>CAXAMN010027128.1:414270-501843 GCA_963970005.1 Durusdinium trenchii | reverse complement strand
AGGCAGTATGGACATGAATTCGGCCAGCATGTCGGGTCTCTGGCATGAACGAGTAGCCACGTCCCTGGTAGGCCGGGCGGAACCGGCTTTGTGAGGCACGAGCGAAATCGCAACCATTGAGATGACTCGACAAGTTCGCAACTTGCTTTTGTGCCTGGCAAATCTCGCGAAGAATGACTGCATCAGGTCGTTCTCGGTAAATGGCCACCTGCACATCCTGCAGGGCTGCAACGATATCATCTGCATCATTCATCAGGTGTTGGTAATCTCTCGAGTCGATGAAGTGATCATGGATCACCCACCGCAGGTCTCTGGCATCTACGAAGGCAGAGAATGCAAGGTCATCCAAGTGACGGTAACGTGAGGTATAGATATCCGCATTCGCAGTGGAACCAAGCATGGCCACGACAGCGACCATGCTGCTCAGAACGGAAAGTTTGCTAACCATGATCCTACTCCTGATCGTTATTCAAAGTGACTTAGCGAAGATGCACTATTAGAATGCGAGAGGAGTGCCAATCATCGGCAGAAAGTGCAGCTTGCTACATAAGCTATTTGCTGATAATCAGTTGCGACATTTCAGATGCCACGGATAGCTCTACATTTTTGCCATCACTTTGATTTCGTGTTGTCAGTTTGACGATTTCATCAGTAACAGCAGGTCGCTTTGAACATAAAGAAGTTAGATTTTCATAATTCGTATTGAATTCTGAGTGCCGTTTTCTGGCGGATGACACTAGAAACATATATCAAAGAGACTGAGCTGGGGCGGCCCGTCTGTCTGCCATTAACAATGGAAGGTGAATTGAGGCCGCTGGCCTAGGGATGAGTGGCAAGGGTGGATCCCTTTCCCAATGATCATGAAGCAAAGAGGATCTAAATCCCAAATCCTGACTCCGGCAGCCTTAAAGTGAATCACTACTTATGAGTATCTTTAGGGAAGAGACTCTGAGTTTTTGTCATCGAGAACATGGTAGAAGCAATGGCTGATTTTGATTTGATCGTTATCGGGGCTGGTCCTGGAGGATATGTGGCAGCGATCCGGGCGGCACAACTCGGTCAAAAAGTGGCGATCGTCGAAAAGGAAAAACAGTTGGGTGGCACTTGTCTGCGGGTCGGTTGCATCCCGAGTAAGGCACTTCTGGAGTCGTCCCATCTCTTTGAGCAGGCGAATGGAGGGCTGAAGAGCCGCGGTATTAATCTTTCGAAGGTTCAGCTTGATTTGCCGACAATGCTGGACCACAAGCAAGGGGTGGTTGATAACCTTGCTCGGGGGATCGAAGGCTTAATGAAGAAGAACAAGATTGAAAGCTTGAAGGGTTTAGGACAGCTCGCTGGCGATGGAAAGGTCGTCATCAAATCAAAAGAAGGTGAGAACACCGTCTCGGCAGAGAAGATCCTGCTAGCGACAGGGAGTATGCCTTCTTCTCTGCCTGGGATTGAGATCGATGGCGAGTATGTCGGCAGCAGTACTGATGCATTGAAGTATTCTGAGGTTCCTAAACATCTGGTCGTGATCGGTGGAGGTGTGATTGGTCTGGAGCTTGGAACAGTCTGGCGCCGACTTGGTGCACAAGTCACGGTACTGGAATATCTGGACCGTATCCTGCCCGGGACTGATTCAGAAATTGCCAAAGAAGCTCTGAAGATCTTCAAGAGGCAGGGACTGACATTCCAGC
The DNA here is from genome assembly GCA_963970005.1 of Durusdinium trenchii. Taxonomy (NCBI): domain Eukaryota; class Dinophyceae; order Suessiales; family Symbiodiniaceae; genus Durusdinium; species Durusdinium trenchii. The sequence continues at coordinate 500,164 of CAXAMN010027128.1, read as the reverse complement.
TGGGTGCCAAGGTGACAGGCGTCAAAACGAATCGTAAAACGACTGACGTTCTCGTCGAAGGGCAGGATGCGATTCGTTGTGACAAAGTACTCATGGCGGTCGGACGACGTCCTAACACAGAAGGTCTTAATCTGGAGGCAGCAGGGGTCGCTGTCGATCAGCGAGGTTTTGTGACCGTCGACGCTCATTATCAAACATCAGCTCAAGGCGTTTATGCCATTGGAGATTTAATCGGTGGAGCGATGCTGGCTCACAAGGCTGAGGAAGAAGGAATTGCTTGCGTTGAGCAACTCTATTCAGGCTATGGTCACGTCAACTATTCCGCCATTCCAGGTGTTGTTTATACCGATCCTGAAATTGCAACTGTCGGTAAAACCGAAGATGAACTTCAGGAGGCCGGAGTCAAATACAACAAGGGGGTCTTTCCTTACATGGCCAATGGCCGTGCCCAGGCAAGTGGTCATACAGATGGAAAGGTCAAAATCCTGGCGGACGCGAATACTGATCGAGTCCTGGGCGTGCATATGATCGGTGCTCAAGCAGGTGAGTTGATCGCTGAATGTGTTGCTGCCATTGAATATGGAGCGAGTAGCGAAGACATCGCCCGCACCTGTCACGCTCACCCAACACTCAGCGAAACGGTGAAAGAGGCCGCTCTCGCTGTTCAGAAGCGTGTAATTCACATGTAAGTCACATCCGTCATTGGGACCTATTGCCGGACACTTGAAGTGTCCGGCAAACGATAGTGAATTGTGGAACACTGATGCGATCGGTCTCGTGGATTGGCGTTTTCGTTGTGCTGAGAGACGCCCAACGCGGACACATGGTAGAGCAAACTGCTCTAATTTCCTTTGCGAGAAATCGTTTGCTGCAAAGGTCTTAAGACCTGCTCGATGATATGAGTTTCGAGCAAGCGTTCGCAGTCACTTCTCAACTCGTTGAGAGTCTCGATGAAGCTGCCATCATGCGGCAGGCTGCCATATTGCAGGATCTTGAAGTAGACGCTGATCGCTTCTTCGGGATAGTCGTCGCGCCGCACTTGATAGGCATTGGTACGTGTCTCAATCAACAACCTTGCCTGCCGTCGACAGTCATCTGTTAAGGCCATTGACAAGGATGGTTCAAAGTTCAGCGGTCGCGCTCCATCGATCGACAAAAGACCATCGAATGCCGGTCCCATGCCTAGCGCTTCTGCAACGAGTTCATCGTGGTTTCCGCGGTAGATGAAATCGAAGCCAATCATGAAATCGAGCGCCTCGCAATCAAGCGGACTGACTGAGAGCATGTACGGTGCAATATCCAAAGCAAGATGGTGTTGCGGGATCGCATCGTCAATTGTAGTCGGGTTCACCACACTGCTGCAAATTCTTCTCTGCTCAATTGTAATGAGCCGGTACTGGTTCTGATCCTTATCTTCTTCCAGAACGAACGCACCATTATCGCGACTATAAAAATTGCGCATCGTCGGATATGACTTCTGAAAACGTCCGAAAAAATCAAGTACTGTTTCTCGCTGCGAAGGGAGAGGCATTTCGGTGAACAGATTCATGTTCACGAAATAATCGTCAGCCAGAGAATCGTAGATATTCATATGGGCTCCTTCTCTCGCAAAGACAGAAACGTCTCTTCAAGTTTGGATTCAGATGGGAAAGATCAACCTTCTCCCTCATCTTACTCCCTCGTTAAAGCTTGGTCAAAGTGCTGGATTCCTTCAGTAGATTGACTTCACCGACTTAGGTGAAAACAATCTGTATTATTCGTAAATCAAAGAGGAGTTCAGGAGATGACGGCAACGATCCAATCAACCTGCTCAGTCACGTTCCCCACGGAATTAGGCTGGTTTGGCGTCGTGCTGAATCCGACAGGCATTGAACGGCTCCATTTTGGACACAAATCAAAAAAAGAAGTTCTGCAGAAACTGCAACTCTCTTCTGTGACACCCACTGACGAATTACCAGATTGGTGGCCACAAGCGCAGAATCTGCTGGTTGCTTATGCAGCGGGAGAAAATGTTGATCTGACGGAAATCCCGATCGCTGCTGGTCGCCAAACCCCTTTTCAACAACGTGTCGTGCAGCAACTCAGAAAAGTTGGCTACGGTCAAACAGTCACCTACGGTGAACTCGCCAGACGGGCTGGTTCTGCGAAAGCAGCTCGGGCTGTCGGCAATCAAATGGCCTGCAACAAGGTCCCGTTACTCGTCCCTTGCCATCGAGTCATTGGCTCAGGAGGACATCTGGGAGGCTTTTCTGCTCCGCAAGGGCTAGATATGAAAGTCCGCTTACTGGAAATTGAGGAGTTCGATACTAGCCAGCTGAAACGGACAGCGAACTAGAGCGAGGTCTACCATAAGCCCTTTCACTTCCGTTATTTGCGTCCTGCTCCCATTACTTTGGGGATAACGATTCCCAATACAATGATTGCGATTCCAAACGGGATCAGCACCCTGGGTCTTCGCACGATTAGCAATAAGAGTCCTGCAACCCCGACAATCCACCAGGGAGAAACATTCGCCCAGGCCGCAGCACGTCCTTTCGTCGGAGCAGCATACCAAAACGCTCCCATCAGAAGACCAACTCTGACAAAACTGCCTGCCCAAAACTGGTCATCAGGCTGAGTCAATCCAATATAAGCACCTGCACAAAGACAGACCAAGGTAATCACTGCAACCAGGTTACGATTGATTTCGGGGCGTTTTTCGTGAGCAGGTACATTCATTCTTAGTTCAATTCGAAATCGATCAAGGAACTTTGCATCATAAAACAGATTGCAGTCTGCCGAAAACCTTGCATATAAGAACAACCGAGTTCCAATCGATCATTGCACTCTTTTCAACTGGCTTCTGTGGATGCGTCTGCTCACTTTTTTACTCATCTTGCCTCTGTTGATTGGCTGCGCTCAAACGGCGGAAGTTGCCTGCTGGGAACCTGCTCAGATTGATGCTACGGGAATCAATCGTATCTCCGTCATGGATTTTTCGGGAGTCAAAGGGAGCGAAGTCTCGATGGCTCTCTCCGCTCGACTCTGGGACAACGATTTTTATACGCTCGTTGACCATTCTGAGTTTATCTCACCTATTCAACCGGCAAATTATGCCGAAGAAAACGATCTTCAGTCTGCCCTGTCAGCAGCTCAGGCCGCTAACGTGGATGCATTGATCCTCGGAAGCGTCATCGAATATCGCTGTGAAGATCAAATCCTTGAATCAACAGACCTCGATGTGATCTCTTTTGCGGAAGGGCATGGAAAACAGGCCCAGTCTGAAAATGGATTGAGCTTAGAGCTAAGGAATACGATTTATCGTGAAGGCAGCGTTACCCTCGCTTACCGTCTCGTTGCAACGAACACGGGTGAGATTCTGGCTTCCAAGCAAATATCGAAACACTTCCGGGGTGAGATGAGGCAGGGAGAGAATAGCCTTCCTGAAAAAGGCCGGGTCCTCGAAATGCTGTTATCAAACTGTTTAGATGAAGTCGTCCAGATGCTGGCACCTCACCAAACAAGTTGCGAGTTACAATTGGCATCCTGTGACTTTTGGACCAAGGGGTCAGGCCAAGTGAAAGAAGGTTTGAAACAGGTCGCCAAAGGGGACTGGGATGCCGCAGAAGCTGCCTGGAGAGACGCTGTTTACGAGAACCCTGAAAACCATGCTGCCCTTCATAATCTCTCTATCGCTGCGGCTCGCAGGCAGCAATACGATCAGGCAGAGAAGCTGATTCTCGATGCTCTGAAATGCGAACACAAAAAATGCTACACCGCTACTCTCGAAACAATTCGAGAGAGACGAACGGCCCTGGCAAAAACTGTTGATCAGCGAGAAGCTCGTCAAGCATCCTTTGAAGACTCAATTTGGCAATAGCTTTCTATTGAGCAGACTTCCAACACTCATGCTTCGCGAAGACACGCTGTCCTGTTGAATAAAGCGACATGCTAAACAAACCGACTCTGTTGCTCATCGCCGGAATGTCTGCCTTTGTGATCCCTTTTCAGGCGATTATAAATTCACGACTGGGCAAACTGACCGAGAATCCGGTACTCGCTGCTGTCGTCTCCTTTACGGGAGGAACCATTGCACTGGGAATCATATTGCTCTTCTGGTCGCGGGGCCTTCCTAAGATTCCCAGCGGAATACAAACCCCTTGGTACCTTTACATTGGAGGTCTCTTGGGGGCCGTTTATGTCACCTCTGCGTTGACGATCGTGCCCAAGATCGGAACGGCAAACTTCATCGCTGCCACGATCTGTGGCCAGTTGCTGATGTCGATGTTGATTGACCACTGGGGTCTGATGGGGATCGATAAGAACCCCATCAGCCTGACCAAAATAGCAGGTGCGGCATTGCTGATTGCGGGGATGTTGCTCATCCAGAAAAACTGAATCAATTCTTATTCTATTTCGCTTTCTTGCCCTGCTGACGTTTCTTCTGCACGTGAGAGTTGGCTGCCTGTTCTGTTTCCATACCCTGATCACCTTGTGATTTCATCCACTCTTCTAATTTCTCTTCCAGTCGGTGGATCTCTGCTTGATACTTTGAATCATGAGCGAGGTTCCTCATCTCCAGCGGATCGTTGACAACATCGTAGAACTCCAGACGAGGGCGATGCTGGTATCTCTGCACAAGTAACTTCGCCCGTTCAACCCCTGCTTCCGCAGCTGCGACCATCGATTGGAACTCCTTCGATTTTGTACAAGCGTTCGTGAACTTGGCCTCGTGATTCAGATTCCAGATCAGTTTATATTTGTCTGAGCGAATCGAGCGAATGGGATACGCAGGAGTGCCGTTGATGATTCCTTTGGTCGTCATGACGCCATAGACGAAAGGTTGCCCCTGCTCTTTCTCGCCGAACAAAATCGGCAGCAGACTCTCTCCTTCGACCTCTTTGGCGATCTCTCCACCGGCTGCTGCCACAAAGGTGGGAGTCACATCGGTGTAATCGACCATTGCGTTCGTGACTGCTCCTGCCTTCACTTTGCCGGGCCAGCGGACAATCATTGCTGACTGCAAACCACTGTCGTAACAGGTCCATTTCGCAAAGGGGAACGAGTTCCCCTGTTCAGAGACGACCATCACCAGCGTGTTCTCGCGTAGCTCATGTTCATCGAGTAATTTCAAGATATCACCCACCTGTTGGTCGTAGTACGAAATTTCGGCCAGGTAGCGGCTGAAGGCTTCACGTACGACTGGAGTGTCTGCCAGATACGGTGGTAGCTGAACTTCACTTGGGGGATAGACAGAGGCATCGCCCTTGTTCCAGGGTGAATGCGGTTCATTCGAGCAGGCAAACAGGCAGAAGGGTGTTTTGCCATCTGCACAACTGGCGAAGAGTTCATTAATGGCTTTCAAGTCAGGATTGTTCTTGTCTGTACTGTACTCAAACTGGAACAGATCTCTGGGGCCAATATGAGTTTTCCCGGAGAGAGCAACCCGGTACCCCAACTCAGGCAGATAGTGGGTAATATTCTTCACATGCCGATAGGTCTGTGTGTGGTTTGGATAGGCCCCAGTTTTGACCGGATACTGACCGGTGTAGATGTTATGCCGCGTCGGTGAACACATCGGTGCTGTCTGAAAGCAGCGAGTGAACTGCATCCCCTCGGTTGCCAACTTATCGATGTGAGGTGTCTTCGCCTGACCGCCATAGCACCCGATGTCCCGAAACGTACAGTCATCCGCAATGATGAAGACGAAGTTCGGCCGAGCGACTTCTTCTCCCACAGCTTGCAGTTGAATGGCGTGCGAGAAGATGGTCAGGTAACCAAGCAAAAGGAATTTACTGAACATAGAGATTCTCTGGTATCAATTAGAGTCAGCAAGTAGTAGACATGGATTGCAATTCAATGACGATACCGTTTTTCGCCTCCATCCGCATCTAGCAGCAAGAGAACTGAGGCTGTGGCTTATGATGATTGTAAACCACAGTCAGTAGAAATTGTTTGACGAGCTACATCGTGAAGACCGCTCCAAGTCTATCAAATTCAAATTGAATTGGGATTTCGCGAATGCCTCGATTCAGTCGTATTCTGAGCGGTAATTTCTCGTCGGGGCCTTTACCACCATAGAATCCGAAATTGATCTTATTCCCGAATTGCTGACGACTGCTGTAGATCGTCTGTGATGTGCCCCCGCTCTCATCGACTGCTTCCATTTCTGAAACGATGAGTCCCGGTTCTTCATCGACAGTGATCGTGATCCCATTGCCGGCACGGATCGGTTTGAGTTCGATCTGCCCTGCTTTGAGCAGCGGATGCTGTATCTTCTCACCAATGAACTGCAGCGCGTCGTCAATATAGAGATACTCAACTTCCCTGGCAGCCATCAGTGTCAATTTACCTGCAATCGCTTGAAGAGGCTCGTCTTGTTGCATCGCTCGCACATAATGCAGCGGAAGGGAGACTCCTTCCGCTCCAACCCAGTCACGAGGGAGGAACGCGTCATAAAGCCAATACTTCGCCTCTGCATTGAGGCCTGGAAACTGTTTAAGTTGCAGTAACTCAAGTTGAGTTTCATTTCCCAGAGTTGCTTTGCCGTTGAGGTCTTTAATAGCGATGACATCAATCGCTGCTGGTCCCCAGACCTCCAGAATGACAGTTTCCAATCTACTGTTTTCTCCAACGTCAATGAGTGGTTCGTAAGGGTTTTGGGGATCATTCATCCGCAGTTTCACATGCAGCGACTCTGCAAAAGAAAATGCATTCGTAGTGGAAGACGTCGGGACTCTACGTTTTTCATATCGCCCAGAATCACGCTCATGCAACGGTACATTTGCTATGTCGAATTCGAGCGTTGTTGTTTCCAAATCAGAAGCAATCTCAAGTGAAAGTCCAAGGTCATCTGGGAGTGGTTTGCGGTGAGCAAAAAGAACGACTCTCGACCGACCATCCGGTAAAACATCAACAAATGGATGATGCCGGCTAGAAACTGCATGATCTTCATGAACGGCATGAGCATCTGTAACGAGGACCTTATCGTTGAAGGTGAGTGCCCAGTCTGGAAAGTCATCTTCAGCAACTGATGGTAAGATTGCTTTGCTGACGTGGCGGAGTGGCCTTTCCTCATTGGGCAATTCAGCCTGCATCCATTGTTTGAGATCTTGAATGGTATGAGTTGTCAGTTCTCCGGTTGTAATGACATCAACTTCGCCTTGAAATCTGTTGAGTAGCAACGGATCGGAATGATGTTCGACACACTCTGGCACTCTCAATTCCACGGGAAGAATGCATTTCTCAGGTGGCATCGTTCCTCGCCCATTGTAATGACGAAATTGCCAGACTCCGCGGACGAGTTGTTCCATGTTTGAAACAGGAAAGAGCTGAGCCGCAGAATGATTGATCAGTGCTTTCCTTAATCGCAGATTCTGAAAGCCGACGATGGGGTCTTTGAAATCACCATCAAGTTTCAGATTTAGCCGAAGGTGATATCCCGGTGGGAGAACACTCTTTTGCCATTCAGCCTCAACTTGCACTTCAGCTGAAGTAGCAGTGAGAGTATGAGTCTTCACATGATCGGTGATCTCAGTCTCGCCAGCGTCATCAACCGCAGGCGATGTCCCCCGATTGCAACCAAGTGCGAAAAGAAGAAAACAGAGTGTTAAGATCGTTGCAACTGGGATGAGACTCAAGCTTATTACAAGAGTTACACTTCTGCGTCTCTGAATGTTCTGCACAAACATGATGACAGGCCCGATAAGTAGTGGTCGTAGGATTTGCACCGATTCTCAGGTGAGTTTGCAGACTACATTGTACTGATTCTAACCATTGCAGTTGTCGCAAAACCACTAGTAATTATCTGAATTACCTGAGTCGCACGAACCTCAATTTTTACGAGATGGCAAAAACCGACACATCTCTTGTCTCAAAATCATTTCTTCTCTCTTTGATTAAAGTTCCAGGCTTGAACATTTTTGCCCTCTTTCGCATCGTGGACTAGTGTTGGGGCGAAGCAGTCGGCAGCAGTGCGGGACCGCTGTCGCGATGCAGGGATGCTGTCCAGATTGATGCGTACACATACTCCGTATGTGAACCAGACATAAAGGGGGACACGATGGGTTCATCCATCGTCATGCACCAACGTGCATTACAACACCGACTTTTCACCTGCCTGACGCTGTTCTTCGTTTTTTGTGCTACTGCGGTTGCCCAGGAAGCGAACAGTCTGACTGATCCGCAAACGGCTCTGCAAACGGGAATCAGTTACGAGCAACAACGCAACTGGCGGGAGGCAATCCAGACTTACAAGTCTGCTCTCAAGAAGTGGAAAGGTGACCAGAACTTACAGCTGGGACTCAGACGCTCACGTATCCAATATGCCATTGACCGTCGCTACCTGGATGAAAGTTTCAAGGTCTCACTCAAGCCAATGGCGCGTGAGGCGGCACTCAGCCTGTTTGATGATGTCGTCACCAATATACAGGGCTACTTCGTAGATCGATTGGATGTCGGCACAATCGTCGCTCACGGAACAGAAAGTCTGTGGCTTGCTCTCGGTAACGAGAAGTTTCTCGAAGAGAACCTCTTCGGGGCATCGACCGAACGAATTAATGCGGTCAGAGAGATTCTCTACAAGCGGTATTGGAACAAACCGATTGCTCATCGCTTCGCTGCCCAGCAGATTGTTGGTGAGGTTTGTGATTTGTGCATGGAAGAAATCGGACTGGAGCCAGGCCCCATCATCATGGAGTACACCTTTGGTGCCTGCAATTGCCTGGATGACTACAGCAATGTACTGACTCCCACACGACGTCAGGATCTCAATGGGAATATCAAAGGGGAATTCGTCGGGATTGGGATTGTCATGGAAGGAGAACTGGGAGCAGGCATGGGACTGCAACAGATCATCCCCAATAGCCCAGCTGCCGAAGCTGGGTTGAAACGAGGTGACTTCATCACAGCGATAGAAGGCGACGATTGTCGCTTTCAGACAACAGAAGAAGCTGCTGGAAAGCTGACTGGACCAGCAGGTTCGACGGTCAATCTGACGATTCAAAGAAAACAGGAAACACCGTTTACGGTGCGATGTGTTCGTCGGGCAGTGAAAGTAGACAGCATTACCGTCGCGAGGATCATTGATTCACAGAATGGCATCGGTTACATCCAAATGACCGGCTTCCAGCAGAACACTGTTCGGGAACTCGACGAGGCACTCCGCTCGCTGCAACAACAAGGGATGCGGGCTCTGATCTGGGATTTGCGAGAGAACCCAGGTGGACTCCTCGATGCAGCGATTGAAGTTGTGGACCGTTTTATTCCACGAGGCGTCATCGTTTCGACAAAAGGACGCGCAGCGGACCAAACCTCAACACATGTGGCTCATCAAACTGGGACATGGGACATTCCTGTTGTCCTGCTCATTGATGAGAACAGCGCCAGTGCCAGTGAGATAGTCGCAGGAGCGATGCGTGACCATCAACGAGGCAAGATCGTTGGCCGGACCTCATTCGGAAAATGGAGTGTGCAAACCATCTTCGAAGCCAGGTTTGGAACAAGCATCCGACTGACGACAGCCAAATTTTACTCACCGAATGGAAATACCTGGGGTAAGGTGGGACTCGAACCTGACATCCTCGTGGAAAAAGGTCCAGAGAACCGACCACTCGGTGACATCGACATTCCGAACGATCCTGACCTACAGGCGGCACTGCGGTTAATGACCGCCCCTGAATACACACAAAGATAGATCAGTCCGCCGCGAATGATGGATACAGGAACTCACATTTCGTAAAACATTGCTACACTTTCAAAAGTAATATCGACGAATGTGATGGCCGATGGCAGACCAGCAAGACTCTTCCCAAAAGAATGAACCCAAATGGTTAAAGGGGAAAGGTCTGGGCCCCAAACTGAAATGGCGCATTGGAACCGATGGAGCACTCACCGCACTCTCTTATGCCAGAGAGAGCGGTGACCTTTTTTTAACGGACGAATCTGGCACCATTTCCCGGATTGATCGTCATGGTCAAATCGCATCCATCAACCGCGTGCCTGATTCAATCTTTGATCTCGCCTGGAGTGACGATGGTCGTTTTGGTGCTGCCATCGCCGGGGAAGAGACACTCGTCCGCATCGACCGAGATTTGAAGCTTCTGCATTCGGTCCAATTACCCGAAGTTGCATTGGCAATCGCGATTGCCCCATTTGGGCACCACACAGCAATCAGTCTCTCCGATGGCCGCAACATCTTTTACAACGAACGCAAACGTCGTATTGCTCAGTTCGAAACGATCCGTCCTATTTCGTTCTTGAAGTTTTGCCCCAGTGAGCCGATTGTCTTTGGTGCCGCGGAACATGGAATGATCTGCTGCTACAACCTGGCTGGGGCTCAGATCTGGCAAGAGAAGAATTGGTCAAACGTCGGTGGGCTAGAAATCACGGGCGATGGAGACCTGGTCTACCTCGCCAGCTTCGGCCATGGCATCGAAGCTTTCGATGGTGACGGCGCTTCCGTTGGCTCATATGTTCTCGATGGCACTGTCAATTCCATCGCTGTCAGCTACGAACCCCAACGCCTCATCGCAGGAACTGTTGAAGGCAACCTGATCTGGCTTGATGCCGACGGAGAACTCCTCTGGTCTACCAAGATCGAGGACAAAATCGTTGATCTTATCTGTGATCCATTAGGTGAATGGGCCATCGTGGGGTTTGAAAACGAAGGTGTTTATCGTCTCGACTGGGGGAGTTGAACAGCCACAACCCTGATTCATCCCTGCCAGCTTCGCCTGTCACACCATTTGGTGAAGAGACCACAGGCCCTGGTGCCTTGCCAGGCTTTCAATTTAGGGTTGGTACTGCGATTGACCACTCCGTTGTCGCTATCACTCAATCACTCGACCCTAATTGTCAACTGTGACAGTCCGCTCGTCATGTAAGTTCAAGTTAAGCGCACATTACGGTTCTTCAGACTCTTTGATGGCGACATGCCTATTCGTTATAGAGTCAAGTGAGTCATGTCAATTCTGCAATGACATAGGAGCTCTGAACAAGTCGGGCAACTCGTTCCATCTCCCCCGCCTGTTTCTGGGCAATCATTACCATCGGGATGCGACGGAGAGAGCAGGGTGAGGGGTAATCCATTCACTTGTGCCTTCCTTTCTCCAGTTTCAGAAAGATCAGCTTTACTTTTTTTCAAGCAACCCTGCTCTGACTCCAAGTAGCGTTATCAAAGTTGCTGAATTGATTCAGGAAAGTCTTGTCCCTTATTGAATTCGCAGAGAAGCCTCATTGATTCGAATCGCTTCCGGCGAACACCTGTTCGATGATGACTTATGACTGAATCATACTATCCGACAGATACCTGACGAAATGGTCGATGGATGGAGTCAGCTTGTTGGGGATCTTGGCTGCATCGTCCCATCTGCGCAGGTCGAGCGCTGCGGCATAATGTCGGTTTGCTTCAAACTGTTCGATTTCCTGCGGAGACATTTCCCCACCCTGTAAACGCAGACTTGTTACCGAAGGTTCACTCAACTGCTGAAAGTAGGTGGGATCAACCGTGCATAAATACCGTTTGGCACTTACATGCAAGCGAACAGGTTCAACAACTGACTTGGGAAAGATTTGACGCAGATAGACACACCCGGAATTCTGATGATGATCATCAACTCCGTGATCTGGGGCATCGTCCGCGAGTTGATGCAGCAGATGTCCGACATCGTGCAGAAGTGCAGCTGAAATCAATGCACAACTCGCATCAGACTGCTCAGCGAGCTGTGCGGTTTGCAGAGCGTGCTCGAGTTGACTGACTTGTTCTCCACCATATTGAGAATCTCCGCGCCTGTCGAACAGACTGATAATGTCATTGAGATCGTTCATCGTACTTTGATCGGATCACACCCTGATTAAGTTTCCCTTCAAGAACATTAAGCCAAGCCGAATTCATATCATGAGAGCAATAGGTTTCGGACAAGATTTTCGTATGCATATTGTGTTCTAGTTGCCCCTAGAAACTCAACAGCTTTAAGAAAACCCTCCAGCGCATCTTTGTTAATTCCATAAACTGACAGAAAATTCAAGACAATCTGTTCCTGAAGATCGCAGCCTGTGCGAGAAGTCCAAAGTGCGAGTAAGGACTCATGCACGCCGATCTCGCAGAGACACCGTTTTTTCCTCGTGCAGTTTTCCTTGAAAGTAAATCATGGCAAGAATGAGGGCGACCATGCAGAGCCCTGCACTGGATACCAGAAGCGTCCTAAAGAAAGGCAGAATTTCTCCTATCGAATCCCTGGAAGACTTCAGCACTAACACAGTTGCATAACCCAAATACCCGAGAGCATCGGCCAGGTACATCAAAAATCCTAAATTGCTGGGATAAGTTGAGGCAGAGATTAATCGCTCAAAGACTGTTGTATGAAACGCGACATAGGGGATGTACAGACCGATACCGCAAATCACCATGAAGAGGAACGGTGATAATGAGTCTGCCGTCTGGAGATATGTCGAGAGTACAACAGCACCAAACGCAATGCACATCATGGTCGCTGTCGCCCACATCGCGACCACATTGTCCTTAAACCAGATCGCCAGTGCACTGAGTGCTGTCACTACGACTGCAACAACGGTTTCACAACGAGCGAATATTGATGGTTCCTGCGTTACACCCATTCCACTCCAGATTTCGACGGCAAAATCATCTCGGATTGTTCGAATCACGGTCAGGGCCACATAAACGAATAACAATAAACTCAGCCCTGACCAGTATCGCCGAAAAAAAGTAAACCGGTCCTGACGAGTCATCACACTTCGATCTGTTCGCTGTTCTCGATCATCTGCTGTTGGTGGTGGAGTTTTACTGAGCAAAAAGACCGAAACCAGCAGAGGAAGAAAGAATATGAATCCGGTATACATCGGCATCTGAAATTCACTGACTGCTTTAGTTTCAATCAGCCACCTCCCAACGGACTTCACGACTCCTGAAGAAATGATAAAGCTCGCACAGAGTGCAGCTGACAGGGCCTCTGTGATTTTTCTCCCTTCCAGATAACCCAGAACAAATCCGAAGACCATTCCTAAAGAGAGTCCATTCACAAACATGAACAGGAATTTGAAACGCAGGGGCACAAATGCAAAACCGATCAGGGCAAGTTCAGCTGCCGAAATCAACCCGACTATTGAAATGGCCCGGTAACGTGCTGGTAATTCAGAAACAACTTTGATCCCCAGCACTTTGGAAAGCATATAACCTAGCAGTTGGGAAATCACCAGAGTCGATTTCAACTCCAGTCCCGATAATTCGCCTGCATCAAAAGTCCCCGCTGTAAAAGGCTTTCGGAAAGCATACATACAAAAGTACGTCGCAAACGCTGCAAATGCAGCAAGCAGCATTTGTCTTGTTGAATGAGACTTCTCAGTCATCAACGAGGTCTCCACTGAAGGCGAATAACTGGAAATCTAATTGGTGACTGTTAAGAAATGAGGTATGCCAACAATTCACATCAAGTTTAATGAACTTCAATCAACGGTAATAAAGACCTTAAACCACTGATGACAGCAGTTGGATCCGATTTCAGCAACAACTCTTCTCCTTGCGCACCAGTTGTGACTCCCAAAGTTATTCCACATCCCGCATTCTTCCCCTCCTCGATGTCAATTTGAGAATCACCGACTTTCGCAACCTGAGAGGCATCCCCCACACCTGTCAGTTCCATCGCTCTGCGAATCATATCGGGAGCTGGTCTGTTCCTCTCGACATCACTCGCTGTCACGAGAGCATCAATCTGCTGACCAACGACCCAGCCTAGTTTTTCCAGGAGGCCCTCCGCTGTAGCTCGATCATAACCCGTGTTGAGTGCCACCTTCACTCCTCTTGTACGTAAAGTACCAAAGACACTTAATGCCTGCGGTTGCTCTCGTACCTGGAGGTCCTGATAGGCTGCAGCTAGTCGATTTTTGAAATCAGAAAAGATCGCAGCCACTTCATCGTCTGGATGCTCCTTCCCATCAATGTTAAGGACATCGCGGATTGCCTGAGACTTCTCCTTTCCTGCGCCTACAGCCTGAACCTGCTCTTGAGAGTAGTCATAGCCAGCTGCATTGATCGCTGCGCGGACAGTCTTGTACACCACGTTGTCTTCGTCCACGGTGGTCCCTGCCATATCGAAGACGACCAACTTAATCATTGTACAACTCTTTCAAATACTGAAATGCAAATCCTGCACTGCTGGTCATCCCTTTGCCTCCGATACCAGTCACAATGTGGATGTTATCGCTGACTTGATTGAGATAAATTCCGACGGGGTTATTGGTTTGACAGTACATCCCGCTCCAGGCAGATTCAATCTCCCAGGAGGGCAAAGAAAATATCCTTGCGGCTTCTTGAATCAAAGCATCGTTGATGTCTCTACGTAGATCAAAGCCAAGTCTGTCTCGTTCGCGCGCAGGCGCATATTCGTGCGAGTCTCCCAGGATAATGCCACCATCCGCCTCCTGCTTGAACAGAATGTGAATTCCCCATTGATCACAAACGGTATCCCCTGCTTCGCGAGATTTGATTGCTTCCCACGAGGGACATTCCGAGAAACTTTCATAACGTCGAATCGAGCGTCCCGTCAGAATATTACCCGGAAGTTGAACATTGGCTTGGGGACTCAATCGCAGCATTTGTAGCTTGACCGCTACAAGATCACTTTCCCGAAATAATTCTGGAAAGAGAATCTCAAACTCACTCCCACTGCACAAAATGACTTTCTTCGTCGTGAATTCACGCCCGTCCGCAGTCGTCACAGTTACTTCGTTCTGTTCGTTCGTGAAGACTCCATTGACCTGAGTTTGGAACTTGCTCTCAAAACCTGGCTGCTCAGCGAGATAGTCATGTAGCCGGTGAATCATCTGTCGAGGATTGACGGAGACTTCTTCCGGAAAAAAGAGGGCTCCACGACAATACTCAGAACGTAACTGAGGGAAACGCTCTAGCGCTCGACGGGCTGTCCACAATTCAGAGGGATATTCAACTTCGTTGTTACGCACATGCAATTCTTCCAGCAGAGCCAGTTCCTCTTCGTCAGAAGCAAGATAGACCGTTCCCAATTGGCGTACAGAGATATCAAAGTCTGCCTGAATTGACTTGTAGATCTGCAAACTGTGGCGACCAAAAGTCTGCCAGCTACGCTTTAACCCAGAGGGGACTACCTGACCGAAATTACGGACAGTCGCACCACGAGGAGATGAGTTCTTTTCCAGTAACGTGACTTTGAGCCCTTTCGCCTGCGCATGGTAGGCAAAAAATGCCCCCAAGACTCCTCCTCCAATGACGATTAAATCGCGATGGCATTGAACAGTCCTGGACAAAGTTAATCCTTTCAACGACATTTCTTGTGCAGACTCGACCGACTACTGATGCACGGATGTGGCTGGCCCCGAGTCTCAAAATCGTATCAGGTCAAAATTTCTTTGACCACATGACCATGCACATCAGTTAGCCTCCGATCGATTCCGTTCTGGCGAAAGGTGAGACGTTCGTGATCGATCCCCAGTAAGTGCAGGATCGTCGCATGCAGATCGTAACAGTAGGTCTTTCCTTCTAAAGTCTGATACCCCCAGTCATCGCTCTTCCCGTAGGAAGCTCCTTTTTTGATGCCTGCTCCAGCCATCCAGGTGACGAATGTTCCCCCATTATGGTCACGACCCGTTCCTCCCTGGGCAAAGGGAGTACGACCGAACTCCGTGGTCCAAATCAGGAGAGTCTCCTCAAATAAACCACGTTGTTTGAGGTCTTGGATCAGGGCCGCAATTGGTTGATCAACACTGGCAGCGATGGGTGGCAATTCCTTCGGGATGCTGCCATGGTTATCCCAGTTTTCGGTTGCTCCCTGAGGACCACTCCAGACTTGAACGAATCTCGTCCCTCGTTCGCACAAACGACGCGCTAAGAGACAACGACGACCAAAATCCTCCGTAACCGCTTGATCGAGTCCATAGGAGCGATGAGTGCTTTCGTTCTCCTGTGTCAGGTCAAAGGCTTCTGGGGCTGACAGCTGCATTTGCGCAGCCAGTTCGTAGGATCGAATTCGTGACTCCAATCGGGAGTCTCCTGGTCGCTCGGCTGCGTGATCTCGATTGATCGAATGCAGAAGACTTAATCCATCTCGATCAGCTTCTGAGTGAGTAAAGCGAAAACGTTCATTGGGGAACAAATCGGGAACCGGATTTGATGAGCCTGCATTAATGACTGTCCCCTGATAGACCGCCGGCAGGAACCCAGAAGAAAAGGGGCCGCGTTGATTATATGGCAGGCCTTTCGCATCAGGCAGCACCACAAAAGTCGGCAGATCGTCAGTCAGATTCCCCAGCGCGTAAGAGGTCCAGGCTCCCAGACAGGGGAAGCCGGGCAGAAGAAAACCGGTATTCATCATATAGGTGCCGGGACCATGGACATTCGTCTTGGAGGACATCGCCATGAGGAAGGCCATCTCATCAACCCATTTGGACTGATGTGGAAAGACACTGCTGACCCAGCGACCTGATTCTCCGTATTGCTTAAATTGAAAGGGACTCTTCATCAACGCCCCGGGCATGGCCGTAAAGCCTTCCGGTTTCTCTTCCGGTCCCAGCTTTTGTCCATGGAGTCGTTCCAGTTCAGGTTTGTAGTCAAACGTATCCATCGGACTGGCCCCACCCGTCATGAAGAGCTGGATCACGCGTTTCACTTTCGCAGGATGATGCAGCCCACCATTGAGAGCACCAGTCGCAACTGTTTGCGACTCAGAAGCCAGCAGATGCGATAACGCCAATCCACCAAACCCACCCCCAGCCTGATAAAGAAAATTCCTGCGGTTCATGGACCAGTACACCTGCATTTAGTCTACAAAGAGGAATTCATTGCTATTCAGCAAGACGCGACAGCATGCAGAAAGTCCATGTTTACGTGTGTACGCAACCAATCGTGCTCTTTCCACATGTGATGGCAATCTCGACCAGGTGAGTTGCACTGCCCGGTCAACCTGTGCTGCTAACTCTGGATGTTCTTGTACGATGCTGTCTGCAAGCCACTGACTGCCATGCAACACGAAATTATTGTTGTACATGGCCAGCGACTGCAACGCAGATACTGAGAAACCTCGCTTGGGCGTCAATAGCCCCAAGTCGGGAAAATCGAGTGCTTCCATGAATGGATCGGGAATCCCTCGCCAGACAACTCGGTAGATGCTACGTCGATGTGCTGCCTTTGAGTTCCAGTCAAAAGCCGCGTAGTCTAAAGCTGGTGTCGCCTGCGGTCCCTTTGTCTTCTGGAACTGCTCGATACCTGGACCACCTATCTGAGTATCGAGGCGCCCTGATATTCGTAAAACAGAATCCCGAAAGACATCAGCATCGAGGCGTTGGCGATTCATTCTCCATAGAAGTCTGTTCTCAGAATCTTGAGGATTGCTCGTTCCAGTGCTTGAGCGTTGCCAGGCTTCACTTGTGAGAACGAGACGGTGTAACTCTTTGAGCGAACCTTTGGCCTCGTCTCGAAACCAAATGGCAAGCCAATCCAGGAGTTCCGGGTGAGATGGTGAACTTCCCATTCTTCCGAAATCGTTCGGTGTGTCGCAGAGCCCGCGCCCGAAATGGTAGTGCCAGACACGATTGACGATGCTTCTCCAGGTGAGTGGGTTCTCTGGATGAGCAATCCAGTCAGCCAGAGCTGCCCGCCGTTGAGCCTCTTGACTTGAATCGATCTCATCAAAACGGCCAGGTAACCATGCAATCGCACTCAAAGTTCCAGGACCGACTTCTCTCACAGGTTGATCAAATGCTCCACGACGGAGCAAATGCACAGTCTTGGGTGATTGTGGAGCCGGAAGTTTCTTCGCATGTGACCAGGATGATGAGACACCATAGACGATTTCTTGAGCAGGCAGTTTGCTTAACTCTCGCTGCGCATATTCCTTCAATGCCATTGCAGCAATTGCAACCGCTTCAGCTTGAGTTCTCTGTTCTTGCGTCTTCGTTAATCCTGAACGGACAGCAGCAGAAAAAACTTGAGCTGCTCCTTCTGAAGCATCAGTCACCGAAAGCCGAAAGCGACCAATCACATGCTTTGGTGGGTAGAGTTGCTTCAGAGTGACAACCAGCTTGCCACCGGATGAAACTTCTACAGGAGACTCTAATTCAAATACAATGTGATGGGATTCGTTGACTCTGGGATAAATCGCCCAACCAGATCGGGTATCACCGTCGATCGCTTGCTCTGAGGTCCAGCCATCCTGATCAAAACTCGCTGAGGCGCGTTTGATTTTGAGAGGCGTTGAGGTACCTGCTCCGCTGGGCAACCAGTGTAGCATCGCTTCCGTCAGATGGAGATTCCCATTACCCGCTCGCCCTGGTCCATTGTGCGGCAGAGACTCATCATTAAGGACGTCGAGTCGCACAGCGGTGAGCCGCTGAAGTTCAACGGGGGATGTCACCGTGTACTGTTCCTGATCAGGGACAGTGCCGCTGGCCAGGACCGATCCGTCATCCAATTTGATCAGTGTTGCCCCTCCTGCTGAAACGAAGACGTCAGCGACCAGGGGGGTCCATTTCACGGTGAGCGATCTACGCTCAGAAATCCATGTATCAACAAATTCAGCATACTGCGGTTGCAGGAGAATCTCCTGATCACCACTCTGAGTCGCTGCAAGTAGCTGTTTCAATTCCTGCCGACGTTGCATCAATTGAAAAGAGGCATCGAATTCAATGTCTCCTTTTCCGACTCCTGCAAATACAGCTTGGAGCGAGTAATAATCTTCCTGAGAGATTGGATCAAATTTGTGAGTATGGCAGCGGGCACAATTGGCCGTCGTACTGACGAAACTCGCCATGGTCTGAGTGACAATGTCATCACGGTCAAGGTAATCAAACGTAACCGGTGCTGTTCCGGCCCGACTGAGTTCTAAAGGGCCCGCTGCAATAAACCCCAGCCCGGCTCTCAATTCAGGCTCTTGAGGATAAAAGAAATCGGGAGCAAGTTGCTCTTTGACAAACCGCGACCAGGGGACGTCATCATTAAGTCGATTGATGACATAGTCCCGATACCGCCAGGCGTGATCACGCTTCACATCGTGCTCACACCCATGTGAATCGGCAAAATGAATCACATCGAGCCAGTGCCGAGCCCATCGCTCACCGTATGCTGGAGAACTCAACAATTGATCAATCAGTTTTGAGTAGGCCAGTGGATCTTCATCTTTTACAAAGGCTGTGACTTCTTCTGGACTGGGGAGATAACCAAGCAGGTTCGTATACAAGCGACGAATCAACGTCACTCGGTCCGCACGCTCGGTCGGTTTGAAGCCCTGTTCTTGTAATTGCTTGTTGATAAAGGCATCTATTGGATGCCCTTGACCAGGAACTTCAGGGCGGGTGAGTTTCTTCAAAGACCACCAATTTGTGAGTGGTTCCGCTGGAACCACTGCTTCCCGGAGATCGACCGCCCCCTTTTGTACCCAGGCTATGAATAGCTCCACCTCCTCCGGTGAGAGTCTCTCGTCTGGGGGCATCTGGAGGTCGGGATCGTCCCATTGAATTGCTTTGATCAGCAGGCTACCAGTCGGGTCACCAGGCAGTATTGCAGGTCCGCGATCCCCGCCAGACTGCCAACCACTTCGCGAGTCGAGCGTCAAACCACCTTCCATGGTACGCGATTCATGCGAATGACATCCGAGGCATTTGGACTTGAGAATTGGCTCAATCTTATGCTGAAAGAACTCAGAATCAGTGGACTCGAAGGCATGTAGTTCAGTACTGAAAGCAATGATGAGAATGGCGCCAACAAACAGCAGCATCAGTCTGAACTGGCAATGATACTTCATGGGGCTGATTCCAGGTGTCGCAATAAGAAGACCATATTAGCATCTCAATCCGAAATCTGCACAGAGTTTATTCTTTGTCTGGCTGTGTCTGTTATTGTCTTGTCACTCGTGTAGCACGATAATTCGCATGTCGCGAATGTTTGTCGGAAGTAGCCTTTGAGCCTACGCAAAACGTTCATTTCAGAGTACACCAAATGTTTCAAATGCAGTTGTTGCCTTCATTCCATCCTTGATCGCTTTGCGGACTTCATTTTCTTCATGGACTTTCTTCCAGGCTCGCTGTAACGCTTCAATTTCAACATTTTGGGGGATGACGACGATCCCGTCGATATCCGCGATCACGATGTCACCTGGTGAAAAAAGAACTCCACCAATCTCAACAGGAATGTTGCAGTCGATAACACGTTGTCGATCTTTACTGTCATAGGGGGATGTTCCCAGAGCAAATAATGGGAAGTCGAGCTCACGTATTGTGCGTACATCTCGCACAGCTCCATCAACAATTGCTCCAACACATCCTCCATTCAAGACCGCTGTCGTTAGTAGTTCTCCCCAGATCGCCGAACGCATGGAACTTCCGGTAGCAGCGATAAACACATCATCCGGCTGGCAACTATCGACAGCCTGTAGTTCTAGTTCGTATGGCTCCGGATCCACATGAAACATGTCAGCCCATAATGTCGTACGACAACGTCCGACAACCATTTTTTCACTGCTCCATTGTTTGAGCTGAATCCGGGGGGACTGGTTCTTCAGTCCCAGACTGTCAAGAGCGTCACAAACAACGGCTGAATATAAGTGATCTCGAATTTGCTGAAGAGAAATTTGTTCTGGTGCTGCTGACATATTCTTAATCCAGTAAGTTATCCTGAACATGATGAACCACTGACAGGGTAGCGGAAGAACATGATGCAGCAACAGGGAACGAAAATGCGAATTGGAGTGATAGCGCTTCTGCACGAGTCGAACACATTCTCCCTACAACCGACCACATTGGAGTCTTTTCGCAATGACCTCTTGCTCACAGGTGAGTCGGTTCGTGAATCCATGGCACACTCTCATCACGAAGTGGGCGGATTCTTTGCTGGACTGCAGGCTGCGGGGGCAGAAGTCGTCCCGTTATTTGTCGCACGAGCTTTACCATCAGGAGTGATCACAGCTGCGGAATTTGAAAAATTGGTCGGCATGCTGCTCGAGACTGTTTTAGCAACGTCTCAACTCGATGGACTGCTCGTAGCCCCACACGGCGCGACGGTCAGCGAGAGCTATCCAGATGCCGATGGACATTGGCTCTCGCTTCTCCGAGAAGAGGTTGGGACCTCACTACCGATCATTGGTACGCTTGACGCACACGCCAACTTATCTCAACAGATGGTCAAAGCTTGCAATGCACTCGTCGCTTATCGAACAAATCCACACTTGGATCAACATGCAAGAGGTCTGGAGGCGGCGAGTTTGATGATCCGAACAGTACGTGGTGAGATCGAACCGGCGATGGTAGCTGCCTTTCCTCCGCTGGCAATCAGCATCGATCGACAATGCACCAATGAGGACCATCTCTCTCCTCTCTATCAGAGGGCAGACGAACAGCTGACGCATCGTCAGCTCCTGTCGAATAGCATTCTGTTAGGCTTCCCATATGCAGACGTTGCTGAAATGGGGGCGTCAGTGATTACCATCGCCAATGGTGATCAACAACTTGCACAACAGGCAGCGAATGAACTGGCTGCCACGATGTGGTCGATGCGGCATGGTTTAGAGGGAAGATTCACCTCCATTGATGAAGCACTCACGATGTGTAGTAATTCAACAGATCGTTTTTGCCTGTTGGATATGGGAGACAATGTTGGAGGTGGATCTGCTGCTGATGGAACGGATCTACTGACAGCGATCCATGAGCAGAAAATTGGCCCTTCTTTTGGATGTCTCTTCGACATTGAAGCCGTGCAAGCCTGTAAACAGGCTGGAGTTGGTGAGCGGGTCCGATTACGTGTCGGTGGAAAAACAGACCAATTACATGGAGAACCGTTAGAACTGGAGATGACAGTCAAGCATCTCTGTGATGGGAAATTCTCTGAACCCCAACCTCGTCATGGTGGCTTCAGTGAATTTGACCAGGGCGAAACAGCTGTTTGTGAAACCGATTCAGGTCTGACACTCATGCTGACGTCTCGCCGCATGGTCCCGTTCAGCTTACAACAACTAATTGGCTGCGGAATTGATCCTTACCACTATCGCATTCTGGTTGCGAAAGGAGTCAATGCCCCCATTGCAGCGTATCGAGATGTCTGTGATCGCTTCATTCGTGTGAATACACGTGGTTCGACTTGTGCTGACATGCAACAAATGGCCTACCATCATCGTCGGCGACCGCTTTTTCCATTCGAACAAGATATCATTTACCCTCAGCAAAGCTGACTGGGAAACGGAATCGTGAAAGCTGGAATACCAACAAACATTCATAAGCAAGCTCTCAACCAATTGAATGCAAACAAGGGAGAAGAAAAGAACATGAGCATCTGGCGCTGGGCAGAACTCTTGCCTCCAATTCTTGAGTCGGCACAAATCACTCTGGGCGAAGGGAACACTCCACTCGTGCGTTCTCGCCAGATCGGACCAGAAGTGGGGCTGGAGAATTTGTACTTCAAGTTGGAGCATGGCAACGCCACTGGATCGTACAAAGATCGCTTCGGCTTTATGGCAGTTTCTCATATGTTGGCCGAAGGAAAGAAACGTTGTCTGGCCACTTCGAGCGGGAATACTGGAGCAGCACTCGCTGCCTATTGTGCTGCGGCAGAGATCGATTGTCGCATTGCCATTGTCGAAGGGGCTCCCTTGGATAAATTACAGCAGATGATGGCATATGGAGCCCATATCGCGAGGTTTAAGGGTTTCGGCACCGATCCTGTGGCAACGCAACGAGTCTTTGACTTACTGAAGAAACAGGGAGATCGAGCCGACACCGCACTTCAGATCAGTGCGTTCACATACAGTCCAGTGGGAATGTCTGGTGTACAAACCATGGCATATGAACTTGCAGAGCAGGTCCCTGCGGGGATTGATCACGTCTTCTGTCCTGCTGGAGGAGGAGGGGCTTGTGTTGCCTTGGCACGCGGCTTTCAGCAATTAAAGCACCATCAACAGTTGGTGAATCTGCCAGCCGTGGAATGTGTTCAGCCAGAAGGGAATAACACAATAGCGGGCCCTCTCCGTGAAGGACGTGATGCTGCACAGGAAGTCAATTGTACGACAAAAGTGAGTGGCCTCCAGGTGGCCAGTGTTGTTGATGGTCACCTGGCTGTCCAAGAATGCCGGGCCACGGGTGGGACCGGTCACCTTGTGACGGATCAAGAAGTATGGGACACCCAGAGTCGTCTCGCCCGCAAAGAAGGGATCTTCACCGAGCCTGCCGGGGCCGTGGCGCTCGCCGGTGCCTTGAAAGCTTTCAATCAACGGGAGATCGCGTCTGATGCAATTGTTGTCTGCATCGTCTCTGGGTCAGGCTTTAAAGATGCGAAAGCGGTCAACCGCATGAATGCGTCTGTGCAATGCCCATTGCTCGAAGCAGATGCGATTCAAGAATGGTGACTGCGGACGTCTTCAAGTCAATTTGAGGGCTGAGTTCTCTGTAAGGAGTGAGACCAGGTTACTTCGAACACCACTCAAAACATACGATCAGAGACAGCACTGCGGATAGATTCACTTTACTTCTCAGGCAATACAGCGATGCACTCTACTTCGTAGCGCAGGGTTTCTGGGAGACAGTTGGTCAGTGTCGTTCTTGCAGGTCTGGGAGCATGAAAGTATTCAGAGTAGAGCCGATTGTACTCAGGCAGGTCAGCGTCATCACGAACGTAATTCCTGGTTTGAATAATGTCTGACAAATCGCAACCGGCGGTTTTGAGAACTGCTCTCACATTCTCGATGGATCGGCGAAATTCTCCCTCAAAGCTGTCAGGTACGATCTTGCCTTGTTGGTCAACGGATGCTTGTCCTGAAACAAAAACCAGATTGCCTACGACTACGCAAGGGCTGAACGGCAAATCCGAAACGGGGGTATCAGCGTTGACAGGGTAACTGACGGAAATGTGAGGCATTTCTGAATCCTTTGCCGTGAGTAGTTTCTATTCTGTTGAAAAAATCATTTCCATGTGACCTAGGCATGCCTGGCAGAATGTCAACACCATTTCGAAATGAGATGCACGAAAGTTTGTCGCAAGGCATTACGAAAGTATCTCACGAACGACTTGACCATAGACATCGGTCAAACGGTAATCGCGTCCTGCGTGTCGGAAAGTCAGACGTTCATGATCGAGTCCCAGCAAGTGCAGAATAGTGGCATGCAAGTCATGGACGTGTACTTTGTCAACTTCCGCCTTAAAACCGAATTCGTCCGTTTCTCCATAGGTCATTCCTCCTTTGACGCCACCTCCAGCGAGCCACATCGTAAATCCATGATGGTTGTGATCACGACCGTTGCCATTTTCTGAAGTCGGTGTACGACCGAATTCCCCTCCCCAGACCACGAGCGTCTCATCCAATAATCCTCTCTGCTTCAAATCCTTGAGTAGGGAGGCAATCGGTTGATCAATATTTTGACAGAGTTTCGGAACGGTTTCATTATGTTTGGAATGCGTATCCCACGGTTGACCATTGCCATAATAGACTTGCACGAATCGAACGCCACGTTCAACCAGTCTGCGGGCCAGCAGACATCCATTCGCAAAGTGGCCCGATCCATACGCTGAGCGAGTTTCCTTGGACTCGCGATTGAGGTCGAATGCTTCACTCCCTTGAAACTGTATACGATAAGCTGTTTCGATTGCCTGGCTGCGGGCATCGAGAATTGATCTCCCTCCGCGGGTTTTCATATGTGCTGTATTCAGCTGTTGCAACAAATCGAGTTGCCTCCGCTGTTCCTCCGCACTCAATGTGGAATTGGAAAGATGGGGAATCATCGTCGCTGGATCAATCTTAGAATGGTTGATGTAGGTTCCCTGATAGGAAGAAGGAAGAAACGCACTGTTCCAGAGAATCGAAAACCGAACGGGTCGACCTGGACACAAAACGACATATCCAGGCAGATCAGGATTCTCTGTCCCTAAGCCATAGAGAAACCAGGCTCCCATGCTGGGACGGGTCGGAACTATGGTTCCATTATTCATCTGTAACAACGCCGGACCATGATTCGGATTATCCGCGTGCAGCGAGCGTAGTACGCAAATATCATCGACACATTGGCTCAAATTCGGGAGCAACTCGCTGACAGGAACACCGCTTTCTCCAGCTGGTTTGAATTTGAAAGGTGAAGGAAGCAGTCCGCCAGTCGGTCGCTCGGTGACAAGATCGGCTCCTTCTGGTCGTTGTCCTGCATATTTTTCCAGCGCCGGTTTCGGGTCGAACAGGTCACCTTGAAAGGGGCCACCATTCATAAAGAGGTGAATAATTCGCTTGGCCTTCGGGGCAAAGTGTGGGCCCCGATTACTGATCGAAGTCTCAGCTCGAGCACTTTGCGATGAGAGTAGTTTTGCAGCACTGAGTAAACCGATCCCTCCTCCCAGCTGAAGCAGATGACGCCGATTGATTGAGTTGTCTGGAAACATGCTTCCACTCTCTCATAGTATTTGTATTGGAAATGACTGGATACAATGGGGATCATTAATCGAGGAACAGAAACTCATTCGATGCCAGTAATACTTGAGCGTATTGCTGCCAATGTTTCAGTCTCTCCTCACCGGTGGACGTCCCAATGAAGTCCTTCGCTAAATTTCGTTCCTGTTTAGTCGGTGCTCGCGAGAAGAGTAACCAGTATGCCCGCTCAATCTGTTCTTCAAGATCGTCTGCCAACTCTTCTTGAAGGCGCTTGGCCAGATACTTTGACTGTTCCGCCAACAATGGACCGTTTAAGAGAAACAACCCCTGCAAAGCCGTGATGGTCTCAGATCGCTTGGGGCTATGCTGAGTAGGATCGGGAAAGTCATGCATGAGAAGAGTTGTCGACATATCACGTCGATGGACCGTCCCGTAGAGAGTTCTGCGATGGTTGCCCGGCTGATCCAGCTTCGTCGATTTCCCCCCAATTTTGAGGTCGAGGACACCACTCACCGACAACATGGCATCTCGCCAAGGCTCAAAATCGAGACGCCGCAGATTCATATGTGACAAAAGCTGGTTTTGAGGGTCGAGTTGCTGCGCTGCTTCGCTCGGCTGAGACGATTGCTGCCATGTGGAAGACATAACAATTTCGCGATGTAACCATTTGAGTGACCACCCATTCTCAATAAATCTGGCAGCCAGATCGTCCAGCAATGCGGGGTGAGTTGGACGATCACCTTGATTTCCGAAATTGCTTGGCGTGTTGACCAAACCGCGACCAAAATGACCGAGCCAGACTCGATTCACAATCACTCTTGCAGTCAGTGGCGCTGCAGTGGTGGTCATCGCCTGTGCCAATTCGAGGCGGCCACTGCCTTGTGTAAATGGTGGAAGGTCAGAGGAGAGAACTGTTAGAAATCGTCTTGAAACGACATCTCCAGGACGATTGGGGTCGCCACGAATAAAGAGCGGCAAGTCTTGAGGACCATCGTTGTAGACTAACCGTGTGCCATCCTGAGGAGTTGCTCCCGCTCTCTCGACATTGAGTGACTCTTCGGTCACAGCACTCGCCAATAGGGCGTCGTAATGCGGTGTCGCCTTCAGTTCTTTGATGCGTTCGGTCAGACTTGTGACCTGCTGTTGCAGCTGATGGAGAGCTTCATTAACTGCTGCTTTGGGCTCCTCTTGCTTCTCCTCCCCTGTTGGTTGGGAGGCGTCCGAACTATTCTCTGCCTTTTTAATTTCCTGAGCAGCTTCCTTCTTCTTTTTCGCGATTTCAGAATTGAGCTTTTTTAATTCCTGTTCTAACTTGGCAACCTCATCGATTGCGGTTCTGGCAGGTGCGTATTCCTCCTCTGGAATCATGGGACGCCCCTTTGAACGCGTACTCGCAAACACACCAGCGAGAGCGTAATAATCTTCAGAGCTAATCGGATCAAACTTGTGATCATGGCAACGGGCACAGGCGACTGTTAATCCCAGGAAAGTCCCCGTCACGGCAGCAATACGTTCTTCCCATTCATCTGCAACGATGACTTTGATGATCTCACTCGGAAGTTTGAGTTCTTTCCAATAAGTTGGGCTTAGACTGATGAAGCCGAGTGCCGGAAGATCTTCGGGCCCCGTTTCTTCCATGAGATCGGTGGCCAACTGACGATGGACGAATTCGTCATAGGGCATGTCATCGTTAAACGCCTGCACAACCCAGTCTCGATAAAAATGAGCTTCACCTGGCTGCTTAAGCCAACTGGCAGTGAAATCAGTGTAGCGAGCTAAATCGAGCCACATACGTCCCCACTTCTCTCCATAATGGGGTGAGGCCAATAATCGCTCAACCAGTTCTTTGTATGCGTCAGGTGATTCGCTCGCTACGAATTCCTGAACCTCTTCTGGAGTCGGTGGGAGTCCCGTGAGATCGAATGTAAGACGCCGGATGAGTGTGGCTCGGTCAGCGACCTTTGAGGGATGTAACCCGGCTTCTTCCATCGATGCGAGCGTGAAATAATCGATCCGCTTTTGGGGCCACTCCACCTGTTTGACCAAAGGCAACTCTTGTTCAACGACTGGTTGAAAGGACCAAAACTTTCTCCCCTGTTCAAAATCAATTTGCTGATCGGTGAAGGCTAGTTCTTCACTCACGGAGGGCATCGGAGCGCCGCGCTTCACCCAAGCGATCAGTTCAGCGACTTTCGACTCCGGTAATTTCCCTTTCGGTGGCATTTCCAAACCATCCTGGTAACGAACGGCCTGGATTAACAGGCTCTCTTCCGGATTTCCAGAGACAATCAACGGTCCACTTTCGCCTCCTCGCTGCAAGCCAGCACTTGAGTCGAGCAGCAACTCACCATGCAAGACTTTGGCATCCTGGGAGTGGCAAGAGTAGCAATACTGACTGAGCAGCGGTCTGATTTTCCTTTCGAAGTAGGCAATGTCCTCATCAGAAAAAGCAGGCGATTCAGCCAGCACAGGGCTCCAGCAGAGGAAACTTAAGACCAAGGCTGTTAGATGAATTCGAATGATCATTTTTGTAATGCCTCCCACGAACGGCCAGGACGATCAACGCGAAAGCTCACCAGACGCTTTGCATCGACTTCTGTGACATAAACGGTCCGTCCATCAGGTCCACCAAAACAGACATTGCTCGGTCGCGATCCCAAAACCGGAATTTCACGCAGGATTTTTCCAGAGGGAGCCATTTTCACGACCGTCCCTTTTCCATACCGAGTAATGTAGAGGTTACCGTCAATATCCGAGCGCATGCCATCGAACCCATGGTCCTCGAATTGACGAATGAGTCGTTTATCCATCAACTGTTTGTCTGAGGTGATCGAGAAGGCCCAGACATTTCTCTGTTTGCTTTCATTCACGTACAGAGTTTTTCCATCTGGACTCACTTCAATACCGTTTGTCGTTCCCATTTTGTCGGCTAAGAGAGTTGGAGTTCCATCAGGATCGATCCGCCAAATCTGACCCGTTGACTCTGCCCAGTTCGGATCACTGGCATAGAGTGTTCCGTCTTCGGCAATGGCGAGATCATTGGGTTGATTCATTGAGTCGTGATGTGCCAGCAACGTCAGTTTTCTGGTTTGCATATTGCCCTGCCAGATGTTGTGATTGACGTAGTCCGCAACAAAGAAATTCCCTCGACCATCAAAGCGAATTCCATTCCCTACACTGTCTCCTGGAAGTCGCAGAAAGACTTCACCTGAGCCATTGGGGGAAACACGACCGATGGTGCCTTGCTGAAGAAAATTGACTGCAAAGATATTTCCATCTGCATCACTGGCTGGTCCTTCGATGCCAGCAGTGAATTCCCCTGGCCGGGTCACTGGCCGCGCGATCCAAAGTGGCTCGGGTGGCGAGAAAACAATATCGGCAGCTCCTCCAAATTTTGCAGGGAGTGGAAGATTCTCCCAAGCTGCATCAACTGGACCGACTCGATGCTGCCATGTCCCCGTTAAGGAGAGTTCCTGTTCAGAATCGAATAACACAGGGGAGGAGTCCAGCCCCACTTGCTCACCAGTCACTTGCAGAACGAGAAGATTGTGGTCCCCCTGGATGAGAGCCTCTTCAGGAATCTTCAACACTACAGCACTTCCACTTAATTCATGTCCATTAAGCCAGCCTTTGATTTGACACTGATTCTTCATTGGCAATCGAAGCCTGAGTGGATGATGCCGATTGGTTGACCAGTCATTGGGTAAGTAGATGACACAACGAAACCAGCCAGCAGATGGTGAGTCACTGTTCATCAGTGTCCCTGTTGGAACGGAAACGTTCTTCCAGTTAGGTTTTGTTTGAGTTTGCTTTGAGTCTGATGGATGGGCAGCTGGCACTGGTAACCCAGATAGCCAATAGACTGAGTTCGTTAGCAGTTGCGTAAAGCCTGTTTGCTGAAAGTCTGCAGGATGCCCCAAAGCAAAGTAGACCGAGTTGCCTCCATCCTGCCGATTGTATACCCAGACCACAGGTTCTGGAGGATGACCTTGTACAGTACCTTCGAGTAACTCTGTTGCTCCCTTTTTAAGTGGGCCGGTTTTGTACATGTGCCCCCCCTGCTGAAAAGACACAAAATCGAGACCTTCTAGCATACTGTGTGTTTTATCAGTTGCAGCCAGTCGGACAGTCGATCGTAATTCGTCGGGGTAACTACCGTGGTAATTTCCACCAAGGACCTCTGCATCGAATTCTGGCCAATCTTGATATCGATCAGGAGGCGTGGCATTTCGTAATGCAAACGCGTGACTCGACGTGCGTAAAGCAACGACAGGTTTCCCTGAAGAAATATACTCCCGCAACTGCACCATCTCATGATCAGGGAGTACGCGACGTCGAACACTTAGCAACAGTATCTCTGCATCTTCAATCGCAGAGAACCCTGGAATCGAGTTTCGGTCCGTTTCGCTGGCGTACAGAATGGTGACTCGGAAGTCGCGCCTGAGCTGATCGTCGAGAAACTTCGTCAATGACGTTTTTGTGTCATAAGGGTCTTCAGCGATGACAGCGACAAGATTTGGTCGAGTATCTTTTGAGAAGCGGAATGGTTCTCCACCCAGTATCTGATCACTTGTCAGTGTTGGACAAATGAATCGCTCAATGTGTGAAATCACCAGGTCATTGCCAGTGAAATGTGAAACGTAGGGCCAGCGCTGAGGGTTATACATGGCATCGGTCATATCTCGCATCAGGGCGACACGTTTGCCATTGCGGGCCATCTGACGCAAACCAAATGGCCGTCCCAGCACGCACATATTGACATGCACACCTGTTAAGATCACATTCTGAATGCCGCGGGACTGGAGAACATTCCAGACTTCATCTCCCCGATCAGAAATATAATCAAGATCTGAATCGATGGTGATCAAAGCAGCTTGACGTTTCCAGGGCATGTTTGGGTTACGCCCAAGTTGAACCAGTTTCTCTGCCCAGGCTGCATGCTCAATCGGGTCGTCATCTTCTCCCCCATCTGATTGGTCAATGGGATAAACGGCCTGTTCCTCAGCAGGAATGCTCGAACACCAGGCAGCAATGTCATGAGGTAGCATCTTTGCCTGCGGAACGGTCAATGTCCGCAAACGGGCCGGATGTGACTCATACGCAGGCATACAATCACTTGGTGAATGAATGATGGTCACTCCCTGCTGACGAGCGACTTTCAGTACGTGATCAAGCCGCGGCGCAAACTCTTCGAGACGACGTACAGCATTCAGACAATGATGATAATCCCAGACATCGCAAACAATGATCGCCGTTTCTTCAGGGGCCCATTCTTCCTCTGTTTCCCTGATGTGGTATCGCTGAGTTGAAAGTGCAGTTTCGTACTGAGAGCGCAGCGTTAACTTCATGGGCTCACCCGCTGAACAAACAGCTCCCGTGTCGAAAAATAAAAGAATCGTAGCCAGTCGAAGAAAGTACTTTGGTAACTCACTTTCCAGTCTTACTATCATACCTGACTCCAAAATCATCTCACCTAAGCGGGCCGAGTGTGACGCTCTCTCTACCTCATAACTCGTTTAGAACACTTTCGTGTTTCCTGTGCATGCGGAGAAAGATTTCACAAGTTGAACAGCTTCTATCCACGAGGCAGAATGAGAACGCCTTTTCCCAAAATGCAATAACACGAACATCTATGATGTAGAGGAACAATAACGTTGTCACCCCCGAATCGCTTAATGTTGCTGAATTCACGAATCGCTTGTCAATGACGTGACTTCAGTCAAGCAAATGAAGACCACTCTCAGATACAATTCAGGACGGCAATTTCGGGAATGTTGGATATGAAATGAGTGTCGTAGAGAGATGCGGCTGTCACGATCGCTACGAGATCGACTCGAATGGATGCTTCAGACTCACCCCTTCGTATGTCTGGCATTCACCCAAAGAGTCCAAGGTGCGACGTGTCGATCTCACCAAATTCTTCTGACGAAGTGCCATAAAACAGCATTCCAATCGATTTATTTTACAAGTTTCGCATCTGTCATAATTGGTATCATTCTTGATTAGAGAAACTGTAGCAATCAATCCAACACAGCCTTCCAATTCCAGCTGAACCGTGACACACGCTTCATGCTTGTCTGTTGATCTGAAAGACTTGTACCCTTTCCGCCCGGGAGACGCGACTGGATAATGCTAGTATATCCAGACCAATCGTTATGTCTTGAGTGATACGCATTGGCCGCAAAGGCGAGTTGAATTGCCTTAATCACCACCTCGCCCAACGCAATCGGCAATTCTTGCCCGGATTGCCCAGAATTCCGACATTCAACTGCCGATAGTTATGACCGTATGGCGGGACCGTTTCGCAGAGACACGGCAGTAAAGTTGGAATAGGGACAATGTCGGAAACATCACACTCAGTAATGCGAGTCGTTGGTTTGATCACCTTCACCATGTTCTTCGCAGGAGCATGGGCCAATGATCAACCTCGAGAGCAAATGGCACAGAAGGAAATGCCGAAACCGACTGCCATTCTCAGCAAGGAAGAGTCGCAGCCTCTAGAGTCGGCTGACATTGCAGCACCTGAAGAGATTGTTTCTTTGCCGGTTCCTCCACCTGTCGAACTCTCCAAACCACTGCTCGATACAGTTCAGCCAACACGTATCGGAATGACAATGACGATTTCCGTAGAGACTGAAGGGCTCTCGATCGCTGAGAAAACGGTTCAGCAGCACATTCAAAAGCTCCCGCTGGGGATCGCAAACGGCGACTACCTGATGGTCGACCCATTGGGAGGTGTTGGCTGGCTTCGGATTCGAGGACAAGCACAAGTTGACCGTGGAGAACAATTCCTGACGACGCAAATTGAAGATGCAACAGTCAGATACATGAGAGTTTCACCAGTGGACGCGGCTGAACCCTTGCGTAAACCAGTTCCAATGCCAGTTCAATATGCTCAGGAAGAAACTAAAACGGTCCGATAAGCACCCACATCGCTGTCAGCACACAGCAAGCCATGATCCCTGCAATGGTGTCATCTGCCATCACTCCCCAGGGGCCAGGTAGTCCCTCAAATTTCTTAATGGGCCACAGCTTACTAATATCAAACAGGCGAAAAAGCAGGAACCCAACAATGGCTGTCCCCCAAGTCACAGGGACAAAAAAATAGACGAAAGCGAAGGCTGCTATCTCATCAAAGACGACATGTTTGGGATCGCCAGTCTGGTAGTGCCTGATTCCGGCTGCACAGATAGGTATTCCGGCAGCGAAGAGTAGAACTCCACTGAGCAACATGAACAGCCAATGTGGATTCACGAGTTGCAATCCCAAGGCCAAGGGTGGTCCCCACAAACTGCCGACCGTTCCTGGAGCGGTGCTGACCTGACCGACACCAAGCCCGGTAGAAACCCAGAGTAAGATCCGTTCCGCGAAACTGTTTTCAGCTTCAGGGATCAATTCACCTTCCTTGAGATTCACGGCAACTCCACCATGATTGTGTTTCCCTCGATCTTGACGGAAAACTGCTCTTGCTGAATCGCTGAGTTCAAGCACATCTCACCCGTTTTGACGTCATATTGCCAGCCATGCCATGGACAGGTGACGATGCAACCTTGCAATTGTCCTTCACCCAAAGGACCTCCAGCATGGGCGCAAATTCCGTCGATGGCTCGAACCTCGTCTTCGACATGAAAGAGCGCAATGATTCTCCCCTCAGCAGTGAATTCTTGCACACTGCCAACTGGAAACTCGTCCAATGAAGTCAACTCAACCCATTTTGCCATTTAAAACCTGTACCAACTTAGTGCGCACTGAGTCAGTAGGCGTGAGCTCTCTTGAAATCACACATGCTGACCGATGATTACTGGTAGAAAGCGAATCTTAGGTTGATGCTGCATCAATTTCATCAACCATTCATAATCATTAGAAATTTGTGGATTTTGAGACTGCCATTTTTCCAGACTTGCGAGAGACCTTTTGACACAAACGGACATTGTGTCGATATCGCCACGCACGAATCGACCCTCCCAGCGACGGGGGATGGTCACCATTCCGGGCTGTTTTCTGAGGCGATGGTGCACACGGACCACACCGATATCGCTCTGATGAGCAGAAGATAAACTACTGATCAGGGCATGAGCCTCATAAACATTATCGTCATCCCAGAAGCAGACATATTCCCCACTGGCCTGAGCGATTCCGAAATCCTTGGCACCAGCTCCCCATTGCCCAACCGGTTCGGGAAGTTCAAAGTATCTCGCCCCCGCAGAATGAGCCAATGCGCGGGCATGAGGATCGACCACATCAGAAACGATAATATGCTCACACCTGAGTCCGCCGAGTGATTGATTTTGAAATGAGCGAAGGCAGTTCGCCAGAGCAGACGGGCGCTCACATGTCGCTGTAATTACGGTCAAATCAACTTGATCCTGTTTCATGAATGGTCCCAATGCAGAGTTAATTTCAAGTGATTTTTCTACTGCTTAATCGAGGATTGTTGCGCGGATGCAATGCAAGAACCTGAAATTCAATGGTTCATTCCTCCCAAGATGTAGATTCACAGCATGATTGATCCCCTTCGGTTCATTCCTATTCGCTCACAATCTATACTGAGCAAAAGTGCCTTTTTGCTTCCCAGTTCATTAACAAATCAGGTCTGCTTTGGCGGTTGAGAGTCCCTACACTCCAGAACAGCTACAGGAACTCAATCTGGTTCCTGAACGGTTGCCGCGGCATATTGCCATCATTATGGATGGCAATGGTCGCTGGGCACAGAATCGTGGACTGCCACGTATTGAAGGGCACCGCCGGGGTGTGAAAAGTGTCCGCACGGTTGTCGAAGAGTGCGCTCGCCTGGGGGTAGAGCAACTGACCCTGTACTGCTTCAGTAGCGAAAACTGGAAACGTCCGCGGCCGGAACTTGACCTCTTGATGAGCCTGCTCAAGAGCTATGTCGTCGCTGAGCGTGAAGAAATCATGCGTCAGGACATTCGGTTCACCACCATCGGTCGAACTGACCGCATCAGTTCTAAAATCCTGGCAGAGGTCAACACGACGATCACGATGAGTTCCGACAACCCCGGGATGCGACTTTGTTTAGCACTCGACTACGGAGCACGCGACGAAATCGTCCAGGCTACTAAGCAGATTGCGGAACAGGTTCGAGATGGACAGCTAGATCCTGACTCGATTGATGAAGATGTGATTGCTCAGCATCTCTACACAGCTGGAATGAGTGATCCCGACCTGGTGATTCGCACTGCCGGAGAAATGCGAATCTCGAACTTCTTGCTGTGGCAAATCAGCTATGCCGAACTCTGGGTCACACAAGTCCTCTGGCCCGATTTTAGAACTCCAGAGTTGTTTGCAGCCCTGAAGGATTTCGCCGCCCGAGACCGACGTTTCGGCGGGTTGAATAAGTAAGAGTGTGGCTATTTTGAGTCTTATCACGCCGTGAGCAGAGTCAATCATTCTGCAGAAAAGCTTGAAGTCGTTCGCAAACGATCTCACACACACGTTTTGTTTCTTGAGGTGGTTCATAGCACCAGTCTGCGATCTCACCACTAAACTCTCGAACATAGCCTTCGTCAATCATTCGTTGATGGAAGTAGCGAAACTTGCGGGCGGGTCGTTTTTCATTCAGCATCGCCAGATAAACGGGACGTCCCGTTGTCGTCGCTTCAGAGAGCATCGAAACAGAGTCACTGGTCACAACACAACTGCTGCAAAATGCCAAAGCCGGCAAGTAAGGATTCTCGCCTTCTCCATTCCAGACGAAATGCTCCTGGTTGAACTCCTGTATCAAGCTTTGCTGAGCATGCTCTGGTGTCCTCCTGGAAGGAATGATTGCTAGCTGATGTTCCGCGGAAGCGATTCTCTTCAGGTTATTAATGAGTTGCAGAACATCTGCTTCATCAAAGGCGTAATACTTATTTGGACCACCCACTAAAACCGCTGTAAATTTCGCTTCCAGTTTTTGCAGACCAGCTGTTAGCCCGTCTTGAGCAATCTGGTTGAGTCTGTCCGTTGTTAAAGGATGCATCGCTCCCAGGGTCGAAATGACATTCTCACCCAGCAGCTGATCATGCTCAGGAGCGATAATCAGATCGAACGTCGAGCGATGAAACCTGGAATCTTGCAGGCAAATTGTGAACAAGCTGTTACCGAACTTTCGCTTCAGCGACAGCGTTGTCATGGCGGCTTGCTTTCCACAGCAGATGGCGACTTGAGGAGGCTCTGCAAACATAGCCCGAGAGACTTTGAATGACTGTTCTCTTAAGGGAATCCAGGAGGGTGGTAGAATTTTCCATGGGTACCTCACCCGACAGTCAAATTCTTCGAAGCGAAGTGTCAGTCCCTCAGCCAACCCCCGCACTTGACTCCGGTGACCAGCAGCACCATCTGCGATTGCCCAACAACTTATTGAGGAGAAATCCATCTCTTTCTAAGAACTCCGATACATAACGATCAACTGGAACGCTGTGCTCACTCTGGGAACGTCCGATTCCAAGCCAAGAACCGCGCGCTAACGCCCAGCGGCTAATGGTGCAGACAGGGCTTCCAAGAACCCAGGATCAGGCACACATCAGAACAAGCACGCAACTTTACGAAGGTCAGTCGTCAAGCATATGCGACAAGAACCGGACATGACAGGATGTCGTTTACTTCGGTTGAACCTTCAACGATTCAACGTCCGTGATCTTGGCCTTCGGGCGGGAGCGATCAATGGTATAGGCTTGATCACCGTCGATCCGAGTGATGTTGCCTGCGGCATCTCGCACATCCAGGCGGATATAGAAATTCTTCTCAATCACATCAGGGATCGTCCAGTCCAGTCGCTTCGTATTGGCTGTCCACCCCTTGATCAGTTCCCAGGGGCCGGTCTCCTGGGTCGCGTAGTAGAGAGCAATTGGATACTCGTCAAGTTCGCGGTCTTTGGCAGCCCATTCAATGACCACTTGATCCTGATTGCCAAACTTCCCTTGCTTCACCGAGTACAGCTCGGCCTGTGGAGCCGTTTGATCAACTGTCACCAGGATTTCTGGTTGATCATTCGGTTGTGGAGGTGTGGCAATCAGGCCAACACCGTTTCGAATGCGGAAGGAGAACCCATAGTCACCGTCTTTAGGAACAGAGACGACCATGGGGGAGACATTGTCCGAATCGCTCCCGTAATGAAACCAGGTTTTCCCCTGATCTTCGGTGATGAAAAGTTCAATTTTCGACACTCCCGAAGGTCCGACGTCTTCGATTTCATAGGCAATGCGAAACGTCGTCGAGTTCACAAGGTGGTTTTTTCGAACCTTCGTTGGTTTCGGCTGCTCCAGCAGACTTTCCATATTCTGTAGTGGTTCGACTGGCTTCAGCTGTTTCAAACCAGGCTTTGAGTTGGGAACCAGAACCAATGGCTTCTTTTCGGGAAAGAACTCTTTCACTGGAACATCTGGTGGCGTGAGTTGTCGCAGAGTCGCAACCTGAGGAGTTTCCCGCTCAGGCGGCGTCACACCACTGATTTTCTCTTCCAACTGTGGCATGACTGACTGATGGTCGATGCGGCTCCGATCCGGAGTCACCTCTTTCAGATGCTGAGGCAAGACGAGATCAGCTGTTCCAGAGGGCTTGCTCGTTAATATCGACTTGGGCTTGGATTCATTGACTTCCAACTCAACTGGCTGATTCGAAAGCATCGTTGCACTCTGCTCTGCATTTGAAGCAATTGGCCTGGACCGACTTTGCTGAGGGGCTTCTTCAGACAAATTGCCAGCCACAATGGTTTGAGTGGCAATCTCTGCCTGATTGCCAGCTGCATCCCGGACTGAGCCGCGAACTTCAACGAGTCCAGCCCGAGAAACATTCCAGAGAGTCTCTCCTCGAACGGTTTTCTCAAATTCAACCGCTTCCCATCGGCCCTGCTGAGGACGATGAACTTCTAGATGCAATGATTCAATCTGAGGATTTTTCTCGATGACGTTCCAGGAAAGTTTGATCTTCCCAGACTCGATCTCGGAAACATCCAGTTCCAGCTCCGGTTGAACGGTGTCAACGATCACTTTCAAACCAGCTTGATGAGGTCCAGCCGGGTAAGTCAGACCACTTTCGGTCTTGGTCCTGACCGAGAACCAGTGCTCCCCATCGCTGACAGCTTCGTAGATGAAACCACTCTCTTGAGGTGAGACAGCTTCGTGCAAGCGCCAGCTGGCTCCCTGATTGTCGGACGTATAAAGCTCGATTTCCTTCGCACCGATCTTCTTCAATTCGTTTTCATCGAACTGAAACGGAATCTTGAACTTAGGCGAGTTCGAGAAAATCGCATCGAAGGCGAAGATGTTGTCACCATGGCAGAGACAAATAATCAAAGCGAAGAGTTTGAAATGACCACGTAATCTTCCGACGAAGTCAAGAGCCTTGAGTCCTCGACGTTCATTTTGATTTCGATCAATCTCTGCTGATTTCAGAATCAACATTGGTGTCGCTGCGGTTTTGATGGAAAGGCATACCAATTTGGGTTGCTGCCACCGCGCGTGATAGAATGATCACGTTAATGCGAATGTCCCCCCGAATCGTTATCGTCCGTAGATTAAGATTCTCTTCATTCGAAAGTGTCAATGAAGGGACAGAGAGCGAAGTTGGAAGAATAGAAAAAATAGAACAAGTTTAACGCCCAGCATCTGAGGTTCACTCATGGAAATCTTTCGCGTTGGAATCATCGGAGCGGGTGGAATCGCTGCCAAACTGCATTTGCCGGAGTTGGCAGCCATTGAAAACGTTGAGATTGCGATGCTTTCCGGGCGAAGCCGTTCTCGGCTGCAAACGCTCGCTCAGAAATTCAACGCCTCTGAGTGGACACACTCTTACGATGAGGTCATTGAAAACTCGGAGCTGGATGGTGTCGTGATAGCGTTACCGCACCCCTTGCATGTTGAATATGGCTTAAAAGCCCTGGCGGCTGGCAAACATGTGTTCATGCAGAAGCCGCTCAGTACCTCTCTCGAAGAAGCAGAACAATTTGTAAGTGCTGTTGCCGCAACTGATCGCACAGTTTTGGCTCTTCCCCATGTTTCCAAGCCTCACGTACTGGCAGCCAGACAAATGGTGCAGGCAGGCCAATTGGGAACGGTATCGTCAGCGACAGCTCGCTTCAGCCACGGTGGGCCGGAAGTCTATTACGCAACGATTCAAACGATTCTGAACGAGACTCCCCAGAACGAACTCTGGTTCTTCGATGCCGAGCAGGCGGACGTCGGGGCACTGTTCGATATGGGTGTTTACTCGATTGCACATTTGGTCGCGATCTTAGGTTCTGTGGTCGCTGTCACCTGCCGCATGACAACAATCGCCAAGCCAACGCAACTCGAAGATACAGCGACACTCATTCTGGAATTCGAAAGTGGAGTCTTGGGCACCGCTGAAACCGGCTGGTGCGATGGTGCCCGGACCTACGGTTTTTCGATCCATGGCACGGAAGGCAAGGTCACCAACCCCAGCTTAACAGGAGACCTCATCCATGCCCGACCAAGTTCGCTGACCGACGAAGATGCTCCCCTCATCGAAGAGGAAATAGACCTGAAAGCTTACCCGAACATGAATGCCCACCAGGAGTGGGTCTCCTGCGCCATGCAAGGTCTTCAGCCCGAAATCAGCAATGCAGCCTTCGCCCGACACGTCACAGAAATCATGCTGAAAGGCTTACGGTCAGCTGAAGAGAATAGAACGATTTCAATTGAATCAAGGATAGAATGAATTAGCACTACTGAATCAAGACAAATGTAGGGTGGATGAAGCAATCCGTTGGTGAAATGGTGGGTAATGTTCTCTGCTTTCCTTATGAGGAACGGTTGATTTTGGTTGACAAATTATTGCGTAACCCACAGTTCACATGGAACGACCGAACTCCACCCACCCTACGGTTACTGGGATAAAGACAAAGAACCTGGAAGAGTGATTAATACAATGAAACGCAACATGGCTGCAATGTCAAAAGAAACGCTCTAGAATTGTTCACACACGGTGCCGGAAAATTATTCGGATGATTGAAAGACCAGTTCGATTTCCTGTTCTTCATCGATAATTCGGGAATAGACGCGGATCGTGTCTTTCACCTCGGCGTACGATGCTCCCGGTACTTTAATCAGTAGCTCAGCTGTCCCATCAATGACTGGCATCCGCATATTCGAGCGAGCCTTCATCAGATCACCATTCGCTCTGAAGAAATAGGCATCCTCAGGTATCTTTTGACGGTACCCATCTGTCCCGACAACGCTGCCACTAAAGTCGGAGAGGCGTACGAATTTTTTCTCTTTCGGTGCTTTGATTCGAATCACAATGAAATAACTTTGATAAATTTTGGGTGATTCACCAGGCGTACCGAAGCGTGGTTGACCTGCGATTCTGCCGCGAAAGATCGGCCAGTTCCAAACTGAGAAATTCCCGGCTCGGACAGCGTTTTCAGGTTCAGCGACGCGACCGCCTCCGAGTTCGCCATCGTTGCCTGTTCCGTCTCCTTCTCCTGCGAGAGCAGTCTGCTGATCAACCTTCAGGTCCGGGATATATTCCTGATATGAGCTGGTCGGATCAAAGATTTTGGCTTCCAGGGCCTCCTGAGCACTGGTGGTTTCTGGCATCGCAACGAGTGTATCGAGCGGGGCATCAAAGATGACTTGCTCATCCGTCGCATTGTCCACTAGCGTCGTGAATCCTTCTTCATTCTCGAAAGAATCCAAAACGGGCACAGCCAGGACCATGAGCAGAATCAGATGCACAACGAAAGAAATGGCAAGGCCGGCCCCTTCGTTCCCATTAAACTGATCACAGATGACCTGCCACAGCGACTTCTCCTGAACGATCTCTGCCATCACTTCCGAGCGTTTCGGCTGCGTGGACGGAGCGAGACTTGAAGAAACACTGCTTGAGCGTTTCATCAGCGAGCTACGAACTGTTCCGGCAGTTGGTGTTTCCACAACGTTCCTAGTTTGACATAGCAAGTTTGCACTGCTTGTTTGTTGGCTTATCAATCGACACTATCTAATTATCGGCAGCCAAGCCCCTGATGACAACAGCGAAAGCAGAATCATATCATCGTCCGCTTGTCTGATGGGTCACGACTCGATTACAAACGGGGATCAGAGTCGAACATCAACAGTGGAGAAATTGAAATGGAACGGCAATCTCGACGAAATTTCCTCAAGACGACCTCACTCGCTGCCGGTGCCGCTCCGCTGACTTCAAGTCTATTAGAGGCAAAAGAAGCGCCCGAACGACCTAACTTACTGTTTGTTCTAACCGATCAATGGCGATTCAGTTCCTTCGGACACTCCACAGATGAAGTCGTTCGAACGCCCCACATTGACCGACTGGCAGCAGAAGGAGTCAACTTCGAGCGGGCCTTTGCAGCCAATCCTGTCTGTACTCCCAACCGTTCCTGCCTGCTCACGGGACGCCATTCCCATCAACATGGCATGCTCACCAATAATCTGATGCTGCCACCATCTGAAATCTGTTGGCCAGAAATGTTCGCTAATGCAGGCTACGCAACGCATTATGTCGGCAAATGGCATATGGATGGTCCCGCCAAGCCCGGCTTCGTTCCTCCGGGCTGGAGACGCAGAGGTCTAGAAACCTTTGAAGGCTTCAACCGCGGTCACGTTTACCACAAGCAGTGGGGCTTCGATAACGAAGGCGAACCGCTTCACACATCCACAGATCAACTCCCGAATCCCTACTACGAGCCGATTTTGCAGACCGATCTGGCAATGCGGTTCATGGATGAACATCGGGACGATCCATTCTGTTGCTATCTCTCGTGGGGACCGCCTCACACACCTTTTAATCCACCCAAGAAATTTGAACGGTATCAAGCCGAAGAGATCATTCATCGGCCCAATGTTCCAGAAGAACATCGAGACCGCGCCGCGAAGCAACTGGCTGGCTACTATGGCTTGTGTGAATCTCTCGACCATGAGATGGGACGGCTGATGGAATTTCTCAAACGGACTGGGCTGGAAGAAAACACGCTCGTCGTATTCTCCTCTGATCACGGTGAACTTTGTGGGTCTCATGGTAAGTACCGCAAAGGAGAACCTGAGGAAGAGTCGCTGCATGTGCCGCTGATCATGCGACTCCCGGGAACAATCCCCGCTGGAGTCAAATCCTCAACGTTGATCAACTCGATCGATCTGATGCCAACTCTGCTTTCCTTATGCGATTTACCGGACCCTGGTACTTGCACCGGTCGTGATCTCTCTCAGGCAGCGACAACCGGCAAAATGGACTCCGAACCGGAATCAATCTACTGCGAAGGAAAACTGACCTCTGCTGGGCAAAGCTGGCGTACCCTGGTCACCGACCGCTACAAGTTGTCCGTCCGCGGAAACTGGAACAAGGTCGAAGGACTCTATGACTTACAGAACGACCCCTTCGAAATGAAAAATCTCATCGATTCAAAACAACATCGTCCAGTTAGAAAAGAACTACTGGCCGAAATACAGCGGCAAGCCAAAGAAACCGGCGACACCTTCCCCAATCGTCCAGAGAGTGCCAAGCCGAAATACAGCGATGAAGAGGCAGCTCGTTCACGAAGTTAAGCATTACATTCACAAATTAGGAACAATTGATGTTTCGATTCCTTCAGCTCTCGACGGCCTTGATTCTTTGTGGATCGTACCCTGCCCTTCATGCAGAAGAATATTATGTAGGCACAGGCAGAGTCGATTTTTTCGGCTACAAAGACTGCATTAAACTGGAAAATGAAACTATTCGGATTGTGTTATGCCATCAGGCGGGCGGTCGAGTTCTGGAATACTCGCTGCATGGGAAAAACGTGATCTATCTCGATCCCAATGCGAAAGGTGCCCAAGGGCCATCTGGCAAAGGGATGACAGGCGGACGTTTCGACATCGGCCCCGAACAGGTCATTCCCAAACGACCCAAACTTTGGTCAGGAGAGTGGAAAGCAGAAATCACGGGTCCCTATTCAGCCAGACTGATCAGCGAGGTCGATCCCGGGCCTGGAGTTCAACTCACGCGAGATTTCAAACTGTCTGTCGATTCTTCCGAATTCACCGTGACGCAAACGATTCACAATCGATCAAACCAGAAGAAGGAATGGTGCCACTGGAGCCGAACATTCGCAGTCGGGAACGGTATTGTCCTCATCCCTTTGAAAGGGATCTCCAAGTACCCCAATTCTTATGTGATGTACGAAGGGCGAAACCTGATTCAGATGCGACCGGTTGATGATCAAATCAAAATACGTGACGGATTCCTAGAAATCACCGGAGCCCCGCAATTCCCCAAACTCGGCATGGACACCTCTGCTGGCTGGTTTACGTATTTGGCTCCGAATGATCTGATGTTCACCAAGAAGTTCAAAGTCGATCGCAATCGGGTCTACAACGAGTTGGCAGGTCTCACCATGTCGATCTGGTATCCAGATCGTCCAATGGTCGAACTGGAACCCATTGGCCCTCGGGAGGTACTTCTACCCGGCCAGTCTGCCTCGTTCACTGAAATCTGGCATTTGCAGCCACATCAATTCCCTGCTTCAGGCGAACTCGTCGATGTGGAAAAAATCAGGAAATTAGTTACGGAATGAGACCCATCTCCCTAGAAAATCGTTCCTGACATCGCGATTTCCGATCCTTCCGATGAAAAAGAATTCCCGAACGAGGGAATGTCTTTTGGTCGATTTCAAGGCATCCTTGCGAGAGACGTGAATCGATCTATAATGCTTGGCAGCCTTTACTTTGCGACGAATGCTGCGCCGATATCGGTAGTTGTCGAAAATGTTTGCAGATAGGC
Source organism: Durusdinium trenchii (assembly GCA_963970005.1). Classification (NCBI taxonomy): domain Eukaryota; class Dinophyceae; order Suessiales; family Symbiodiniaceae; genus Durusdinium; species Durusdinium trenchii. Next base: position 457,076 of record CAXAMN010027128.1, on the reverse strand, counting down.
AACTCGAATTTGTTTTTATCCATCAGCCGAACCACCAGAACTGTGGAAATACCATGTTGAACTGGTTTAGCAATGTGTTTGGTGCGGTCTTTACCGTACTGAGGGGAATGTGGGTGACGCTCCGAACGATGGGAGCGACATACGACCGCAAAGCCTTTACACAAATCTACGAATACCCAGAGACACCCGTCCCAGTCAAAGCTCGCTATCGGGGGTTTCACCGCTTCGACCTGACGACTTGTATTGGCTGCGAGAAATGTGCTGTCGCCTGTCCAGTCGATTGCATTTACATTGAGAAGGAAAAAAGCCCCGTCGGAAAAGGTTTCCGCATCGAGGGCTTTACGATCGATTACACCAAGTGCATGTTCTGTGCACTTTGCGTCGAGCCTTGTCCCGTAGACTGCATTTTCATGGGGTCAAACCACGACCTGAGTTGCTACAGCCGTGATGGTTGTGTTGTCGATTTTGCCAAAATGCCTCTGGAAACTGCTTGGGGACAGGCAACTCTCAACCCGACCGCTGTTGCAGAATCGAAAGTTCTGTACGAACCAGTCTGGGTCAAAGGCGAACCAAGCCCATTTGAATATGCCGAATCCGAGTAGACCACGTACACCCTCAGCGTCGCGTTTTTGAGTTGAGAAAATTTGACTCTCAACTCTCAACCCTCAACTCTCAACGATCTCATGACCGACCTGACTCTCCATTTTCTCCTGTTCATCATTGCAGGCACGGTACTCGTCGCTGCTCCGATGATCATTGGCCGTTTCGTACGCCCGAAACTTCCGACCCCGGAGAAAGATGCCGTTTATGAATGTGGCGAGCCTGCGATTGGTTCCAGTTACATTCAGTTCGACATCCGTTTTTATGTCGTTGCTTTGCTTTTCATTATCTTTGATGTTGAAGTCGTCTTCTTCTTTCCTTGGGCAACGGTCTTCGGAGGAGCAACTCAACTGGCCGATAGTCGGCTCACTGATGCAGCCCGCAACAATCTGACTGACAAACTGCTGAATCTGGAACCGGGGACTACCATCGCTGAGACAGCAATTCAGGCAGAACAGGCGATTGCAATGGCCTGGACTGGATTCGCAGACATCGCTGTCTTCTTTGGAGTGCTTCTGGTCGGCTTTGCCTACGTTTGGAAACGGGGTGATCTCGATTGGGTGCGTGCCATGGTTGAACAAGCGAAAACCGCCAAAGCGTCGCAGGCAACACGACCTGCACTTGAACAATCGCACGAAACGACGTTGGCCTCTTAGATATTTCGACGTCATCACCTAGCGAATTCATACAGCAACCTAAACCTCGAAGCGACGAAACAATAGTTCAATGACTCCTCAGGAAATCTTTGATGCTCTAAAGAACAAGTTCGGGGAAGAAAAAGTTCTGGCCCTGAATACGGAAGCGATTGATCCCTGGATCGAAATCGCTCCCGAGGCGATCGCAGAGGTCTCTCAGTTCTTGAAAACTGATGAGAGTACAAAGTTTGAGATGCTGTGCGATTTAAGTGGGGTCGATTACCTCGAAACCGATGCGAAACTCGCCAAGAAGTTTCCCTACGAACCGCACCTGGAAGTTGTTTACCACCTTTTAAGTGTCACGCATAAGCATAAGATCACGCTGAAGGTCAAACTCCCTCGCTGGAAAAACGATGAGGAAGGGAGCATCCCTGAAGTCCCTTCGGTCGCGTCTGTCTGGGGTATCGCTGACTGGCACGAACGGGAAGCGTTCGATCTGGTTGGGATCAACTTCACCGGACACCCCAACCTGTTACGCATCCTGTGTCCTGACGACTGGGTTGGGCATCCCCTTCGCAAAGATTACGAGTTCCCTCTCGAGTATCACGGCGTCCGAGGTTATTAAGAACTTCGGGTCATGGCTAAGCGGCCAGACCTGAACCGATCGAATCATTTCTGAAACAGAGCAGACTGAGACTGGACAATGGCAACTCAACTTGATGATCAGCGGATTATTGAATTCGACGTTCGCACAGACGAAATGCTGATCAACATGGGACCTCAACACCCCAGTACCCATGGTGTGTTGCGACTGTTGCTCCGTACCGACGGTGAGGTCGTCTACGAAGTGACCCCTCACATTGGTTACCTCCATCGCTGCGCTGAAAAAATTGGCGAAAACCTGACCGGTCCACAGTGGATCCCTTACACAGACCGCATGGATTACCTCGCCGGGATGAATATGAATCTCGGCATGTCACTCGCTTTTGAAAAACTGGTCGGCCTCGATCTCCCAGAGAAAGCGATGAACGTACGTCTGATCATCGCTGAACTAGGCCGCATTGCCAGCCACCTCGTCGGCATGGGTGCCTATGGTCTCGACCTCGGCAGTTTCAGCCCGTTTCTTTATGCCTTCCGCGAACGTGAAATTATTCTCGACTTGTTCGAAGAAGCCTGCGGTGCACGTCTCACATACAGCTACCTCACCATTGGTGGGGCAACACACGACTTGCCTGGCATGATCGAAATTCCGCCCGGACTAGCATCGCTGACCGGCACTGATCCCAAGATGAAGTTGCAGTGGACTGACGCTGTTTTGATGTTCCTGGAATGGCTCGAAGAGCGGATCAAGGAATACCACACACTTCTGACTCGTAATGCGATCTTCATTAACCGCACAGCTGGCATCGGCGAAATGTCTGCTGAAATGGCTCTGGACTACGGTTGTACCGGGCCTGTGTTACGAGGCAGTGGAGTCGATTTTGACCTCCGTCGAGACGGAGAAGAAATTTACACTCGCATGTATGAAGGCTATGACTTTAACGTCATCTCTGCCCCATTCGATGGCTTTAAGATTCCTGGCAAAGCAGTCTTGGGAGATAGCTGGTGCCGCTTCTTCGTCCGCATGCTGGAAGTGGTCGAAGCGATTAAGCTCGTTCGCCAAGGGATCGACAAGTATCCATCAGCGAAGGGTGAACATCGTGTTCCATTCAAGATGAACACAAAACTCCCCGTTGATGAGGTTTACCTCGAGACCGAATGTCCCCGAGGTCAAATGGGCTTTTATCTCGTGGGTGATGGACAAGCCGAACCAATGCGAGCTCGCGCCAAGAGTTCCTGCTTCTGCAACCTCTCAGTCACCGGCCCCCTTTGCGAAGGTGTTCTACTGGCTGACATCCCATCCATCGTTGGATCGCTAGATATTGTGATGGGTGAGATTGACCGGTAGAAGTTACAATTTACTCGTCTCGCTTAACTGATAACCTTAGCAGCCTTCTTGTTTGACTAGATTCAGCTTTCATTTGTTGGCGAGCGTACTGCATCTTCCCATTGGATTTTGCCCTCTATGTTCCAAATATCTAACTGTGACCCCTTTACGTGAGGACTATAGCTCTCTTCACTTATTGCATACAAAATCACGCGTCGAGTTATTCGGTTAGTGATGACAATCTGATTTCCCTGGGAACACCACGCGCCGGGTCCATTGGGCATCAAAGTTTCGTGATAGCTAAACTCACAACTGATCACTGGACCAATGTCCTTTGAAGGCCAGATTGTAACGGATATCCAACCATCATTTCCGGTAGCTCGCCATCTGTACTCAGTCTCGTCAACAACAATTTTGTGTGATTTTTTAATGCTGCGAGCCATCATATCTCCTCGTTTTGGTACAACGGTGAGAAGTCAAGTGTTACATCGCCCTCAATCCACAGGCCTCTCGTGCTCGGTTGAGCACTTCCTTCGCCTTACTTCTCGCTTGAGCAGCACCCGCCTGTAAAACATCTTCAACTTCGCTGAGATTTTGTTCTAGCTCTGCTCGTCGTTCGCGGGCCTCAGCGAAGTGTTCCATCGCTTTCTCATAAAGCGTCTGTTTGGCATCGCCGTAACCCATTCCACCAGCGCGGTATCTCTCTGCAAGCGCTGCTTGCTCGTCAGCATTTGCAAACAGCTTATAGAGATCGAATACAGAGCAGCTATCCGGGTCTTTAGGATCCTCGACGGGAGTCGAATCCGTTTTTATCGACATAAACTTCTTACGCAATTTCTTTGGCGTCTCGAAGATTCCGATCGTGTTGCCGTAGCTTTTGGACATTTTCTCGCCATCGGTCCCAGGGACCTTGGAGGTCTCCTTAAGAACATGTCCTTCAGGCAGCACGAAGACTTCCGTTTTGTACAGGTGATTGAATCGCTGCGCGATATCGCGTGTCACTTCCAGGTGCTGAATTTGATCCTGTCCCACAGGGACGAGATTGCTGTCGTAGGCCAGTATGTCGGCTGCCATGAGCACGGGATATGTAAACAGCCCCGCATCCGCTGCCAGTCCCTTCGCAATTTTGTCTTTATAGGCGTGACACTTTTCGAGCAGGCTCATTTGCGTCACCGTCATCAACAACCAGGTCAGCTCGGTCACTTCAGGCACATCTGATTGCCTGAAGAGTGTTGCTTGTTCAGGATCAAGGCCGAGTGCCAACAGGTCGAGTGCAGCGTCCTGCGTATGCTGTTTCAATTCTTCAGCACTGTGAATGGTCGTCAGTGCGTGCAAATCTGCAATGAAATAGAACGCCTGGTCATGATGCTGCAATTCGATGTATTGCTGAATCGCTCCAAAGTAGTTCCCCAGATGAAAACGTCCTGTGGGCTGAATTCCTGATAAAACACGCATTTGAGGCTCAATCGAAGTTCTATTTAGTGAAGCACACCGAGAAGAGGCAATTCAAGATGCGACTTTCATGAGCGATGAATACTGCCAATCAGATCGCTCACACTGGAACACCCTTCTGCATCCAAAGTCGAACTGAGTTCATCGACCAATCTGGCTGACACACCTGGATCATAGAAGTTCGCAGTCCCGATTTGAACGGCACTCGCCCCTGCAACCAGGAATTCCAGAACATCATCGAGAGTTGCGATCCCACCGATGCCAATGATCGGAATGTCAACGGCCCTGGCCACCTGATAGACGCATCGCAAAGCAAGTGGCTTAATCGCAGGTCCACTCAATCCGCCGAGAACATTGCCCAAAATCGGTTTTCGCTTACGCCAGTTAATAGCCATGCCCTGAAATGTATTTACGCAAGAAACGGCGTCCGCACCACCTGCGGCTGCACCGGCAGCGACTTTCGTAATGTCCGTGACATTAGGCGTCAGCTTGGCAATTACAGGAAAAGGGCATGCATCCCGCACCGCTTTAACAACATCTCTGGCGGAATTAGGATTCGTCCCGAAGTCGACACCACCGGAAACATTCGGGCAGGAGATATTCAATTCTAGAGCAGCCACACCGTCGAATTCCGCCAGCTTCGCTGCAAGTTCCGCAAAGTCAGCGACCGTTCGACCCGCGATATTCGCAACCAGGGCCGTGTCCAGACTTGTCAAATAAGGGATGTGCTTTTGAATAAAGGTGTCGATGCCATCATTATCGAGACCGATGGAGTTCAGCATCCCTGAAGTCGTTTCGACTGTTCGCGGAGGAGGATTGCCGATGCGGGGTTCTCCGGTCACCGTTTTAGGAACGATCCCGCCCAGTTTGGAAAAATCGACAAAGGCAGCCATCTCGCGGGCGTAACCGAAAGTGCCTGAGGCAACCAGGATTGGATTACGCAGCCGTAAACGGTTGAGTTGAACTTCTAGTGCTGTGTCACAGCTTATAATGGGGGATGTTCTCGACATAAACCGCTCTCGTTGTCGCTCCTTCGAGATAACTCAACCTTCATTTTGAATGAGAAGGGCCCGCTGGTTGAGCCATTGAAACAGCGATCTTGTCCGTGCAGGCAGATTGAGCTTTAAATTCATTCGCCCAACAAACTATCCGATTTCCCGCTAAAACACAGCCAAAGGCCACTGAATCCTGACCACCCATGAACAATTACTGAACTTGAAAATTGTCCGATTCCACGTTCGACACTGCTCTGTCTGAGGGTTAAAGTATGTTCAAAGTCTTACGAACATTGAACTAACGCTAATATTGAGACAACGATGGCCGGCTACAACAAGTATGATCGTCGCTTAGAATCCCTTGTCGTAGAAGGAGTGACTCTGTGGGATGATGAGGTTCAGGAGCTTTCTGAGGAGGAAAAGAAAGTTGTGGCTGCCGAAATTCACCGCAATCCTGAGCTTGCGTCTAAAATCAGCTATGAACGAACACACACTGGTTTTGCTCGTGTCATTACCGTCACCGTAGATGACATTGCACGACTCTACGAACAAAACGTCGCTGCCGAGTAAAGTACCTGCTTATTAATATGGTAGCAGCCATTCGCTGCGCATTGAGGAATGATTGTGTCTTGTGTTGACTCCGACAATCGAATCCTCAACTTCTTGTGGTTGGCCGCTTTCACAATCCTCTTCTTTGTTGCAGATCAACTGCCTGCTGAGGACATAAGCAGTGCAAATACCGACCTGAGTGCCAAACTCCCGGCAGGTTTCCAGGAAAAGATCTATCTTGATCAGTCCGGTGAGCATCGCTATTTGATCTTTGTCCCGCTGGATTATATGCCTAACAAAAAGTGGCCCGTTGTCATGTTTTTACATGGTGCCGGACAAAAGGGGACCGATGGTATCCGTCCAGCAATTGCAGGACTGGGGACCGCGCTGGCGAACAACCCTCAGCAGCCTTTCATTGCTCTCTTCCCACAGTGCGAAAACATGAGTGGACGGCACCTCACCTGTTGGCTGGCAGACAGCGAAGATAGTCAACGCGCCCTGGCCATGCTGCGTGAAGTGGAACAAGAGTATTCCATTGATCCGCAGAAAAGAATCATCAGCGGTTGGTCTATGGGAGGTTACGGAGCGTGGAGCTTGGGAGCCGCCTATCCTGAACTTTGGGCTGGAATTCTCAGCATTTCCGGAGGACAGACCGAGAAAGAAGTTCCGCTACAGGCACTGGCTGATAGCAAAATTCCTGTTTGGGCAGTCCATGGAGCGCAGGATAATCTGATCTCAGCAGACACTCATCAGCAAATGGTTGAACAACTCAACACTTTAGGTGGTCAGGGGACTTTTACACTGGTTGAGGAAGCGGGACATGGTGTCTGGCAGTATTTGTTTTCCGATCCACAAGTCATGAACTGGTTAGCGAACCCGCACCCGATTGAACCAAATGAGTTTCGCGACCTCGGTCAACGTGATCCTCTCCCAGAGATGAGCCCCTTTTATGTTGAGAACTTTACTCAACTGGCGACTCTCCCTGGGATGTTCTCATTACGAATGAATAATGAGGCACTGGATGTTATCGCTCAAGGACTGCCCGAGATCCTGCCGGCTTCGGCACTCAGCGGTCAGCTACAAGACATCACTAGAGAACTTGAATCGGGTGAAGAAACAGTTGGAGTTTCTCTGTCTCAGATATCCTTTGACTGTCAGGTTCGCCAAGTTGTCTTGCAAGCCATCTCGGGAGGCCGTTTTCTGGCACGCTTCCACCTGAACCCTTTGCGATTAAGCATTGGTCACGCAAGCTTGAAGTCGAATTCCGTTCAGGCCAGCACAGGCGAATTCGAAATTCGTATGGGACATCGCGATCCAGTGATTCTTGAACTACAAATTCAACCAGATGTTGACGCAACCGGGCTGCATCTGAGAGTTCTCAAACAATCGTTCTCAATCCCGGACAACAATTGGCATATTATTAGACCAAAGCAGGTTGAAGTGGATAGTGATGTCTACTCGAAAGACAACATCATCACCGGAATCGTCGGTGGACTGTATCTGCAACGGGAGCAAATTGAGTCGACTGTCCTGGAAGCAGTCCCTTCTTTCTTGAAAGTTGTGGAAAGTGAACTACAGGCAAGAGAAGCTCCGCGTCTGGCACGTTTGCTGTGGCCCCTGCCAGCATTGATCCCAGATCTGTCGATCGCACCTAGTCAGGTACAAACGGATACACAGGGAATTTCAATCGTTTTCGATATGCTCTTACGCACGACAAGTTCATCGCTGGACTTTCTCGATGAAACCATCTCTGCAACACAAGATTCGCAGCTGAACATCGACAAGTTACCTACCTCTGATGCACTCGATTTTCAAATTTCCCTGGCAGCGATCGACGGCATCGGTCGCCTGGTCATCAATGAAGGCTTCGCCTATATCAATGTGCTCGACCTTCAAGAGAGCGAACTAACCAAGCTTGCCAAGGCAGATGTCTTACATCGCATCTTTCTAGAGTACGTCTCCACTGACTCTGCAACTGAATTTGACGTCGGATTACGACTGGAAGAGCCCTTTCGCATCCGTCCGCTGAAGAAAGCAGACCACGATAAAGAACTTGTCGTTGAGCTGCATGTGCCTCGTGTCGCTTTCGAAGTCAAACAACCCATAACTGGTGAAATGGCAGTCCTCCATTTCTCGTTGAAGCAACGTATTTATATAGAGACGATTGAGAAAGATGGTGTCCCGCAGTCACTTGAAGTGCTTTGGCATCCAGATGCAAAAGTCGAAATTCTCGACACACCTGATCGAGTGAAAGTCGACGAACAAAGTTTCAGTGATCAATTTTCTTCTGCCTGGGGAGAGTTCAGCAAGAGGCTCTCTGGTCGAGAGCGGAACATCCCCAGGGTCCGCTTCGGGAACGCTGCTTTGGGTCTCAAATCAATTCAAGTTCAAGATCAAATCATCACACTCGGCTTCACTGCGGCGACCGTTGAGACTAAGGAGCCCTAACAAAAACTGTTTGCTTCATTAGCCGCTGGGCGTTAGCCCACGGTTCTTGACCTGGAACCGGACGCTTACGCGTTCCGGCTGATGGTAATGTTAGGAGTTCTAAATAAACCTTTCTTCTTTACTCTCTCATCGACTCGTTGATGCTTTGAGATCTCAACAAAATTCTGTGTAAAAATCTCCTGATTGCTCTTTTCAAACTCGCTGTACCAGAGTCAGTCTCTTTCTGAGAGCGACGCAGTCAACAATGGAATCATCGCTGCGCAACGCATTGACAGGATGTTAGAGCAAATTGCAGATCAAAGTTTGCGATCTACCTTGTGGAATGAAGCACTCAAATTTGCGCGTAGCTTCCTGTAGGGGCTCAAGGAACACAAAGGTGTTGCACAGCCCTGACAATTCTTAATCGACTCAGGAGACAGGATGTCAGTCACAAGATCGAATGGAACAAAGATCATTCTTCCACGGACCGGCCCAGATGAGTTTTGGAAACTCATTCATGAGCACTTTGCCGGTGAGGATGCCCGCAAGTGGAAGTATCTCGCCATGTTGGCTCTACGTGAAAACGCAGGCTGGCCGCTGGACCGCATTGGCAATGTCTTCGGACATCCAAAGGGGCATGTCACTCGCTGCCTGAAGAAGATAAAAAACGACCTGCGGGAATCTTTCGACTCCTCTCCCGAGTTCCTCGAACTCGACCCAGACGTCATTGTCGACTGAACATTGTTTCCAATCAACCGAGAGTGACTCATGCAACTTGAAGCAATAGCAGTCGGTCAACTGCGACCAGCCCCTTATAATCCTCGTTTGACGTTGAAACCGGGGGATGCGGCCTGGAAAAAACTCGAACGCTCGCTGAACGAATTTGAACTCGTGCAGCCAATTGTCTGGAACCGTCGAACGGGGCATGTTGTCTCAGGCCACCAACGGTTAGCAATCCTAAAGCATCGGGGTGAAACTGAAATCGACTGCGTCATCGTTGACCTTTCTCTGGAAAAGGAAAAGGCGCTCAATGTTACGCTCAATAACCAAAGCGTGGGGAGCGACTGGGACCCAGGCAAACTGATTGACCTGGTCGAAGAATTACAGGAACTCCCAGACTTCGATGCCACTTTAACCGGCTTTGATGAACAACAATTAAAGGATCTGGTACTGGCCCCTGAAGCGAATCCAGAACAGTTCATAGTGGATCAACCAGGTGAAGGTCAGGGGCACACTGTTTCACTAGAAATCCCTGACTCTAATTGGGCCGAAGTCAGCTACCTGATCGATCAACTTCTTGCAGACTATCCGGCCGTGCGCGCTCATCACAATTCTCCTGCATCATGAGTGCATATTTAGAGATGAATTGTCGAGCTTCTCGTTAGCACACGGTTTTGGCTCGGAACCGTCCGCTAACGCGGATCGGCTGATATTTTTGTTTGCACTACTAAATCCCAAATCCTTTGCGTTATGTCCCTCAAAACATGCGCGCATAGTAATCAATAGTTTCAAAGCAAGACACAAAACCGGACGCGAACGCGTTCCGGCTAATGCTCAGAGATCTCACGAAACACAACCTTTCTAGTAAATTCATCCCATGAAAATCTCCGTTCGTCATCGCTTCTTGCCAAAAACGAATTCGCTGCGCGCCTCCATGGTGATGGATGCCTTCGGAATCGATTTCGAGCAGGGTGAACACCTCATCGCAGACAATCTCGAACTGCCGATTGAAGCAGGTCAGATCGTCGCCTTCACAGGTATAGTGGAGGGGGAAAGTCCTCTCTCTTGAGAGAGGTCAGCCATCAACTGCGAACGAACGGAGCATCGTTGGTCTCACTGGATGAGATTAAGCTACAAGACAAGATTCTTGTCGATGCAATAGACCTCGAATTCAGCGAGTCTGTCCGTCTGCTCTCGGCCTGTGGATTGGGAGAAGCACATCTGCTCCTGAGAACTCCTCATGAACTCTCTGATGGTCAGAGATACCGTTTCAGACTGGCGAAAGCATTATCACTGGCCCCAGACTGGATTATCGCAGACGAATACACAGCGACGCTCGATCGGACGCTAGCGAAAGTTGTTTCACTCAATTTACGTAAACTGAATTCTCGCTCCCAAACCGGCTTTTTGATCGCCACTACACACGAAGACATTCTCCCGGATTTACAACCTCACTTGCACATCCGTTGCCGTCTGAATGGGCAAGTTGAGGTCAATCAACAATCTGCTGCTGGTCGTAAAAAAAAAGACCCTCCTTCGCAGACGACCTCTGGATCTCCGCAGCGACCAAAGCCGATTGGCCGTACTTCGCTCGGTGGCATTACCGCAGCCACGACATCGGATTCATCCGCTACATGACCTTGCTGTGGTGCGGGGAGGAACCAATTGGAATTTGTGTTTTCAACACTGCGCCAAAGACTCTTTCGATGAGGAATAAATTCTTCGGTCGCTCTGGAAAATGGAACCGCCTGTCGATGCAGGCTCTCAACCGGCAACTGATCATTCTCTCACGAGTCGTCATTCATCCCACATATCGCGGAGCCGGGATCGCATCACAATTCGTCAGGCGATCTTGCGAACTCAGTGGCAGCCCCTGGATTGAAACTCTCGCTCAAATGGGCCACCTCAATCCATTCTTCGAGCGAGCTGGATTCATCAAAGTCGGAACGGTGAACACGAAACAACGCTCACGTCATTCACATTCAAAACTTTATGGAAATCGACAAAACTATGCCGAAGAAAAAGGCCTCATCTCCCAGGAAACGTTCAACAAAAGCCGCCACGCGAACCCGATCTACTACATCTTCGACAACCGCCAGGCCTGCCAAAAAGAAAACCGCGAGAAAGAAAGTCTCTCGCAAGAAGAAAGCTGAGGCCCCTGCAACAAAGCCTTCAAAGTGCACTGAGCCTGCCAAGCCTTCCGTGAACTTTCTGAAGAGTGTGGAAGCGCCTCACCCCCTCGAATCCGAGACTCAGTACGCCTATATGACTCTACTGTCGCGTGGAGCGTCACCCGCAGCTGCCTGTACTCAACTCGGAATCTACCTGGCAGATGTCATCTGGACTCTTGAGCATGATTCTGATTTTGCATCTATGGTCGAGCGTGTCCAGGAAGTGCTGAGCCAAAATGTCGCTGCGGCCCTCTACCGCTCTGCAATGGAAGGGAGTGTCTCCGCTCAACAGAACTACCTGAAATCCTATCCTCTTTCGAGTAACAGCGCAACAGACACATCATCTGTTGACGATCCACTCATGGAAATGACCGAGGAGGAACTCATTGACTACCTTAAGGCCGAAGCAAAAGCATTCCTTGCTGAACTTGATCAGGAAGGTGAGACGGAAACAGAACCTGTACCAACCTGACCGCTTTCGCAAACAACTGATCCTCCCAAGTGATCAGCAGTTGCCATTCACACAACTTGGGCAACCTTGGCAATTGCGTGATTTGAAAGTTCTCGATCAGGCGTGGTTGACTCTCTCAGGGAGAAAACATTCCAAACGAAAATTGATTCGCCGCGCTTACATCGAACGCCCTCGTGGGCACTCCAAAACATCCGACATGGCGATGCAAATCGCCTGGATTCTTTTGGCGGCCAAGTCTCCTCTCATCGGACTGGCCGCGGCCGCGGACCGGGATCAAGCCAACTTCATACATGATTCTCTCGTGCGGCTGGCGAAAGCAAATCGAGAATTATTGGAGCCGCTGCAATTCATCAAGCACGAAGTGCGTAACCCATTCAATGGTAGTCGACTGGAGGTGATCTCTTCAGATGCGAAAAGTTCCTATGGTGCCCTCCCCGACTTTGTTGTTTGTGATGAACTGAGCCACTGGGAAAGCCCGGAGATGTGGTATTCCCTGCTCTCATCAGCAGCTAAGAAACCGCACTGTGTCCTCACGATTTTGACGAACGCCGGTGTTGGTCGTGGTTGGCAATGGGAGGTCAGGGAGCATGCCCGGACAGACAACTCATGGTATTTTTCCTCGCTGGATGGCCCGCACGCTCCCTGGATTACAGATGACTGGCTAGCAGAGCAACAAGCCCTGCTGCCAGAGCCCGTGTTCGAACGGCTCTGGCTGAATCGGTGGCAACATTCTGATGGCAACTTCGTGACGCTCAGCGAAGCTGAGACATGCCGCAATTCTGAGCGTTCATATCAATGGGAAGGACAACCTGGGCAGTTTTATGTGGCGACCATCGATTTCGCTGAGAAGCGAGACTACACCGTTGGTTGTGTTTGCCATCGGGAAGGGGAGAAAATCATTATCGATCGTATGGATGTCGTCAAACCGACAGCGAGTTCACCGACTCAAATCTCATGGGTCGAGGACTGGATCGAAGACATCGCAAATCGGTTCCACAACGTCCGCTTCATTCTGGATGAGTACCAAATGTTGAGCACGATTCAACAACTGGAAAAGCGGTTCGTCATCGAACGGTTCGCCTTTCAAGCGGGACAGGGAAATCAGCGGCTGGCAATGCAACTTCGGCAGTCCATTTTACAGGGTCAACTCGAATGGTATCCCGGGTGTGGAGATGTCCCCGGACTACATCGCGATGATCTGGAGACGGAACTTGCTTCACTTATCTTGAGACAAAGCAGTAATGGAAGATTCAGGATTGATCACATTCAAGATGGTATCCACCACGATGACCGTGCCTTTGCTCTGGGTGTCGCTTGCCTGGCACTGAATGAGGGAACCAGTGGTCAAGACTTCTTACACGTCACTCCACCAGCAGCGACGGGAGAGTTCCATTGGATCTAAGCTGGCTTGCGACCCACATAAAGAGTTGCAATTCCAAAAGTCAGAGGAGTGAATGTTACCTCTTCTAAATCGCACTCACGCATGATCTCAGCCAATTCCTCTCCACAAGGGAATTCTGTCACTGACTGAGGGAGGTAATCGTAAGCCTGCTCCGAGTTGCTGGCAAAGAGTTGTCCAAGTCGCGGTAAAACATTCTTGAAATACCAGCGATACATCCCCGCCAAGCCGGGAAATGTTGGATTCGAAAACTCCAGAATGGCAACAGATCCACCCGGTTCACAAACTCGCATCATCTCTCGCAGTCCATTCCGCGTGTCAGCCACATTCCGTAAACCAAACGCGACGGAGACGATTTGGAATCGATTGTCCTCAAAGGGAAGTTCCTGAGTGTCGGCCTCGTGGAACTCCACTTTGGAATGCTGATTATCCTGAGCTGAATGTTGCCTCGTAAACTTTTCACGAGCAATCTCCAACATCTGGGGAGTAAAGTCGGTTCCGATCACATCGACCTGCTTGCCTGCTGCTTTCCAATAAGCGAGAGCAAGATCACCCGTTCCAGTACAAACATCAAGGATGGGCGATTGAGTACGCGGAGGCACTTTCTTGACTGTAAACGAACGCCAGTAGATATCGATCCCGCCCGACAGTAAGTGGTTCATCAGGTCGTATCGCTGCGCAATTTGACCAAACATGCGTTGGACGCGTTCACCTGATTTGTCTACGGTCATCGTGGCGTTGAGCATTTCTGTATGTGCAATGGGGGGTGGGCTGAGTTTGATTTAGAATTCTAAGCACTGAATCATTGGTAGGATAAGGCGTGCACTCACACTAAGAAAGCAGCACCTCACTAATTCTTAATCCGTAAACCGAATTCAACATCAACAAGAAGTTTGCGATCTCGCCACAAGACAAAAAAGAATGCGACATCCCTCGCGAGAAGAATGTCGCATTCTTTGTGTTGTTGATTAATTTTCGCTCAGGCGGCTCGCCTGAGTGGTTCGACAACCTGCTGTTCTTCTTCCGGTTGCCGGATGCGACTCAACTGATACTTGTCCTCACCTCGCAATAATGAGACTCCCCAGCTTTTCAGTGAGTAGCGCCCACCGTTATAGACTGAGCGGTAACGCTCTTTGTCTGTGTAGACAGCGACACTCGTTGGCACAACTCGCATATTAAAGGCCAGGCGGTGCCGATCTGTTGTATTGGGACCTGAGCCATGGATACAACGTTCCGTGAAGATAATGAACTGACCCGCTTTGACAGGCACTTTAGCGATGCGGTCTTCGCTGTAATCGTGTTCCAGCGAGAAGTTGGCTTTGTAGAAACCTTCTTCGCCACCAAATTTGATGGTGCGAATTTTCTCATGAGAGCCTTTGATGAACTCCAGGCAGCCGTTTTCGTATGTTGAGTCATCGACAGCGATCCAAACGGTCAACTGGAACATCTCGCTCAAATCTTTAGGGAAAATCGCTGGGTCTATATAGTCTTCAACCATAAAGGTGCTCGCCTGATGCCATTGAATCGACGGCGCGCCAGGGCCTTTGTAGAAATGTTGAGAACGCCAGACCAATAAATCTGGTCCGAGCAACTGAGCGACTCGTTCTGTAATCGCTGGATTCTTCATGAATTCCCACACTTTCGGTGTATCAAAGTGCGGGTCACGTGGTGTGACAAAGCCATAGGTTGGCGAGACTTCATTTTCGGCTGCCAGCATCTCTGTGCGAAACTCTTCCATCTCAGCCTTGGAGAACGCATCGATGGGACCGATGAACCCATTTTCATAGAAGGAACGAAGCTGTTCCTCGCTGAATTGAAATTCAGGAGCCACATCCGCTTTGGGTTCGATCACCTTAGGCACAGAAAACGTACAAGGTTCGTCAATGTATGTTCGCGTTAGTCCCGACTTGATCAGCATCCAGAATTGTGAGTAATGCCAGTTTGTGATGATTGACCGAAAGTTTCGCGGGAACCAGAAGGTCGGCAGGTGCAATGCCTTATAGAGCATCAAACCACAAAGTGCAGGCAAAATGAGTGCTCGTTTCCAGAGTGGACGCAGCTTAGGGGCCATGTTCATTGAAGTGACCTGAAACGTCTGAGATTGTCATTAATTGAGGATTGTCGGCAGCAATAGGTCTTCACCATGAGTGAGGTGAAAAACTGAATCAGGAACCCACTAAGCGATTGAACGGTTCATTCACATCCCAGATCCCCCGACTTCAAATATATCGGTGATTCCCATCAGACTGCGATAACAGTTTTCCGTCAAATTCCCTTCAATCAGAAAAGTCCAACACCCCCACTTGCCCCATTCACCCTAGTGTCACAGTAAAGCTGATATGCCAAGAAACAAATTGAACGAGATAACACAGTTCGAAAAAAGTTGACTCATTGATTGATGGCAAACACAAAACGTTTAAAGACGCTGCGAAGTTTCACGTTAAAGGCTGACAAGACACAGGATGAGTTTTGAATTTGCCAAACAGGGAGGGGACTTCGTATTGTTCCTAACAGTGACTGCTAATCGTCTCATCAAAACTTCCGGATAAGATCATGACAGAGTTACCATTTGATCTGCTCAAAGCGAATCGCTGGTTTGCAATCGAGTGCAACAATCAAGCGTGGGACCTTGTCGAAAAAGAAGATCGTAGCCCAGATGAGGTCGAGCGGATGATCCATCGAGCCCATGCGGCACGCTACCATTGGCAACACGCAGGAGAAGAACTGAACTGGCTGCGAGCGGATGTTCTGCTGGCAACAGCTTACTGTGCAGCAGGCAGATCAGAAAATGCCTTGATTTATGCTCAATCGGCAGCAAATCTCGTAGAGCAGGCTGAAGGAATCACACCTTTTGATCAGGCCACGATCAGCGGAGTCTCAGCACTAGCTCTCAATGTAGCTAGCAAAGAACCTGAAGCGAAGGAAAGGTACGGGAAATTCGTCCACGACCTATCTTTGATAGAAGACCCCGAAGAAAAGAAACTGTTGAAGGCCCTTTACTCTCAATCATTCGAGGATTAGGCAGGTTTTTGTATAAACTGTTGATGACGCTAGCATTTGACGTAAATAATTGGACAAACTTCAAATAACCGCTGGGTGTTAACTCATGTGCTGAGTAACCAGACGCTAACGCGTTCCGGCTGATTCGGTAAGTTAACTCCGAACGGTTCCTAAGCTCGCCTTTTTCGAGTCAAGTAGCTTGGGCGAGGCCGATAGCTAGCTGTTTTTGAATCAGTCGCAAGATTTTCCAAACACTCGCTCCGTCAGGCACCTGGTCGAAAATTCATTTCACTCATCAGTCTTGTCTTCCCGAGTTTCTGAAGTTTGACTCGCCTTGGATTCGAGGAACTCCTGTAGCGACTCGGTCAGGCTTGGGGATACAGCCATGACCGGTTTCCATTCTCCGATTTCAATTTTCAGGAGTTGAGTTCCTTTGTAATCCTGAAGCGACCAATTTTGAATTGCCTCCCACTTCAAAAGGCCGTTCGTGGTCCAGATGCCGTCTTCATAGATTTTTGTTTTCCCAAACAGGAATCCATAACAGGCCCAGAGACCGAATATCGAGAGCAGGAGTCCCAATGTGACAATACGTGCCGAGCGGAGTTGTTCTTCTTCCAATGTTGCTGAGTAGATTGCGATGCCTCCGGCAATGGCCCAAAAAAGATAGCCAATCACAGTGAGAGGTCGGCTCGCCAACCCGAGACCCAACGAGGAGAGACCCACTCCAATCAAGAAGATGCTGGTCCATCGCTGCGAAAAGTGAGGATCATCATCCATCGGGAGCAGAGTTCCTGCGATTCCCAGAATCAATACAAAGATTCCAACTGGGCGAATCCATTTGTTGATCTTGTCAAAGTTGAGATTGATCAAAGGGCCGACTGCAAACTTGAGCTCCCCTTGTGGTTTTTCCTTCACTTTTGGTGAAAGGATCCCCAGTAAAATGGGGATTCCGAAGAGAACCCAGCCCAAGATCAGCAGCGTCCAGCTGTTTCCTAGAATGATACATAACATCCCGGCACCACCCATGATGCCGCTGACTTGAGAAATCCAATTTTTGCTTGAAGATTGTGTCATTAAACACTCAAACAGTTTGAGCCAGGCGTTGTTTCTCATCCTTCACGAGAGTGGCCACATGGCTGGAAACAGTGGCCAGGTCAATACGCTCTGCATCGCCTCCTTTACGCCATTTGACTTCGGCAATGCCATCTTTCAGTCCCTTCCCTCCGACGACGACTCGCAGAGGAATGCCGACTAAGTCTGCATCCTTGAATTTGAAACCAGGACGTGCATCCCGATCATCCATCAGCACATCCACTCCTGAGTCAAGCAACTCCTGATAGATGCGATTCGCTTCCTGCATGACCGTTTCATCTTTGACGTTCAGTGGGATCAGCTCCACCTCGTAGGGAGCGACAGTCATCGGCCAGATCAGACCATTTTCATCATGACAGGTTTCAGCCAGGCCTGCAATGATGCGGTTCACGCCGATCCCGTAGCAACCCATGATGATGGGGTGTCGCTCTTCTTTTTCATCGAGGTAATCGGCATCGAGTGAGGTGCTATACTTCGTACCAAGTTTGAAGACGTGGCCGACTTCAATTCCATGCACAAAGCTGATGGTACCATCGCAGCGAGGGCAAGGGTCTCCCTCTTCCGCGTTACGCAGATCAAACGTTTCATTCACCTCGAAGTCGCGACCGGGGTTCACGCCGATCAAATGTTTGTCAGCTTCGTTCGCTCCGGTGACACCATCGACAATGGCAGCGACATCATGGTCTACAATGAACTTACACTTCAGTGCAGTAGGGCCAGCGAAGCCGACGGGTGCCCCTGTCACCTCTTTAATAGTATTCTCATCGGCCAGTTCAAGGTCAGTCGCTTCCAAGGCACGACGGATTTTCCCCTCATTCGCTTCATGATCTCCTCTTAACAAAACGCCAACGGGAGTTCCATCTGCCATATAGATCAACGTCTTGATCATTTGCGACGGTTCAATTTTCAGGAACGCAGCGACCGCTTCGATGCTGCCCATCTCTGGGGTTTCAACTGTGGTGATTTCTGTTGTGGAATCTTTCCCAACACAGTCACCGGGGACTCGTCCAGTATCGGCACGTTCCAAGTTCGCTGCGTAGCCACAATCGGGGCAGCGAACAATGCTGTCTTCCCCATTCTGAGCGGGAATCATGAACTCATGTGAGGCATCCCCACCAATGGGACCACTCTCTGCTTCAACAGGGATATACTCCAGACCGCATCGCTGATAGATGCGACAGTACGCGTCGTACATTTTCTCATACGACTCATCGAGTTGTTCGACAGATGTCCCGAAGCTGTAAGCGTCCTTCATCAAGAATTCGCTGGTGCGGAGGACGCCGAAGCGGGGCCGTTCTTCGTTGCGAAACTTTGTCTGAATTTGATAGACGGTAATTGGTAACTGACGGTAGCTGTTGATCAGTTTGGACATCAGGTCGGTGACCACTTCCTCGTGCGTCGGTCCGAGTGCCATGTGCAGTTGCTGATCACGTCTACGGATGGGGAAGTTGATGAGTACATTCCCAAAGGCATCCTTGCGTCCAGTTCTCTCAAAAAGCTCAATCGGTTGGAGAGCCGGCATGAAGAGTTCGACGGCACCAGCGCGATCCATCTCTTCACGGATAATTTCCGTCGCCTTGCGGATTGCCCGGTATCCCAACGGCAAATAGGTATAAGCTCCTGCCATGAGTTGGCGGATCAAACCTGCTCGCAGCATCAATTGATGGCTGGGAACCTCCGCTTCCGAAGGGGTTTCTTTTAGTGTTGGAATTAAAGATTGGGACCAACGCACAGTGTGACTCCTTGCACAACAAGTATTAACGTCTATTTATTTCTGTTTTCATAGTTTGCCCGAAGGGCATCATCATGAGATCAACTGAATCTGTCGAGTCCAGCAGGTGGTATAGGTTACTTTGTTCCAGGAAGTTGTTGTAGATGAGTCAAGCTTTCAAAATCGTCAACATGCAACAACGATTTCGTTGAGAGTTGAGGGTTTAGTGTTGAGGGAAAGTGAAATCAAGTTATCCCTGGACACTAGCCGCTCAACCCTGCTCTGAGGCGAAGTCTCGCTAGAATCTCAAACGTATTGAATTCGGAGCTGACTCATCAATCCGAGGCGACTTCAAAAGCTATTTGTGAGATTCAGGCAATTTGAATTGGTTCGCTCACGCGATTGAAGTAATGTTTACGCTGTACAAAACGAATAGAAATCAACTGAATCTCATTGGAGATGGTGATGCGGATCATGATGGTGGCCTCAGAGGCTGTTCCATTTGCAAAAACGGGCGGATTGGCCGATGTTGCAACCGGCCTGGCGAAGGCACATTCAGCAGCCGGTCACGAGGTTACGCTCGTGTTGCCATATTACCGTCAGCACATTGGTGATGAACTGGCTGGGCAACCTGTTGGGGAACTGCGAGTTGATTTTCCGGGGACATCGATTGATGCCAAGGTCTACGAAACCCGCGTCCCCGAGACCGATGTCAAAGTCTACTTAGTTGATCGCCCCAGTTTCTTTGATCGCTCCGGCCTTTATGTCGAAGGAGGCCATGATTATGGCGACAACGCAGAGAGATTCCTCTTTTTCAGCCGGGCTGCTGTTGAAATTGCGCGAGGATTGTTCGTGCCAGATGTGATCCATGCGAATGACTGGCAAACCGGATTGGTCCCTGGGCTGATTTTGCAGGAACGTGAAGAGCAACTCCGGCTCGGGAGCGTGGGGACTGTTTTCACCATTCATAACATGGCCTTTCACGGACAGTTTTCCAGCTATCAGATGACCAATACGGGTCTGGCAGCCCGTTACTTCAACTGGGAACAGTATGAATACTTCAGCAATCTGAATTTATTGAAGGGGGGGATCGCCGTCGCTGATAAAGTGACCACGGTCAGTCCCTCGTATGCGCAGGAAATTTGCCTGCCGGAGTTCGGATACGGACTTGACCCTGTCCTGGAGAATCGTGGAGAAGATCTCGTCGGGATTCTCAATGGCGTTGACATGAACGTCTGGAATCCACAAACCGACACGAAAATCGAGAAGCAGTACAGTTACGAGAACTATCGAGAAGGAAAAGCCGCCTGCAAACAGGCTTTGCAAAAGGAACTTGGTTTGCCAGAGAGTCCAGATTCCATGATCCTGGGTTTAGTCTCTCGGCTGACAGATCAAAAAGGGCTCGATCTGATCACTCAGAAGGCGACACAAATCCTGACCGCGGATGTTCAATTTGCTTTCCTGGGGACCGGTGATCCTCACTATGAAAACCTGTTAAAGGAACTACAGCAAGAGTTCCCTGAGAAGGTCGCTGCCTATATAGGCTTTGATGATGGCCTGGCTCACCGAATCGAAGCAGGTTCCGATGCCTTTCTGATGCCGAGTCGTTTTGAGCCATGTGGACTGAATCAGATGTACAGTCTGATCTACGGCACTCCACCTTTGGTTCATGCCGTGGGTGGGCTGGCAGATTCCGTCGTTGATGCGCAGCGATTCACCTTAGATAACGGTACCGGAACCGGCTTTAAGTTTGATCAGTACGATGAAGATCTCTTTTTGGAAACGGTCTGGCGGGCCGTCGGCATGTTCCATCACCACCATGAAGACTGGCACAAGCTCGTCATCAACGGCATGACGCTCGACTGCTCTTGGAACCGCAGTGCGCAAGAGTATATTGATGTTTACCAGGCAGCCATTGAGAAAGCGCAATAAGTTTCTATCTTGAAACTTAGGACCGTTCGAACAATAACTGTCCAATTTCACATTCAGGTTGGTTGAGTCGCAACCGTCTCAATTGCTACTGAAGTGGGTAGCAGATAGTGGATAGGAATTACTTCATATCATGCGATGGTTAACTTGTCAAAATCCTACCAACTACCCACTACCAACTTCTATTACGAGACGAGATTATTGCTACAAATAGACGTTGAATGAAAAGTGGCAGTAATTTCCAGGTCATTCCTTACATGTCCGTATTGCGAATGTTGAATTCGCTTAGCAGTTCTTCGAATTGAATTGATTATCAATGAAACCGGTTTCACTTGCGCTGTTCTGGCATCAGCATCAGCCCTATTACCCTGACGATATCGCGAATGAAACGCTCATGCCTTGGGTGCGGTTGCACTCGACGAAGGATTACGTGGGTATGGCACTCCATATTAAAGATGTGCCGGAGTTCCATTGTACGATCAATCTGGTCCCAAGTTTATTGGTACAGATTGAGCGTTACGTCAACGGTGGTAGCGACCGCCATCTCGACATTTCGCGGATGCATGTTGATTCGATGTCAGTCGAAGAGGTTGATTACCTGCTCGACAATTTCTTTATGGCCAATGAACATAGCATGATTCGGCCATTCGATCGCTATCACGAACTCCATCAAAAACGAGGGATTGGTCGCGACAGTGTTGATCAGGCACGGTCTCGTTTCTCGAATCAGGAATTGCGCGACCTGCAGGTCTGGCACAACCTGTCATGGTTTCATGAACTGCTGTTTGAGAATGATCAGGAACTGACTGCATTCAGAGAGAAAGGAAGAAACTGGACCGAAGATGAAAAAGAATGGCTGCTCGACAAGCAACGGGAAATCGTCGGACAGGTCATTCCGCTGCATAAGGAACTGATGGAAGGGGGACAGGTCGAGTTGACGACGACTCCTTTCTACCACCCGATTCTGCCATTGCTGTGGGATAAGGAATCGGCTCGGGAAGCGATGCCTGATTGCATCATGCCGGAGTATGTTGAAAGTTATGCCGATGATGCGAAACGCCACCTGGAAATGGCAGTCGAATACCATGAAAAACTGTTTGGTCAAAAGCCCCAAGGGATGTGGCCTTCCGAAGGGTCTGTCTCGCAGGCGATCTTAGGTGCCATCGCTGATGTGGGAATCAACTGGATCGCCACTGATGAAGAAATTCTGGGGCATTCACTTGACCATCTGATTCGGCGCGATGACCATGGAAACCTAAATCGACCTGAGATGCTCTATCGAGCATGGAATGTCGATGCGGGCAAGCGGAAGCTCGACATCATCTTTCGCGATCATGGCCTGAGCGACTTGATCGGGTTCCATTATCAACGGAACGACCCTCGCTGGGCAGCCGAAGATTTGCTCAACAAGGTCAAAGGGATTGGCCGAGCCGTGGCCGAACATGCTCCCGAACAAGTTCCCTTCGTTCCGATTGTTTTGGATGGCGAAAACTGCTGGGAATACTACACCGATGGTGGCATCGGCTTCTTGCGCAATTTGTATCAACAGGCAGCTGCCGACCCGATGGTGCAACCATTCACCGTCTCAGAACATCTGAAAAAACATCCGACAACGAATTCGATTCCACGTCTGTTCGCTGGAAGTTGGATCAACCATGATTTCTATATCTGGATTGGTCACCAGGAAGATCGAGATGGCTGGGATCTGGTTCATATCACACGAGAGTTTTTGAAAATTGCCGAGAAGAAAGGCAATGTCTCTCCTGAAGTTCTGAAGCAAGCCTGGACAGAGTTGATGATCGCTGAGGGGAGCGACTGGTACTGGTGGTATGGAGATGACCACAACTCGGGACAGGATGATCTGTTCGACGAATTGTTCCGTCGGCATTTGCGGAACGTCTTTACGCTTTTGGGAGAAATGCCACCTTCAAAACTCTTCGAACCGATTGCTCACTTTGAACGGCAGCAACTGCATACGCAACCACAGACACTGCTCAGTGTGCGTGTCAATGGACGCATCACCTACTTTGAGTGGAAACATGCTGGACATTATGAAAGTGGCAGCGAACGCGGCACCATGACCATGGTCAGCGAAACAGTCATCAACGATATTTACTTCGGCTTCGACCGGGAAAGACTCTTGATTCGCTGCGATACCTGCAGCCACGCTCAAACCGAACTCTGCGACTTCGATGAATTGCGTGTCCGCTTCGTCGAGCCATATGGAGCTGAAGTGCGCGTGAAAACTGCTGATCCGAGTCAGCCTGTACTAATTGTTGATGGTGAAGAGCAACCGACAGAATCTGAGGCAGCACTGGACCGTATTTTCGAGTTAGCGATCCCGTATCAGGAACTCGGTATTAATATCCATGACCGTATTCACTTCGCAGTCGAATTATTGCGGGACGGCGAATCAATTGAACGTGCTCCCAGCGAAGGAACCATTGATTTAACTGTTCCCGGAGCTGATTTTGAGATGTATGTCTGGCAGGCGTGACGGGTCACTACACAGATGCAACAAAATGCAGGTAACCTGTATCTATCGATTTATTCGTACCTGGAATACGATTGATGCCTTCTTGTTCATCGAGATAGGACCACAAAACAAATGCTTGCCATCGAATTTCGTAACGTTACCAAAAAATTCCCTGGAGTGATCGCTCTCGATCAGGTTTCTTTCGATGTTCGCCAAGGCGAGTTTCATTCGATCTGTGGAGAAAACGGTGCGGGCAAAAGTACGTTGATGAAAGTCCTTTCCGGAGTCTTAACTGATTACGAAGGGGCACTGCACGTCAATGGAGAGGAAGTTCGCTTCACCGGAACGAAGAATGCCGAAGCTGCTGGAATTAGCATTATCCATCAGGAATTAAATCTGGTGGAGGAATTGAGTGTCGCTGCCAATATCTTTCTGGGGCGAGAAATTGCTCAGAATGGATTTCTCGATAACACTCAGATGTTTAATGAGTCTCAGAAGCTGTTCGAACAACTCGATTGTGACATCTCTCCGCAACAGCCCGTTCATGAGCTGCGAGTCGGTGATCAGCAGCTGGTAGAAATCGCCAAAGCGCTCTCGCTAAAGTCCGAAATTCTGATCATGGACGAGCCGACGAGCGCATTGACAGAAACAGAAGTCGAGCGACTTTTTCGGGTTATTGAAATGCTACGGAAAGATGGTGTCACAATTCTCTACATCTCACACAAAATGGAAGAAGTCTTTCGCCTATCGGATCGCGTTACCATTTTGCGTGATGGAAAACATGTCGAAACATTGGAGCGAGAAAAAACGAATCCGCAACAGGTAACACATCTTATGGTGGGCCGCGAGATCGAATCTGTTCAACTGGGAGGAGACCGTGAACCAGGAGAGACGGTTCTGGAAGTAAAGGCACTCTCCTTGCCCTGGCCAGGACATGCGCGTCAGTGGCGGCTTAAGGACATTTCATTCTCCCTTCGTAAAGGGGAAGTCATCGGCTTTGCCGGACTGATGGGAGCAGGCCGCACCGAACTCTTGGAATGCCTTTTCGGAGCAAGTGAAGAGGTCGTGCAGGGAGAGATTTTGCTGAATGGTCAACCGGTCAATTTCGAGCATCCCGCAGAGGCCAAGCAGGCAGGCATTGCGATGGTCACCGAAGATCGCAAGCGTCTCGGGCTTTTCCAGCAAATGACCGTGCGTGAGAACATCACCATGTGCACGCTCAATGAATCGGTTTCAGCGGGGTTGGTTCAAGCAACAGCTGAAAGAACTGCTGCGAACGAGTCCGTGGAAAAACTGGGAGTCCGCACTGCTGGCCCTGAAGCTGCCATCACCAGTCTTTCTGGCGGGAATCAGCAGAAGTGCATTATCGCTCGCTGGCTGCGCACGAATCCACAGGTGTTATTACTGGACGACCCGACGCGGGGAATTGACGTCGGTGCGAAGGCGGAGTTGTATCGCATCATCGATCAACTCTGTCGAGACGGACTGGCAATCATCGTCACCTCCAGCGAGTTGCCAGAGTTGATTACCGTGTGTGATCGTATCCTTGTGCTCTGCGAAGGTCGGTTGACTGGAGAACTACAGCGAGAAGAGTTCTCAGAACACAAAATCATGGAACTGGCCACGGCGCTGGAGGCTGAGTCGCTTACCTAGAATCCCTAGCAAAAACCGGTTTGCCACATCAGCCGCTGGGCGTTAGCCCACGGTTCTTGACTCGGAACCGGACGCTAACGCGTTTCGGCTGATCTTTTTGTTAGGAGTTATTAGTTTTTTGTAGGGTGGGTGAAGTTCGTCGATTCGATTTCATGGTGAGTTACACAATTTACTCTTGGTGTTCATAGAGATGTCAATTGAAGAGAACCGAGAACGTAACCCACCAAACAGCTGCCTATAATTGTTACACCCCCACAACAATTAGTCACTTAACTGAATAAGACTCCTGTACTGAACCAATCACTCGCGGAACAAGTTGAATTTCTGGGTGGGCCTTCTTTAGCGGTTGCAAATCGTTCTCGTCTATTCGAGCTGGATAAATCAAAGTCTTCAACACTGGAAGTTTTGACAATCGGTTTAATCCGCTCGCGGTGACTTCCGTGTTGTGGACGTCCAAGACTTCAAGTTGTTTCAGGTACTCCAGTTCTCTGAGCCCCTGGTCCGTAATCGGATTGTTCCATAGCGAGAGTCGCTTCAGGTACGGTAATACGCTGATGTAGTCGAGTTGCTGGTCTGTGATTCCAGTGTTCGCGAGATAGAGTCGATCAATCGCTCCCGCGAAGCGGAATTCTTTGAGAAGGTCATTTGAGATCTCTTTCCCTTCCAGGTGTACGAAGGTGATCGACTTGTGAATATTGGCCCGGACCTGCCCTCCTCGTGCTTCAATATCGGCTGCAATCTTCTCGCGCCGATCCATACTCCAGTCGTACCATTCACGACGTTCAGGTGTCGGCTCAGGGAGAGGACTTAATTCCAGTTGCGGAGTTGTGAGTAATCTTTCTGTGAGAGAGACTTCATCAGGGAGTGAATCGTTGCTCAAACCAAGAAGAGTGTCCCCTGATATCTGTTGCGAAGACTTCAACTCTCGTGAAACCTCAAGCGTGCCGGGCTTTCGCCAAGTGACTCTGTTCAAACCGGCGGGAGAACCGTGAACTGTTCTGTTTCCTCGAACGATGAGCCAGTCGTTTGAATCCTGGAATAAGAGAAGTTCAGCTCTCACATCACCTGTCACGACATCTTCAATGATTACTCCGTGTCTATATTGATCGCGGTAAGTTGATTTTGCTCCGATCAGAAGTGGGTAAGTGGGGTGGAAACGGGCTGAGTGACCATCGGCAATCTTGGTTTCTCTCTCATAAATCAAGTTCTTACCGGTGGAATCATGTAATCGGATGCGGGGCCCATCGGTCACCATTGTCAACAAGTCAGCGCTGACGGAATAAATAGGACCTTGGCCATTGAGCGGTTCACCCAGGGGAGTCAGAGTCTCAGTTGACCAACGAACGACTGAAGTTTTGTCTTTTCCAGAAGATGAAGAATGGTACTGGACGATCGGGACCGCTTCATGATTTGAGTTGCTGTCCCCCGCATGATACCAGCCATCTTTGAGTGGCTCAGTCTTGATGGTCTCTCCGCTTTGTCGATCAATCAACGACAACTCATCCAGGCCACTACTGCCATCGTTACCAGGTGAGCGAGCAATGACGATTTTGGTTTCGTCTTTGTTGAACCCAGCGAAGAGAACTGCTTTGCCAGAGGTCACGTAATTGCGTTCAACAGTACCTGTTTCGATATCCCACAAAAGCACGGCACCGCCATCGCCGTTGTACCAGTCACCCGTTGAGGTCAGCAGGTACTGGCCGTCATCGGAAATGGCGATGGAAGTAAACAAACCTTCTGCGTAGGAGTCTTCCTGTTTGATCTGAAAGGTCTGAAGAACCTGTCCAGATTCGAGATCAAACTGGCGAAGTTCTTTGCCATGGCCGACAAAATAGGTTGTTTCATCGGGAGAAAATCGTCCCATCAGAACAGGCCTGAAGGGATGAAAGAATCGCTGTAATTTCCCTTTTTCCAGGTCCCACAGTGCAGCACTGCATTGATCTGATTTCCAATCAGAGCAGCCGGTTAACAGCCAGCGACCTGAACGTGAGAGATCAAGGGGACGATGGTAAGCCACACCGAGCGTGGTCGGTTCAGTAGGAATGGCGATCATTAGGGGATTCGTGCCCGCTTCCAGCAGTGTCACTGCATTTGGTGATCTCTGAATATGTAAGCGGTCATGGTGATCAGAGAAGAACCAGCGATCATTGGGATCATATTGATATTTCGGCCATTCATCTTTGGGTGGAGGCTCTTCGTGTCGATCAAGTGGCCATAGTTCCGATTTGCCATCTGGATACATGAGGTAAATCGCATCTTCTGCAAAGCTTGCCTGAGACACGGTCCGTGGAATCTGTAACAGTGGTTGTGCTGTCTCGGTCTCCCAGACAATGACACTGGGCGTGTACCAAAACTCTCCTGAACTGGCTGTCAGAAATCTTTGACCGGATTCATCGAATGCCAATTGATAAGGGTTGATCGGACCGACAAATCGTTGATGAACGTCACCGGTCGTGATGTCCCAGAGAATACCAACACCATCGGCCCCGGCGGTGAGCAGATATTTGTTGTTTGGCGAGATCGTGGCTGCCTGGACTTTTCCTTCGGACTGGAATGTTTGTTGAGTTTCCCCAGACATCAAATCCCAGAGTCGCATCTGAGACTGATTACATGTCAGCACCAGAATCTGTTCTTCGTTTGGGAAAAGCAGAAAGTGATGATCGTTGATGTCGCCGAGTTGAATCTCCCTCAGTAGTTCGCCTGATTGCTTGTTGAAGATAAAAACTGAACGATTCGTCCCGACCAGTAAACGTTGATCACTCATCAATCTCAGGTGACTGATATTCCGCTCGACAACATACTCACGGAGAGCCAGGCCGGTGCTGGCATCCCAGAGGAGGGCTGAGCGACCGTGTGTTGTCAAAAGTTGGTTCTGAGCATGATTGTAGTCGAATGGTCCCAGTGCTGAGGTCAGGCTCCAGCGCTGCACCCAAAGTTCTTGTTCCTCCTCGGCGGCAAAGGCCGTTTGAGGAAGATGCAGGAGTCCCAAGCAGGCGAGAATGACCTGTATGATATTCAATCTCGTTAGAATCAGGCTGTTCAAGCGATCGCCATATCGCAAGAGCTGGAGCAAAAAGAAAACCTCCGCCTGTGCCGGCGGACTGATTTCTCCTGACCCGCAATTTTAGGTGGGCACCACTGAAATGGGTCGTGTGAGCCGACAGTTGGGATTCCCAACAGCGGATATACAGTCAGCCACTTCGAAGCGGTTCCCTGCGGATAGGAAGTCGGGTCGAGGAAATGCGTCCGGTATCGAACACCGCAGAGGTTATTAGATCACTGATCCAACAACTTTGATCCTACTATTGATCCTCAGTAAGAGCAATGATTGTTTGGGAAGAATTTCTCACGCAAAGACGCGGAGATGACAAACAGTATCGACAAAAAGAGCTACCATCGCATCCGCAGAAACAGGAATGGTTTAGGGAAAAGCTTTGCACTTTGCGATTAAGCGTCAATGCGAGAGCAAAAAAATGCAAATTTAGGCTAGAAAAAACTGCTACTAACGAGGGATTCATCTCAGAACAGATCTTGATTAAGGCTAGGATCAGTCCAGCGAGTGAGATTGCAGCCAAATGACAACGTTCGCTTGTAAATGAAAAAATCGTTAAATCATGACTGATTTGATTGACTTGACTCATTATTTCGTTGTACATTGTCAACAGTCTAGTTGTTACTGAGTCAGGATATGTTCCCTCAGAAGGTTGTAACTCTGTTTTTAACCATTGCTGGCATGCAGTTTGTGTGCTTGAGCAACAGCGTGGAAGCTGCGCTGATTGGGTCGGATCAGGAACTGGCTTTGCAGCTAGATAATGCTCTTCTGACTGCCAATTCTGGGGCATCTGCGACAGGCAAAGATCAAAGCGAACCGACTGCTGCTGAGAGATTCAGCTCGCTGTTCGGCTCGCAACAGAACAGTGCATCAACCTCACCGGGCGTTTCTCCACAAGCGGGAAGCGGTGGTCTGGTGGGCCTGGTCAATGAGGAACTGAAGCTTCGGCTTCTAGCGGAAGAGTACGAAATCGAGATTGCCTCAGAAAATCTGGGCAACCTCCCCAATTTCCCCCCGTGGGTGCGGCCACCGATTAGTTGAATTGAGCGATCATTTTTTGCGTTACTCAAAAACAATTAATCACAACAAAATACTTGGTGAAACATGAAAATGAAAGTTTTTACATATCTGGTTTGCTTTGCGGTTGTTGGATCTTTTAGTTCAGCATCTTTCGCAAACACGATGTTTGATGATTTCAATGCACCTGACAATTCAGGTTTCGGACAATTTCCCGGTGGTTCGGCCAACGTTCCCGTAGGTGATTATCCTGACACTGCTGAACGATCATTCAGTGTAACAGGCGGCACCGGAACAATTAACTCCCCTTCCGGCGGAGGAGCTGCCAGCCAACTTAGAGTCGTAGGTTTTGGTGGGTCTTTCTCTGTTGTTTGGACGTTCGATTCACCTCCATTTACATTCATTGATCCTGCTGCTGGTGACAAAAGCTTCTTGTTCACAGGGGTTAGCTTTACTGGAGCTGCTCCCCTGCCGGTGTCTATCACGTTAACTGACACTGACGCTGACACTGCAACTGTGACAAGAACAATTAATACTGGTACAATTAATGGAACCTTTGAGTATTTTTTGAGCGAATTTACGGCCGACAACTCTGACATTGACATAAATAGCTTAACATCGGTCAGCTTGGGCAGTACTAGCTTAAATGGTAACCTTTCTGCTGATGCCTTAGTCGTGACCCCAGAACCATCAGGTCTCATTCTAGCCGGTCTAGCAGTCATTGCCCTTTTCGGGTTCAGTTACTTCCGCAAGCAACAGACTGTGGCAGTTGAGGCGTAATGGCCCAAGCAAATTTGGAATCAAATGATTCAAGCCCTGCCTGTTCGGTAGGGCTTTTTTCGTTGAAATCTTGCTCATTTTCTTCAGAGCATATTGACTTGATCCGCTCAATCTCTGCGCGGTTCCTTTTCGAGCTACTGCTGAGATGTTAATCTAATCTCAGTTTGGTCCACTGCTTGCAGTACCTGACATCCCTGAGAGTGACGTTCTGTCGCTCAACATGACACCGGTCTCTCGTTTTACTTCTTTGACATCCCTTTATCCCCACAGGAGAATCCTATGCAGATTCGAAGCGGAATCGCTGTTTCTCCAGGTGTGGCAATAGGAAAAGCGTTTGTACTGGGAGCTGAAGATTTTCGTATCCCGGAAGAAACTGTTGAAGTGGATGCGGTTGACTCTGAGGTCTCTCGATTCCAGGCAGCATTAAAACATGTCGCTGACGAGATTACTGCGAATGAGGCTCTGGCTGCTCAACATTTAGGCAGCGAGTACGCAGCGATCTTTGCTGCTCATCGTCAATTCGTCAATGATCCAAAATTATTCAGCCAGATAGAAAACCTGATCCGTACGCAGCACTACACTCCCGAATTCGCTGCATCTCAGGTTTTACGTAAGTACGCTAAGGACTTGCAGAATCTCGGTGACAAATATCTCGCAGAACGGGCCGCTGACATCTTCGATCTGGAACGGAGCTTGCTTCGGCATCTCTTAGGTGAGCAACGGGAAGAGTTGGCCCACCTGAAAGCTCCAGTGATCGTCCTGGCACACAACCTGACCCCGAGTGAAACAGCAGGCCTCAACCCTCAGTTTGTGCAGGCTTTCGCAACGGAAGTGGGAGGCAGTACCAGCCACACAGCGATTCTCGCAGGAGCCCTGGAGATCCCAGCCATTGTCGGAGTGGGAGATTTCCTAACCGACATTTCAGGCGGCGAGATGATCATTATCGATGGCAATGCTGGACGACTTATTATCGGCCCCGATCAAGCCACACTCGATCAATATGCCGTCGCTCAGGAACGTTTCCGGTCACAACACATCGAGCTGCAAAAACTCGGCTTCGGTGATGCAATCACGACCGATGGCACAAAAGTCACCGTCTGCGGGAACATTGAATTCCCTGAAGAAGCCAACTCCTGCCGGAAGCATGGAGCCGATGGTATCGGGCTCTACCGGACTGAGTTCCTGTACCTTGGCTCGACCAGGGAACGGTCTGAAGAAGACCACTATCAGGCCTACCTCAAAGTCTTACAAACCTTCCCGGAAGAAACGGTCACGATTCGCACACTCGATGTCGGTGCCGACAAAATTCCCGGAGCGATGCAACATCTCTACAAGGAGAAGGCGAACCCGGAGCTGGGCCTGAGAAGTATTCGTGTCAGCCTCAATTGTGTGGAGCTATTCAAAACACAGTTGCGAGCCATCCTGAGAGCGGCGGTGCATGGCAACATCAGAGTGATGTTTCCACTTGTCTCATCCATTGGTGAATTTCGCCAGGCACGGATGATCTTCCGGGATGTCTGCGAGGACCTGGAAGACCAGGGGATAGAGCACAACAGCGATATTTCGGTCGGGATGATGGTCGAAGTTCCTTCTGCCGCGATCATGGCTGAAGAGTTCGCGAAAGAGGTCGATTTCTTCTCCATCGGCACGAATGACCTCATTCAATATACCTTGGCTGCCGACCGTTCTGACCCTGTCGTCTCGAAATATTACAATGGGACTGATCCGTCAGTTTTATTCCTGGTCAGGCGTGTCTTATTCGCAGCCAGAGATGCGAATTTGCCTGTCTCTGTTTGTGGGCAAATGTCTTCCGATCCGAAATTTGTTCCGCTCTTACTCGGGATGGGCTTACGAGAACTGAGCGTCACGCCACAATCGGTGCCGGTCATCAAGCAATTGATCCGCAACGTCAGCATCGAAGAGTGTGAAGCCATGGCACAGCGTGTCTATCAACTGGACATGGCTCGCGACATTGAGAACTTCCTCCGGGGTGAGCTCGTACGTTACATGCCTGATTTGCTGCAAGAATCGCTTGTGTGACATTTCTCTTCAATTGGCAAATCTTGCCGAAAGAGGCTCCATCTGGCTCGTTAAGACTGAGCCAGATTGACCTTGAGACCATGCCAACGTCACACTCCTGATCTTGTTCTTCTCAACTGGTCAGGTGATCGAATGCGACTCGCAGTAGTGCTCGCATTATTAGTTCTGTTTTCTTTGGATTCCTTTGCCCTCGGACAAAGCGCATCACCACAACCTCCGCGCCTGATTCGCAAGAATCATTCTTCATCCCCTCCTTCTTCAGGTCCAATTCGCAAGCAAATAAGTGCTGATCGAGCTTTAGACCTCAACACGATTCAACAAGTTGAATTTACAGAAACAGCCCCTGCCCCTGACGAATCACCAATGAGTGCGCCTGTCCTGATCAGTGATTACCTGGAAGGGGCAGAAATTCAGCAGCCGCAACAAAAGCCACGTCCAATGGATGCGGCTGTCGTACAGAAAGTGCAAGCGAAGGAAAACACTGAAGCAGCGAGCAAGGCAAAGCCAATTCCGATACACCCCATGCCGGCTCAGGACGATCAATGGCACCCCCCACTCCTGCGAGTTGAACCGAAATGGGTCGAAACTCAGAAATCTAGGCAAGCTGAGCAGGAACTGAAATACGAGACACCTCGCGAGGAAGATGAATGGACTCCGACCGAAAAGTCTGAGTCAGTGACAGCGAAGAAACCGACTTCTCCCGCTCCCCGTAAGGTCGTCGATCTTAATCAGATCGAGGCTCCCCCTCCACCACTCGAAGAGGCTGATGCTGACCAATCTTCTGAGTACAACCCCCCTCCGATTGACGCTTCTGATGTTTCTCCAATGCCGATCCACGATCCCCATTCACATGGAGCTTGGGAACCTGTCGATTCAATGACAGAATCCTGTTTGCCGTATTATTCTGATTCCTATTATGAACCCGTCCCTCCTTGTGAGACGTGCTATCAACCTCAGGTCTGCGAGGAATGCTGGGTTGAGGAAACGCCCTGGGTCGAAGAGTGCGAACTGGAGCAAACCTGTGAAGAGCTGACAGCGTTGAACACTGAGATCGCTCCTGTTTTCACTTTTGGGGCCAAAGGTGGATCAGACCGCAGTCTCGGTGAAATACAGGCGATGCTCCCACTCTGGCAGGGTGAGCAGGACTTCCTCTATGGCGACATTCAGGGACGGTTCTCTGATAACGAAGAAAGTGAAGGACATTTCGGACTTGGTCTGCGGATGCTGCTCGATGAAGAATGGATTCTCGGGACATATGCTTATTACGACCTACGCAAGACGCTGGCACGAAATCGATTTAACCAGCTGACTCTCGGACTCGAGTTGATGTCGATTGATTGGGATTTCCGCGTGAATGGATACTTCCCCAATGAAGGTTACAAGAACAGTTCCATCAATTCTGGAGTCTCGAATGGAACCATTGTCACAAGTAGTTTTCAGGAACGTGCCTACCGAGGTATGAGTCTGGAAGTCGGACGGAGAATCCTGCGCTGGGGACGCTTTGATACGAGCGAGGTTCGTTGGTTCTTCGGCTACTATTATTTCGATACCGGAGCGACCGGTTATCCTCAACTCGACGGACCAAGAACACGAGTCGAGTACCGAAATTACGAACTGCCCTTCTTCGGTCCGCAATCTCGACTCACCGCTGGATTGGAATATTCAAACGACAATGTCCGTGACGACCAGTTCTGGGGATACCTCAGGATTACCGTTCCACTGTCACCCAAGTGGAGCAGGCAACCACTCGGCATCGTACAGCGACGCATGATGGACCCGACCTATCGCTCGATCGATTAGTAGCCCCATCAACCGGATTGCAATATTAGCCGCTGGGTGGCAGTACACGGTTCTGGTCTGTTTTCATTAGACATCACGCTAACTCGTCTAAGCAAACTCAGCGTTTTATTTGGTGCAAACGTACACGCGAGGGTACAAGAAGCATAAGAATGCTCTAGAGCATTTTTCGAAGTGGTGTTCACCTGATCGTTGAGTTTGTGTTATCAAGAGCCTGTTCAAGGAGGACTCAGATGGCAAGAGCTTTATCAAACGATTTGCGTGAACGGATTCTGCAAGATTGTGATGCTGGAGAGACCGTTTCGAAGGTGGCGGAAAAGTATCGCGTCTCTGAGCGGACTGTTTACAAATTGCGGAGATTGCGCAGGGAGACGGGCTCTTATGAGCCTCGAACAAGCAGGTGTGGTCGTCGTCCCAAACTCACTCAGCGACGGGAAGATATCGAACGAACGCTGCGGGAGAATCCAAGTCTCACATTGCAAGAACTGATTTCTCAGCTCTCGCTTGATATTTCAGTTTCTGCTCTCTGGAAGACCCTCAAGCGATGGAAGCTGTCGCTGAAAAAAAGTTCCACGCCCCGATGAGCGGCATCGTCCCGATGTTCAGCAGAAACGTCTCTGGTGGCCTGTTCTCCTGAAGCGTTGGAGACGTGACCAACTCGTTTTCCTCGATGAAACAGGTGCCAACACCAAAATGGCTCGCCGTTATGGTTGGGGACTCAAGTCCGAACGAGTCATTGATGACGTCCCCCACGGACATTGGAAGACAACCACATTTGTCGCAGCGCTGAGGACCACGGGGCTGACTGCTCCGACTGTTCTCGACGGGCCGATGAACGGGGAATTCTTCCTCGCCTACGTGCAGCAGCAACTGGTCCCAACATTGATGCATGGCGATCTGGTAGTGATGGACAATCTCAGCAGCCACAAGCAGGTCGGGGTCCGAGAAGCGATCGAATCTGCGGGAGCCGACTTGATGTACTTACCACCATATTCGCCAGACTTGAATCCGATTGAACTGGCGTTTTCAAAGTTCAAGACGCTGCTAAGAAAGTTTGCAGAAAGAACTGTCGACGGTCTCTGGAAACGAATTGGCCAACTCCTCGATGAGTTCCCCGCCGATCAGTGCAAAAACTATTTCAAACACTGCGGATACCATGAACAATAAAACGAAAACTGCTCTAAACAGACGCATATTGGCACGCAAATGTACAGTGGGGTCTGCGTTCACTGACAGTCGTGAATCAAGTCACAAACAGTCTTGAGCACAAAACTGATATCTGCAAACCTCACAGCTCAATCAACCTTGACGACATCCGAAGTCTGCAATGCAGGTGAGAACTCTCCATCAATGAGCTACAGCTGCAACCGGCGACTGATAGACAAGGTACAACGCTCCCAAAACCAGACAAATTATCAGCATAGCATCTGGCTCAAGCAAGATGATTTTTTTCGCTCCCCGATAGAGCAAACCAACCATAGTCACGGTGGTGATCAGAATGATCGATGTCGCAGTCAATGCATGTGTCATTGAAATCGAGGCAAAGATCGCTTTGGGAGTGGCTGCGTCTACTAAAGGAATAATAAAGAGGTTGATGCAGTTACTTCCCAGAATGTTGCCAACAGCCATGTCGAACGCTCCGAGTCGGATGGCAGTGTAAGTCGAGACCAATTCAGGCAGTGAAGTGATCAGGGCTACGAATACAGTCCCGAAAAAAGTTTCTCCCAGACCAGTCATGTGGGAGAGTTTCTCTGCTTTGACAGCCAGCTGTGGAGCCGTGAAGAGAATGACGGTCGCTGCCACCAGGTAAATGGGGATTGCTTTCATGAGGGCGATTTTCCTTTCAGAAGGTTCGCTCTCGATGTCTGATGCATGCTCCATTTGGTCCTGATAGATGAGTCTCATACAGGCAAAATAGACAATCGCAATGATCCAGGAGCCGATACTCAATCGTGCGATTACAATGTTTGATGGCATGAGCAGCGACATTAGGACCGTGCCTGCCAATAGTATGCTCGCTGCCGCTGAGATGGCATGTGCCACCGAAATCCGAGAAATCATGGAGCCTTTTGTACGGGTCACCAGATCCATGAGTGCCAGAATGAGCAAGTTGAGCAGGCAACTCCCCAGGAGTTCACCGATAGTCAGATCGTAAGCGCCGATTTGGATCCCTGTCCAACCAACCATGAATTCCGGCAAGCTGGTCGCTCCTGCGAGCAGGATGAGGCCTGCCATCGAACGGCCGAGTTTTGTTCCTTCAGCGATTTCATCCGCAGAGTTCGCCAGGAAAACAGCAGCGACAACAATAACGATCGACAGGCCGATAAATGTGAGAACCAGTTCCAGCACTTCGGATTCCAATATTGAATGATGAGGCGGTGATCCACCCTGAACGCACATAGGGCAGTCACGGATGAATTAAATTCTACCGAATTCTAGCGATTGTCAGGTGGTGAACCAATCTGGTCTCAATGACAAGCCCTGCAAAATCAGCTTCTGCTTATTTGACCATCCAGATCGACTGCATGAGGGCATAGGTTTCGGGAAAGGAGTCTCTTAACTCACCACGCACGAATGGATAGAAATCATTTGTGCCTAAGTAGGATTCCGTCATTTCCGCAAAGAACTCTTTAGGATTGGTCAGTGCGTAATGTTCTCGGTTGCTGCCGGTAATGTGTTTGACTTGCTTCAACATTTCTGAAGCAACGATCTCTTCGAAGTTTTGACGAATCCCCGCATGGTCCCAACCGAGAAACTGATCATGGTAAGCATGTGCTAACTCGTGCATCAGTGCCCACGGTTGTCGATAAAGTGTAATATGATCGATGAATCGCTGCGCACGTGGAATGTGGACTCCCTTCACCATTTGGGGGTCATAACCGTGGTCCTTAAGCCATCCGGCTCCTGGGTGATATTGCATGCTGGTCAACTCATGCTGCGCATCAATCCAGATATGAACTTCCTGTAACTGTTCAATGCGTTCAGGTGGTAAGCGAAGACTGATCTCGAAGAGTTTGTCGTCCAGCAATCTGAGTGCAGTCTTCCCGAGTTCGGTGTCAGTTCCATGGATCAGCTCTTGATCGACATGGACCTTCCAACCTGCGATGGTGCGAGTTTCGTGTTTCAGAATCTTTGGGAGTTGTCGTTCTTCCTCAGCAAAAGAACTCGTTGTAAGCATCGTGATACCACATACAGCCTTGATAAATAACTTCATTGAGTCCCTCCGAACCGCTCGTCTGTTTAATGAAGCATGATCTTGACCGTCCATGATCACAAAGTCCAGACTATACTCCATGTTGAGTAGATAGTTCTCCCTACTTGGTCTGAGATGAAAACGTGGTGAATTGATGCCTCCCAGAATTTCTGCATTTCCCAAATGTTATCTCGATAAAATTGCTGGTGAGAGGTCGATATCTGTATTCGACTGGATCGAAATGGCGATAGGATTGCCAGCTGAAGGTCTGGAAATGTATGACGGCTTTTTTACAAGCCTGGATGAGTCATACCTCGATCAAGTTCGTGATGCGATCCACGAGGCGGGTTTCGTCATGCCAATGCTTTGTTGCTCACCCGATTTTACGCAACCGAGTGAGGCAGGTCGCAAGATTGCTGTGGAGAAGCAGATTGAGATGATTCGAGCTTGCTATCAGCTAGGTGGTTCTGGAACAGTCTGTCGTGTTTTATCTGGGCAGCGCTATCCTGAAGTGAGCATCGAACAAGGGATTGAATGGGTTTGTGCTGCCTTTCAGGAATTACTCCCGGTGGCTCAAGAGTTCGGTGTGATCCTGGGATTAGAGAATCATTACAAAGATGGCTTCTGGTCTTACCCTGAGTTTGCTCAGAAACAGGATGTATTCCTGAAACTGTTAGAAGCGTTTCCTGAACGTGAATATTTTGGAGTTCAATACGACCCTTCAAACGCAGTTGTTGCAGGAGACGATCCGGTCGAACTGCTTGAGAATGTCGCTGAACGTGTCGTCAGCATGCATGCCAGTGATCGTTACCTAATAGCAGGAGCAACTCTGGATGAATTAAAGCAGTCAGACGGAACAATTGGGTACTCGGATTCACTGCTCCATGGTGTCACAGGACAGGGGCTCAATGATTACGATGCCATCTTTTCGATTCTGGCAGAACACAAATTTTCAGGCTGGATCAGTATCGAAGACGGGATGAACGGGATGGATGAAATGCGAGAATCACTGCTGTTTCTACATCAAATGGTTCAAAAATATTTCCCAGATTCTCCAGAGTCTGAGTAAGCGATTCCGCTCAACGAATGTCTAATCCTAAGCAAGAGACGTGATCACATGCAGAAAGTTCGAACTGGAATCATTGGTTGTGGCAAAGTTGCCGAATTACATGCACAAGCCTTGAACCAGCTCGATTGCTCTGACTTTGTTGCTGTTTGTGATGTACAGCGAAGTCGAGCACAAAAGATGGCGGATCGTTTTCAAACGCAGGCCTTCGATTCGATCGGCGAGATGATCCGTACTTCTGGTGTCGAGGCTGTGGTGATCTGTACTCCACATCCGCTCCATGAAGAACCTGCTGTCATTGCTGCAAAAACAGGAGTCCATGTCCTCGTTGAAAAGCCACTCGCTGCCACACTCAAGGCCTGCGACAATATGATCCATGCAGCTGAGGAAGGAGATGCGAATTTAGGAGTCGTTAGTCAACGGAGGCTTTTCGAACCTGTTCAACGCATGCGGCGAGCGATCGATGCTGGAAAGATCGGTCGACCTGTTCTCGGGACTTTTTCGATGTTCAGCTGGCGTGATCAGGCGTACTATCAATCGGATCCCTGGAGAGGAAAGTGGGCAACGGAAGGAGGGGGTGTGCTGGTGAATCAGTCACCTCATCAACTCGACCTGTTGCAATGGTTTATGGGTGATATCGCTGAAGTCTCCGGCTACTGGGGGAACTTGAATCATCCTTACATTGAAGTTGAAGATACTGCTGTAGCTAATATCCGCTTTCAGAATGGTGCCATCGGCAACATTGTTACGAGTCTGTCACAAAATCCTGGTATCTATACCAAGGTGCATGTGCATGGTTCAAACGGAGCTTCGGTCGGTGTTCAGACTGACACTGGTGCCTCATTTGTCGCAGGTGTCAGCGAGATCGCTGATCCTCCCTTGAATGACATCTGGACAATTCCCGGAGAGCAACATTTGCTCGCTGAATTTGAAGCACAGGATCGTCAGAATTTCGCTGCAATCAATGCGACAGAGCATTACCACGCCTTACAGGTTGAAGACTTTCTCCGATCCATCATTCAGGATCGTTCTCCCATGGTTGATGGACGCGAAGGCCGCGTTGTCGTAGAACTCTTCACAGCGATCTATCGCTCAAACGAGCAGAAACGATCAATAGAGTTTCCTTTGAATGATTAGAGTGTTCCCATGCTTCTTGGGCCCTCGAACGTACATTTTCACTAATCAAAACGCTGTGATTGCTCGTGTGAACTAGAGGCATTTTCAACGAAAACGATCAATCCAAAGTGCACCAGTCTATTGACAATTCTGTACAGGACATTGAATCATTTTTTTGCGAAATGCAAGCAGACTGGTATGATGTTTTTAATAAATCATGGCAGTCGTGAGGAACTTTTTCGCTCACGCAGTGTTTTATAAAAGTTTATAGCCTGAATTCCTCCAGCTTTTTACTCAGAGAGCGACGATGCTGTATCATAATATCTTGTTGATGCTTACATGCACTCTGATCCTGGTCGGATTGGAGTGTGAGGTGTTGCTCGCTCAGCAAGAGAGCCGGTCCCGGAAATTCACGTCAGAAGAATATGATCAAGGTTTAATCTTTCTTAACGGTAAAGCGTTGTCACGCCCCTATCTGATCGAAGCTGACCGCGAACGCATCACTGTCAACGGACAGCAATTACCCGCGTCCATCTCTGTCACCATCGGGCCGGAAGACCCAGAGGAAGAGTATTATCGCACTGAGTTCGAGAGACATCGAGGAGGAGAGGCGTTTGAAAGGCGCGAGCGTAAAGTGCAAAATCCGTCACTTAGGCTCTATCGGTTCATGACTACTTCGCTTGATAATGCCGACTATATCATTCTGTTTGACGAGACACCGTTTCATAGCCTCTCAGTAGCTTCTGACAAGTACGATCTCGCTCAAGCAATATTGGCGGACAGCCCAAAGGAACGCGAACTCGCATTCATCCCGGGCATCGTATTCAACGAACAGACCACTCAACTCTGGTCGAATTGGCTCAAGAACTATCACCCACCCGCTGCGGTCGCAAATGAACTGCAACAATTGATTACGACCATTGAAAAACATGAACAGGAAACCGTAACAAAGATTGCAGCGGTTAAACGACTGGAAAATTTTTCCTACCCATTAACACTGGCATCGATGATTTTTAGCGTGATCGCTTTCGGTCAATTACTGCAATGGATTGGCAAGGGCTTCGCAGAGTCTGAAGAACGTAAACCAGAATCCGAACGGTTCCTAGTAATGGCCCTGCTCCTGATGCTGGGCATGTCGTTGATCGATTTAATCTGGACGATTCTGGCCGGGCAGGCAGGAATTATGCGGGAGGTCAATCCCGTTGCTGCGGCTTACATGGATTCACCGCGACAACTAGCCTTCTTCAAGGTCGTTGCCACATCATGTGGGCTGTCAATCCTTTACTTCTGGCGACATAAACCTGTCATGCAGCAAGCAACTTGGTGGATGTGCCTGGTCTGCGTGCTGGTCACCTTCCGTTGGGTGGTCTTCAACTCCATGATGAGTTGATTTGTTTGCCGGACACTTGAGGTGTCCGGCACAGAGAAACATCCTGCTTACTTATTGAATAGAAAGTGACAGATGTCACCATCTTGCATCACGTAGTCTTTGCCTTCAACGCGTAATTTCCCGGCCTGACGTATGGCGGATTCTTTCTTGTGTTCTTCCAGGTCTTCCAGGCAATAGACTTCGACACGGATGAAGCCTTTTTCGAAGTCGGTGTGGATCACTCCCGCAGCTTGCGGACCGGTGGCTCCTATCGGGATGGTCCAGGCGCGGACTTCTTTCTCACCAGCTGTGAAATAGCTTTGAAGTCCCAGAGTATGGTAAGCCGCACGGGCCAGAACTGCTAACGCTGGTTCCTCCAGGCCCACGGACTCCAGCATCTCATTCCGATCCGCTTCGTCTAACTCAGCAATTTCTGCTTCCAACTTGGCACAAACAGGAACAACATCAGCACCTGTCTTGGCAGCGAACTCACGCAACTGCTGCACAAGTGGCCCTTCGCCCAGTAAATCATTCTCTTCAACATTGGCGACATACAATACAGGTTTTGCTGTCAGCAGACCATATCCATTGACAATCTTGGCTTCTTCTTTATCCAACTCCAGCTTACGCAGTGGTTGTTCGCTCTCCAGTTGAGC
The DNA here is from genome assembly GCA_963970005.1 of Durusdinium trenchii. Taxonomy (NCBI): domain Eukaryota; class Dinophyceae; order Suessiales; family Symbiodiniaceae; genus Durusdinium; species Durusdinium trenchii. The sequence goes on along the minus strand of CAXAMN010027128.1, from coordinate 415,782 downwards.
CTGGCATTTCTGTACGACAGCGACACGCTTCTTGGCATCGGCATCACCACTTCTCGCAGTTCGCTGTGCTTTTCCAATCGCATTATCCAGCGATTGCATATCGGCCAGCATCAGCTCCGTTTCAATGATGTCGATATCGTTCACGGGATCAACCTTTCCCGAGACATGCGTGATATCATCATCCTCAAAACAGCGAACGACCTGAATAATCGCATCCACTTCACGAATGTGGCTGAGAAACTTATTTCCCAAGCCTTCTCCTTCACTGGCTCCTTTGACGATTCCTGCAATATCAACGAGCTTGAGAGCAGCGTGAATGACTTTTTGCGGGTTGAAATAACCTGCAATGGTATCGACACGTGGATCGGGGACATTCACGATCCCCTCATTCGGTTCGATAGTACAGAAGGGATAATTCGCACTCTGTGCGGCCTGCGAACATGTCAGGGCATTGAAGAGAGTACTCTTGCCAACGTTGGGGAGACCGACGATTCCAGCTTCCATGATTCAATCTTCGATAGCGTAAGAACAAAGAAAATGCCGGACATTTAAAATGTCCGGCAATGTGTTATCAATATCATTCAATGAATTAAGCCGTTCGTGGCTCAACTTTATCGGGATCAATCCCCAGATCACTGAGCACCTCTGGCAGTTTGGCAGCATCGAACTGGCCCTCTTCGGCCAATGCATGCAAAGTCGCGTAAACGACACACTCTGCATCGACTTCGAAGTGCCGACGGAGCACAGGACGTGTGTCGCTGCGGCCGAAACCATCGGTCCCGAGAACGGTATACTGGCCCGGAACCCATTCACGAATCTGGTCAGCGACCATGCGAATATTATCGCTGGATGAGATAAATGGACCGTCAATTCCCTCCAGGGATGTTTGCAGGTGCGACTTGCGTGGCTCGTCATTCGGATGCAGCCAGTTCCAGCGGTCGGCTGACATCGATTCACGGCACAACTCGCTGTAGCTGGTGACACTCCAGACGTCCGTGCCGATGCCGTATTTCTCTTCGAGGATCGACTGTCCTCGCAGCACTTCATTGAGAATGGTGCCTGAGCCGAACAACTGAGGACGTTTCTGCTGACCTTCCCCTGAGTTCGTACTTTGGAATTTGTACATCCCTTTCAGGATTCCCTCCGCAACACCTTCGCCCTCAGGCATGGCAGGCATCTCATAGTTTTCATTGTACACAGAAAGGTAGTAGAAAATTTCTTCCCCTTCAGCATACATACGGCGCAGACCATCCTGAATGATGACACACAACTCGTAAGCAAAGGCCGGATCGTATGCCAAAAGGTTAGGAACGGTGGCAGCCATAACATGTGAATGACCATCTTCGTGTTGCAGGCCTTCACCGTTGAGAGTTGTCCGCCCCGATGTTCCCCCAACGAGGAAGCCTTTCGTGCGGCTATCCGCTGCACACCAGATCAGGTCACCGACCCGCTGGAAGCCAAACATCGAGTAGTAAACATAGAACGGAATCATGTTCATGCCGAGGTTGCTAT
>CAXAMN010027128.1:394858-406914 GCA_963970005.1 Durusdinium trenchii | reverse complement strand
CAGGTCTCGCTGCAACTTCGCATTGTACCTGACTCCATCTTCTTCAAGTCTCACTGCTTCCTGATAGATCGGTGGGATTGCTTGTTGGAATGTCATGGCATACACGCCAGTATCATTCACCAAGAACGTCATCTCAGGGTCTTGGCACAGATCACCATGCTGCTCAAAGTAGTGAGCAATGCTCACGATCAATGAGACATGTTGTTGTCCAATGATCTCGATGTGAACTGGCATGAACGTCTTGTCTGTATTGTCGATGATCCGAGACTGATGAAGTTCCAGACCATCGATCAGACGACGGAATGTTTTCTCAGCAGACTTGTTGAGTGGCTTGAGCATGATTGTCTCCAGAAATGAAAACTGCCTCCAAAATAGGAGGCAGTGAAAGTTGAGATGGAACTGTGAACTACGTATTGATCTCGAACTGCTTTGAGAGCTAAGGGACTGAAATCGTCTGCTGGTGTTGGTCCATAAAGCTTACGAACAGGCCTTAAAGCGGAACGAATATTACTCTGTTCACTGGTTGGCTCACCGCTTTTGACGTAGTAACCCTTCACATGCTGCCAGTAGTCTGCAATCAACTCTGAGATCGTGTATTTCTCAGACTCAGAGCAATCTTCATGCTTTAAACTTCGCCCATTTACCAGCCACTCAGCAATCAGTCGGTCATATTTAGAGCGACTCTCAACGGAATTATGTGGACCGAGATAGAAATCCCTCCCGCTTAGAGTGACCACAGCTTGTTTGCTTGGTTTGTGCAAACGATATTTTGGAAGAGATTTACGTACTTTTGATCTAGAATTCATGTCAAAGTGCCTCCCATTTCCATCAAATCCGGTAAGTACCAGATTTAATTAGTTTGAATGGGCTGCACTATCGATCGACGATAGGTACGTAAACTAAACGTTCAGCACAATTTAAGAAAAATGCACCCGGCTGGACTCGAACCAGCGACCTCATGCATGTCAAGCATGCACTCTAACCAACTGAGCTACGGGTGCTTGTTTGGGAATTTATCTCGCACAGGCGGTGACGTCAAGCATTTGCAGCCAAGGCGGCCTGGCTATTCCACAGATCGATCCAGATACGAGGACTATTGGGAATCATATCCTGGAGTGAATTCTAATTTTTCTGAGGGATTGACAGGTGTTCTGCCATTTGGCTCGCTGAAAACTGCGACTTTCATAATATCTTCTCAAGTTTTCAATAGATAAAGTGAATAGCGTCTCGGGTGACTTCGTTAGATCGAGACAGGATGTCATTGCCCTTTGGGAATTTTGCCTTTTGTCGAGAGTCAAAATTCGAAGTCAAACCGGTACCTGGCTCTCAAGAAGCCCTTACTATTCATCTTGAAGCATCTGTTGGTCAGGATCGTTTTTTCCATTGGGTCGCTGATATGTGTGAAGAGCAGTTTGGTAAAACTGTTTATGGATCGGAACGCAAAAAGTGCACCCTATCCGAACACCAGGTACTTCGAACACTTCTAACGACGCACAGTCAGACTTCGTGGATTATGGAATGATACACTGGATTTCCTTATTGAAACCAATTCTCAAGCAATGATGCAGTTGGGAACTCAAGAGATTAGTTTTTTCACAGGCACTCACAATTATGGCAAGTACCATCAATTTCTATCACGTCGGTGAACAATATGGAGAATTCTCTAACTTTGCACCTTATCCAATCAATCTAAAACGGAAACAGTGGCCGACCTCCGAGCATTACTTTCAAGCTCAGAAATTCGCAGGTACTGAACACGAAGGGCTTATCCGCAAAGCGAAGTCCCCAATGATTGCCGCTCGCATGGGACGTGACCGAAAGCGTCCACTGCGACGTGATTGGGAGTCGGTGAAAGATTCTGTGATGCGAGAAGCTGTCCTCGCTAAGTTTACACAGCATCATGAACTGCGGGAACTTCTCTTAGGCACTGGTAATTCGAAACTTATGGAACACACAGTCAATGACAGTTATTGGGGAGACGGAGGTGATGGGACAGGTAAGAACATGCTCGGAATTATTCTCATGGAGATCCGCAAGTCACTACACAAAGGCTAGTAATTCGACGACATTCCAATAGTCTGCAAATGAATCCCTTGAATTTAGAGTGGTCCCTGCATGTTGATAGCGTATTTTTCTATGGAAGTTGCCGTCGATGCGCAAATTCCCACTTATTCTGGTGGCCTGGGGATTCTGGCAGGGGATACTTTACGTTCTGCAGCCGACCTGGAAGTCCCTATGGTTGGTGTCACTTTACTTGCCAGAGAGGGCTATTTTCATCAGCAACTTGATGAGAATGGTATCCAGCAAGAATCTGTCGTTGAATGGTCTATTCCAGACAAGCTGACAGAACATGAACAGCGTGTCTCAGTCTCAATTGAAGGGCGAAGCGTACATCTTCGTGCATGGGAATATCAGGTTCGTGGACAGACTGGGCATGTCATCCCGGTTTACTTCCTTGATACGGACCTCCCGGAAAATGCAGATGTGGATCGTCGATTAACAGACAGACTCTACGGAGGTGATGATCGATATCGTCTGGGCCAGGAGATCGTACTGGGGATTGGTGGTGTTCGCATTTTGCAAGCATTGGAATACCAGATTGAGAAGTACCATCTCAACGAAGGGCATTCAGCCCTACTCACTTTGGAACTACTACGTGATGAAAAATCGGTTTATGCATCTAAAACAGATTTGATCACTCTAGCGAATCTCTCACCGGATCGAATTGAATCTGTACGGAAACAATGTGTGTTCACAACACATACACCTGTTCCAGCAGGGCATGATCGTTTCTCGATGGATTTGGTTGATGAGGTTTTAGGTCATCGTCAGGTTTGTGATGTGGCTGACCAAGTCTGTCTGGAAGGACAACTCAACATGACCTATCTGGCTCTATCGCTATGTGGATATGTTAATGGTGTCGCCAAACGTCATGGAGAAATCTCGCAGCAGATGTTCGCAGAGTACACCATAGATGCCATCACCAATGGTGTTCACGCTGCCACGTGGGTTTGCGAGTCATTTGCAAAGTTGTTCGATCAGTACGTTGCCGGTTGGAGGAACGATAATTTCAGCCTGCGTTATGCTTCATTGATTCCAGACGAAGAAATCTGGCAGGCCCATCAGCAAGCCAAACAACGCCTCATCCAGCACATCAATTCCACAGTTGAAGTAGAACTCAACTCCGAAATATTGACTCTTGGATTCGCACGGCGCTCCACTGCCTACAAGCGGGGAGAGTTGCTTGTATCTGACATTGATCGCTTAAGAAATATGAGCCGACATCAGGGGCCGCTTCAAATTGTCTTCGCAGGAAAAGCACATCCCAAAGATGAAGAAGGTAAGCAGATTATCAAACGTATCTTTCAGAAAGCGAAATCAATGAAAGATGATATCAAAATTGTTTATCTACCCAACTATGACATGAGTCTCGCTAAAATACTGATCCCCGGCGTTGATGTTTGGGTTAATACACCTGAACCTCCCTTAGAAGCATCAGGGACTAGCGGGATGAAAGCAGCGATGAATGGGGTTCCATCATTAAGCGTGCTTGATGGCTGGTGGATTGAAGGGTGTTTGCCAGGAATTACAGGCTGGGCTATCGGAAGCCGCAATCATGAAGTTCACGACGCTAACGCAGAATCTCTATACAGTCAGTTGGAGAACGAAGTGCTCCCCTGTTACTACCAGCGACGAGAGAATTTTGTGGAGATCATGAAGCAGGCCATCTCTTTGAATGGTTCCTTTTTCAATACACATCGCATGGTTCATGAATACATCAACAAGGCTTACCGAGCATGACAAGAAGATTAGGAACGAGTAATCTTGAGCCCAACTCACCAGGATTCGTCAGCGATGTAAGAAGTACAACTCGCTAGACGGAAATTTGAAAATGCTCCAAAGTCTGGTTGACCGAAATCGGAAAATGTTCAGAATGCCTCTCACCCGATCGGCAACTCACGCCGGTCAAAGCAATTAGCTCACGACACTTAATGTTACATGGAGCGATCAGACGAGTGGAATTGCTCGTAAGTCATTCCCAAACAAAGCTGCCGTGCAGCGTAATAGTCCTTAAACGAAACTGCTTTCTGGTGAACAACTTATTCATACTGGTTTTCAGCGGTTGGCATTCATTTCCCCCTACACCTTTCGTCATGGACGACGCAATTTGAAACATTTGAAATCTTGCCAATCTGGCTAGTGTTTCTGTGTTTCAATTGTTGGGCAGGACGCCCCAATACATGTTGATTCCCCTCCGACAACCCGGTTCAGTTTCCCTTCGTGGGCTGATCCCCTCAGCCAGCTTCGTTGGTTGTGGCGAAATCACCGTTTCTGCGGTGACAAGTCACAGCGACGAATGTACTCCGGGATGTCTCTTCGCCACCCTCCCCGGCAGCCGTGTTCACGGTAAACACTTTATTCCCCAAGCCCTTCAACGCGGGGCCGCGGCAATCCTCACTGATTACCCACTCGCGGACGTTTCCCTTCCCCAATGTATTGTTTCCGACGTTCCGCAGGCCTTTGGTCAGATTTGCCATGGAATGTACGGTCACCCCACACGCAACATGTGCGTTGCAGGAGTGACTGGCACCAACGGTAAAACAACGACCACCTGGATCTTGAGGTCCCTTCTCGAATCTGCCTCATATCCAACTGGCCTGATCGGAACCGTCGAATACAGCGACGGTGTTCATTCAGAATCATCGACGCTGACAACCCCTGATGCCATGACTCTCGCTCGCCACTTTGCTGCGATGCGTAATCATGGAACCAAACATGCCGCCATGGAACTATCAAGCCACGCTCTGGACCAGTCTCGCTGTGCTGGAGTAGGTCTTGATTTGGCTATGATCACCAATATTACCCACGATCACCTCGATTACCACAAGGACATTGATTCCTACATTGAAGCGAAATCGAAAATCGTCAACTACTTGAAACCGGGTGGAGTCCTGGCTCTGAATTCAGACTGTCCGCATTGGCAGCGATTCGTGCCTGCCTTCGAAAGAAAGATTCCGACACTGACTTACGGATTCGGTGACGAAGCCGATATTACTGCTGAGATTATTGAGATGACGTCTGCGGGGTCCAGGTTCTGGATTTCATATGGAGTCGAACGGATCGAATGTGAGACATCACTCATCGGTAAGCACAATATCCTGAATTGTCTGGCAGCAACATGTGCAGCGATTCATTTTGGACTGAAGCCTGAGCAAATCCGCATGGGGCTCGCAAGATGCGAGGCAGCCCCAGGCCGCATGGAAGCGGTTAACTGCGGACAGAATTTCCAGGTCTATGTTGATTTCGCTCATACAGAAGATGCCATTCAGAATGTGATTCAGGCTGTTCGACCACTTACGAATGGTCAAGTGATCCTCGTTTTCGGAGCCGGCGGAGATCGTGACAAGGCGAAGCGAGCCCCCATGGGACGAGCTGCCGGCCTGGCTGACCAAGTTGTCATCACCAGTGATAATCCACGCAACGAGCAACCACTCGATATCATCCATCAAATCATGGAAGGATTCACGGCCAGCAAGGTGAAACCAGTGATCGAAACTGATCGAGCAGTCGCGATTCACCAAGCGATCAATCTGGCGCGACCGGGTGATACTGTTCTCGTCGTAGGCAAAGGTCATGAAAAATATCAGATGATCGGCGAAGACAAGATTCCTTTTGATGATTTCCATCACTGCCGTGTAGCGATTCGGTCTGTCCTACAACGACAACCGCACTTCCAACTTCCTGCGAGAATGGCGGGATAATCATGCGAACAATCACCTTTGATGAACTGATCTCTGCCACAGGTGGAACGCCTGTCGGCTTCGAGGATGAGTTTGCCAATATTTCCAACATTCAAATTGATTCAAGAAAGGTCCAACCTGGAGACCTTTTCTGGGCACTGGAAGGAGCAAAACAGAACGGACACCATTTTGTTGAAGAAGCTATTTCAAAGGGAGCAGTCGCTGTGGTCGTAGAAGAAGAGCAATGCGACTTACCTCAGACAATTCGAGTCGAAGATTCGTTGATGGCTCTGTGGGACTTTGCCGAATGGTACCGCTCACAGTTTGATGCACTGGTCATTGGAGTGACAGGCAGTGTTGGCAAAACAACGACGCGACGCATGATCGCGGCTGTTTTGTCAGCAAAGTTCAATGGTGTTCAAAGCCCGCGAAACTACAACAATGAATTTGGTGTTCCCCTGAGCCTGTTGCAATTGGATGAGGATCACGATTTCGGAGTATTTGAACTTGGAGCTTCCAAGCCAGGAGACATTAATGACCTGGCTGAGGTGATCCATCCGGAAGTTGGAGTCATCACGGCAATTGGACCAAGCCACTTGGATGAGTTCGGTTCATACGAAAACATTGTTCAGACCAAAGGTGAACTTCTCGACCACATCCCTGAAGAAGGTTTTGTCGTACTCAATGGAGACGATCGGAATGTCCGTCAAATGGCCGAGCGGGCAAGTTGTCAGGTGTTCCTTGTTGGTGAAAGAAAACATAACGATCTGATCGCGACCAATGTTGTCGTCGAGAATGAACAGTTGCGATTCCAGGTCGGCGAAAGTCAGTTCTCGGTCCCGGTGACCGGACGTCATTATTTGACTGCCGCGTTGGTTGCGATTGCCATCGCTCGTCAAATCGACATGACCGAGGAGGAGATTCAGCATGGTCTAAATCAGTTCGAATCAACTGACGGCAGATCGAAAACCTTATCCATTGGTCACTGGACTGTGATTGACGACACGTACAACGCAAACCCTCTTTCAATGTCGGCAGCTTGCCGATTATTGAAAGACTGGAACACGACAGGCAAACGGATTCTTCTCACGGGAGACATGCTCTCCTTGGGAGAGTGGAGCGACGACTTCCATCACTTGTTAGGCGAGGAAGTGACCCGTTCCAAAATAGATTGTCTCATCGCATATGGTTCTCAGGCAGCAAACGTCGCAGGAAGCGCACGCAAACACGGCATGGATGCCGGCTGCCTGGGGAGTTGCCATGACCCTCAGATCGTCATGACCTTGCTTGATCTCTGGTTAGAACCAGGTGATGTCTTGCTGATCAAGGGATCACGAGGCATGCAAATGGAATCATTCATCCCCAAGATACAACAACTCGCAGAAAGTCGTTCTGACGCTGCGGGCACATCATTTTCACATCATCGCAAAGTCGCCTAAGCGGCGACGGACGCAAATAACAATTCACAACATTCGGTCAGACTCCTCTGGAATTAGCCGCTGGGCGTTAGCCCACGGTTGTACGAACAGGACGCTAACGCGTTTCGGCTGATTTGATGAGCTGATTTCGAATTACTCCTAACGAACACCTAGATCCTGTTACGCTGCTGTTGAGGTTGCGGGACTTTTTCAGCATCGTTCCATTGGCGTCTCGGAACGTAAGCACCACAGGCGAAAAACAGAGTGGCCAACTGGGTCGGTTGCTCTCGCATCGCTGCTTCGTAACAGGATCTTTTTTGAACTCCTAACAAAACGATCAGCCGGAACGCGTTAGCGTCCGGTTTCCGAGTCAAGAACCGTGGGCTAACGCCCATCGGCTGATATGGCAAACCGGTTTTGTTAGCGATTTTTAAAACACGAATGACTCTTCGGAGTCAAAGTTCCTCCCCTCCTCCTCAATTCATTTCCTACTCCAAGAATGATTCCCTGGTTACTGGACAATCTGGTTCCGCTCGCAGAGCAAATGGAGCAGCACGCTTCAGGTGATTCACGTGTCTACCTGACGGCACGTACTGCGATGTCGGCGGTCACGTCGTTTCTCGCAGCGATCATACTCGGGCCGTTTGCGATACGTTGGCTGAAAAGCCGCTGTCGTGAGCGAGTCGATAGTGCTTCCAAAACATTGAATGAACTGCACGCTAATAAAAATGAAACACCCACGATGGGTGGGATGTTTATTATCGCGGCTGTTGTGATTGCTGCTCTCGTTTGGGGTGATCTCACAAACGCCTACGTACAAATTGGAATCTTTGTTGCGATCAGCTTCGCCTTGTTGGGAGCTGTTGATGACTGGACGAAGATTGGTAAGAAGACACGCGGGTTGAAGGCTCGACAGAAATTTGCCGTGCAACTTGTCCTGGCAGCGATTGCCATGGTTTGGCTTTACTTCGTACAGAAGGACAAGCCACATGGACTGGAACTAATTTGGCCGATCGGGCAATACGGTCTCTGGCTCGGAGCTGGATTCATTGCCTGGGGAACACTGGTTCTGGTTGGAACTTCCAACGGAGTCAACCTGACGGATGGTCTCGATGGTCTGGCGAGTGGCTGCGTCATTTTTGTGGGAACGGCCTTTGTGGCCCTCACTTACCTGGCTGGACACTTTGTTATGGCAGAGTACTTGAGCATTCCCTTCATCTCTGGAGCTGGAGAACTGAGCATTGTTATCGGAGCACTGGTCGGGGCGGTCCTTGGATTCCTGTGGTTTAACTGTTATCCCGCCCAGGTGTTCATGGGGGACACTGGTTCCCTTCCAATTGGGGCACTCCTCGCATTGGCAGCTCTGGTGACCCGACAGGAGGTTATCTTAGTGATCGCTGGGGGAGTCTTTGTCGTCGAGACACTCAGTGTGATAGCACAAGTCAGCTGGTTTCGCCTGACAGGCAACCGCCTGATCGCCTGTAGTCCGTTACACAACCATTACCTGTTCAAGGGACAACACGAAATCAAGATCGTCACTCGCTTCTGGATCGGCTCAGCATTGCTGGCCATCCTGAGTGTCGCCAGTTTGAAAATACAATGAATCAAGAAGTATCAGGAAGGAAATGAAATTCCTGTACTTCAACCAAGTTTTAGGCAGCGTAGGGAGAGAGGGAACGGGAGTCGATCCGGTTTTCGGATCGGATCGGCTTCCCACCTTTCACCAGTCTGCTGATTGAATTCCTACTTCACAGATCAACTCGTTACGAAGCGTCGCTCATGCTCAAACGTCGAATACAATTTGGAATTTTCGGCCTGATCATGGTCATGACCCTGCTCCCTTCGTGCAGTTCGCTGACATGGACCGGGACGCATGCCGGCATCCGGTACAGCATCCATCGCGACAAGAGAACGCACGCCATCGTTAAAGGCAAAGATGGCTCTTTGATGTACGATTCGCCAGAACTGATCGTCAATTGTGAAATGGGAAAACTCATCATCAACGGCGAAGAATGTGGAGCGATTTCAGAGGGGGACCTCGTGGAAGTAACCGAACTCGGAACTGTTCTCGTCAATGGTCAACGCCGAGGCGACAAGTTGACTGGTCACGAACAGATGCAAGCCCGCATCAGACAAGCCAAAGCAATCATGGAAACACATACCGACACAGAACTGACTTATAAGGCTGAGCGAGGCTTGTGATCAGATCACTTCTCCGAGCATACCTTGATTCACTGAAGCTAAAGGCGTCGTAGGGAGAGAGGGACGGGAGTCGGCAGAGGGCAACCTTTGTCGACTCCCACCTTTTTTACACACACAGAACGATGCGTCATTTAGAAACATGGTTCCTGGTAATGACACCCAAAGAAGCGGTTTTCTTTCTATGCAGTATTAGTGAACTGAACATTGCGATGCTGAGAAGCCAGAACGCAGACGGTTCCGGGACTGCACTCGACGATTCCTGTAGGCTGAATGTCGTGGAGGTTGGATCAAAAATAGCGAAATGATTACCTGCCCCAGCATTAGTCGCTGTCACAACAGTTCGGTTCGAGTCAGGTGGATCCGCCAGTCTGATGAAGTTGACTCCCCCTGTGCCTTTTGCCTCGATAAAATTTGAACCTCCTGAACCTAAGGATGCTTCTGTTGCAGAAGTACCAATGATTTGACCAATAGGAGATGTCGAAAAAGGAGGAGCAACACCAGTATTCCAGTTACTGGCAGGAGTTGTGATGTCAACTAAGTCGACAAACACGGTGTCGATCGAGATGAGGCTGTAAAGAGTACCTACTCCAAGCACTCCACCAACACCATCATCTGTTGTTAACTGCCCATTGACAGTTGTCGAGCCATCGGTGGAGGTGTAGTCCCAGATCAGGCTCGCTTCAGTCTCACAAGAAACGATCAGTAACGACAATAAACATACGCTGAAACGAAACAATGGTTTAACCTGTCGATTGTGAATCAATTATGATGCCCGAAACAATACTATGGGAGGCTACCTAACATTAACTAATCGATGTTGAACTAAATCTCTTCCTGAGTCAAGGAAATTGGGATTCCATGTAAAGAAAGAGTTCATATAGATACTCGTGAATCGTTGAATTCGACAAACTTTGTGTGAACAGGTACTTTTGCTACCAATATGCACCATGCATGTACGGCAAGGTCCCTCGTATTCATATCATTCACCAATAATCTTTACCAACAGTCGTTTCTTTCTCCGCCCATCGAACTCGTAATAAAAAATGTGTTCCCATGGCCCCAGATGCATTTCGCCGTTGGTAATCGCGACGACGACTTCTCGCCCCATAATCTGGCGCTTGTGATGGGCGTCGGCGTTGTCTTCGCCGGTGCGGTTATGTAAGTAGCCACCTTGTGCCGGATCGCTGCCAGGATTGAAAGGGACTAACTCTTCCAGCCACCGTTCATAGTCTGCATGCAGGCCGGACTCGTTGTCGTTGATGAACACAGATGCGGTGATGTGCATCGCGTTGATCAACATGATGCCATCGGTCACGCCACTTTCACGAACCAGTTCTTCGATCTCCCGATGAATCGAAACGATGGCCCGCCGTTCTGGAATGTTCATCCAGAGTTCTTTGGTAAGTGTTTTCATTTGCTTTTAGTTCTTTGTCTCAGGTCAAATGGTGGGTTACGTTCTCGGTTTTCATGACAAAAGATGTCTACTGTTCTTCAATTCCTCATCCACAAAGGACTTGACACCAGAAACGACGAACTCCACACAGACTGCAATTATCTTTCATCAATACACCCCTGATTCTCATAAGATAGTTGTAACACTTCGCTGGCGTTGAGGAGAAGTCATGATGGAGGAATGATGCTCGACAACGAACAGCAAATCAGTTTCGCAAAACTCTGGACGAATGCACAACCGGCCATCAGTGCTTATGTGCATGCCATTGTCCGGGATCAGGATGCATCTCGTGATATTGTCCAGAATACAGCGATTCTGGTGTTGAAGAAGTTCGAGTCGTGGGATTCCAGTCGTGAATTTTTACCATGGGCACTTGGCTTCGCGAAGTTTGAAATTCTAGCACATCGCAGAGACGCTGCACGCAACCGCGTTGTCTTTAGTGATGAGCTGCTGGAATCGCTGACTGAGCTGTGGCCAGTTGGCATGGAACGAGTTGAGCCGCAACAATCGTTGTTGCTCGATTGCCTGGAACGACTGGATCGAAAGTCACGTAACATGATCGATCTGCGTTACTTTCATGACTTGAAAATTCTGGACGTCGCTGAACGTGTCGGCTCATCCTCGGGAGCTGTTCGAGTAGCGTTGATGAGAATTCGACGACTGCTTGAGGAATGTGTTCAATCAAAACTAACGAAGATGGGAGATCGCCAATGAATCGAGGCGAAGAGTTTATCGAAAAATTTCTGGACGACGCATTAACGGAGTCCGAAATTGCTGAATTTGAAACGTGGCTGCAAGCTGAGGAAGGCAACATGCTGAAGTTTGTCACAGCGGTCGCCCGCGATGAGCAACTACGACGTCTGGTCAGTGCCACGAAGTCAACGACCATTCAACAAAGTCAGCAACAACAATCAACTAAGAATAGTCGCAACGAACGTCGCCACATCGTCAAGTGGATGACTGTTGCCAGTCTTGTCGTAGCAATGACCTGGTTTGTCTTGCCACGCCAGAACGATGCGTCCATCGTCACCTTCGAAGGAAGTAGCGGCCCAGTCTCGCTGCGAACATTAGAGGGAGACCAAAGTGGCTTGCAGTCTGGAGAAACTTTCACAGTGGGAACGCTGCAAATCGGCGGACAAGGGACCCGAGCGAAGTTTACCTACGACGACGGAAGCAGGCTCTCCATCGCCGGGGGCGCAGAGATTCAGTTCGCCCACGACCGTGGGAAAAAACTGGTCTTAC
>CAXAMN010027128.1:214481-394758 GCA_963970005.1 Durusdinium trenchii | reverse complement strand
TGGCACAGAACGAAGAAGTGGTTGCTCAACGCGAAACAGTCGAACCGCTGGAATCTCAACCTGTCAAACCACTTCCCACAACCTGGAAAGTGACTCCCAAACTGGGTGGAAACGTGAAGTGGAAAGGTAACTGGAGTGACGACGGCATTCTCAAAGCTTCAACCACCGAGATTTATCGCAAGGACATCAACGCGAAAGAGAATCATTATCACGCCGGAGTACATGATGACTTTCCAGGCTTATTCAGACTGGAAGAGAACTCTGCAGTTCGAATTCGTTATCGGATCAATACTCCGCTCAACATCGGACTGTTTATCTCAACTCATTCTACGACGTGGAACTTCACAGGTAACTTTCAGGCTTACATCGCTGAGGAGCTGACACCTCCTGATGAGGACGGCTGGCGGACAGCGACGGTCCCAATGAAGTCGTTCTATCCAATGCAACGAACAGGCCTCAAGTTTCAACCAGGCATTGTGGCAGCTACGATCTTTGCGACAACCTATGGCAGTGACATTGGGCTGGAGGTCGCTGAACTAGAGGTGATTGAACTGGACTAGGCAGGGTCGCAGTATTGCAAACTCCGTCTTAACAGACTTATTAGCTCAGTCGGGAAGAATTTTTCCGACTGAGCTGTTTTTGTGAATTACAGCATTCTCTCTTGATCTCAAATCCAGTGCAATTCAACTCGATATCTGTATGATTGTCATCGAAATATGATGAGTGACAATGCCAAAGGCTCTCTTTGATGAAACGATACTTGATAGTAGCATTCGTTTGCCTGGGTGGCATGTGTGTCCAAGCAGCCAGCGCAGATCAGCCAGCTGACGAAAACTGGATCGCTGTCGGTGGGGACCGGGGGGCTCAACGGTATTCCAGGCTGGATCAGATCAACACGTCGAATGTGGAGCAACTCCAGGTTGCCTGGACTTACCACACCGGAGAATTAGACCGCAAGCAGAAAAAGACGATTGAATGCACGCCGTTGATCATCGACGGTACGATGTACATCACCACGGGACACTTGCGAGTGGTTGCTTTAAACGCGGCAACGGGTGATGAACTGTGGAGTTTTGACCCGTTTGAAAATCATCAGGCAGCGGGCCCACTTGCTTCCGGGGGAGTCAATCGCGGGCTTGCTTACTGGTCAGATGGTCAACCTAATGGGCAGCGACGCATCATTCACGGTACTTCTGATGGTCGTCTCTTTTCATTAATCGCTGACTCTGGTCAACTTGACCCCGCCTTTGGCAAGGCAGGTATCAAGGACTTACGCGAAGACTTACAGCGAGATATTGCCAAACTTGGCTACGGTCCAACTTCTGCTCCTGCAATTTGTGGAGATGTCATCATCGTAGGCTTCTCCAATGGTGAAGGACCCGGTGATGCTGCACCAGGAGATATTCGAGCCTTCGATATCCATTCGGGAAAGCAGGTCTGGCGGTTTCATACCGTTCCCCGTCCAGGTGAATTTGGACATGAAACCTGGGCAAAGGACTCCTGGAAGAATCGAGGAGGAGCGAATGCCTGGGGTGGATTCAGCGTCGATACCGAGCGAAACTTAGTCTTCGCTGGACTTGGATCGGCCGCGTTCGATTTTTATGGTGGCGACCGGCATGGGGTAAACTTGTTCGCCAATTGCACGATTGCCCTCAACGCCAAAACAGGCGAGAAAGTCTGGCACTTTCAAACTCTGCGACACGACTTGTGGGACCATGACCTTCCCGTTTATCCCAACCTCGTAACGGTAAAGCACGGCGGGCAAGAGATTCCCGCAGTTGCTCAAGTCACCAAGACCGGTTTTGTTTATCTGTTTGATCGTGAAACCGGCAAACCACTCTTTGAGATCAAGGAGCAACCGGTCCCGGCCTCTGATGTTCCAGGTGAGCAGGCTTGGCCGACGCAGCCGATCCCGGTCAAACCGCCACCTTTCGCTGTTCAGTACTTTGATGAAACCAACGTGACGAACATCGGCGAAGAGAACAGGAATTTCGTGATCAAACAGCTGAAAGAGATACGAGCCGGGAGTGCCTTTCTGCCGCCCAGTTTGGAAGGTTCCGTTGTCATCCCCGGATTCCATGGAGGAGCCAATTGGTCTGGAGCCTCTTTTGATCCTGTATCTGGAATACTCTATCTGAATTCCAACAACGTTCCGAACTTGATGACCCTCATTCCTGCTGATCCTGGTGCCCGTTATCGATATCGACACAAAGGATACATTCAGATGCGTGACCAGGAAGGGTATCCGGCTATCAAACCTCCATGGGGAGTGTTGAATGCCATCGACCTCAACCAGGGAACCATCGCCTGGCAGGTTCCTTTAGGAGAGTATCCCGAGTTGACCAAAAGGGGAGTCCCGCAAACCGGGACCGAAACCTTCGGCGGAACAATCGTTACCAAAGGGGGGCTGGTTTTCATCGCGGGCACGAAGGACGAGAAGTTTCGTGCCTTCGATAAGAAAACGGGCAAGGTGCTGTGGGAACACAAGCTCCCTGCAGGTGGCTACGCAACACCTGCGACCTACTCTGTTGGTGGTGAACAATATGTCGTCATCGCAGCTGGTGGAGCAGGTAAGTTACGCACCCGAGCTGGCGATGCCTTTGTCGCTTTTAAGCTCAAGTAAGTAGAGTTGAGCTTCTCTTTCCCATCAGCCGCTGGCCGTTAGGCCACGGTTCAGCGATCTCAGCAGGAATACGGCATACTAACCGGACGCAAACGCGCTCCGGCTGATGCAAATAGTGGTTGCATTCAATGGGTAGTGAAGCAATGACTCACAAAACTCTACTTAATCATTCGACAGCGACCGGGGCTGCGGTGCGGATTGATTCGGCTTCGGCGTAGCACAACTTCAGGGCGTCGCAGGCGAGTTTTCCGGAGAGAACATGTGGTGCCTTCCCTTGTTGGACACCATCGACTGCGGCCTGAATTTCCTCCGTGAAGGCGGCACACCACTCTCCACTTCCGCCAGGATCAGGAGTTTCGATGGGGCCTTCATCTGGAATGAGAGTCAACGGTCGGTTGACCACCCACTCGTCACCGTAGGTACCACAATCGAATTGAATCGTTGCCTTCTCCAGGATCAATTCAAAACTCTGAGCAAACTTCAATTGCCCAGCTGCAATCCCGCCGCTGATACAACTGACGGTCAAATCGGGATCGTCATAGAGATACTGCGTGCAGACGTGGTTGACAAATTCTTCTTTCAACAAACCGCGTGAGAAGACTTTGCTGGGAACTCCACACAATAGGCCTATGTAATGATTGTCATGAATGTGGAGATCGATCCCCCACCCGCCGAGCTTCTTGAAATCCTTGATGTCAGACGACCAGTCAGGAGGAGCGATGACCCTACGGAACGCCGCCGCCTGGAGCTTTCCATATTGACCGCTTTCTACCGCATTCCGTGCCCAATTGAATTCCGGGAAGAACGGCAAAACCTGTGCGACCATCAACAGTTTGTCAGCTTCCTCAGCCGCAGCCAGCATCCGTTCAGCCGCTTCTAGTTCGATAGAGATCGGCTTCTCTACCAGAACATGCTTGCCAGCCTTGAGAGCTTCTATCGCGACAGATTCATGCTGATCTGTTGGCAGGCAAATATTGACCAGATCAATCTCAGGATTGGCGAGCAACTCTTTGTAGTCAGCGTAGGGAGTCACTCCGGTTAAATCGGTTGCTTCACTCCCTCGTGGTCCGAAGTTCCCTTGAATACTGGACCAGTCTCCGGCACGTTTTTTGTCGTTCCTGGTGGCAAAAGCGACGACCTCGCCGCCCTTGACCTGTTTCGCACCTTCAAAATGGGTCATCCCCATGAAACCGAGACCAATAATTCCAATTTTCACTGACATCGCCTGCTCCTGATCATCAGGGGTTTCAAAACAACCTTGATTCTTGAATGCAAACTATCACAGCCAGCAGAGTTCGCCAACCAAATGAGAAGAACGAGAAGACTACTTGATTCAGTTTCCCTCTGTCGGAGTGGCAGACGGAGCTCAAAAATCTCAAGAACCATTGTCTGTCCATATGCACAGTTCGCCTGGAGTTGTACCGGATTCTGACAACGACTGATGTCTTAAATCACGCCTTCCACGCAACACTTCCATATCATATTGTATCGCGATGTGACAGTGCGATACGAACGGTTAGAGCTTCACTTAAAGCAGGATATTCTGAATATAGAGAGCCAATACAAGCAATGCGGCATGAAGAGTCGATGCCGCTTTGCCTGTCAGGTCAGTACAAGCATTTCAGCCGCCGTACAACCCGCCGAGGGCATCCAGAATTGCACTGGAGATAGGGTTAGCACTGGCTGCTGATGTCATGTTGTTGAGTAGGTCGAACATGACAGCACCACAGAGAAGCATGAGCAGACTGGCAACGATCAAGCCAGCAAAGATCCCGGTTCCCCATTCTGCTTCGGCTGCGGGCATTCCACGTACCCCAGCGTAGCCGACATCTTCATCCTCATCATCGAAGACATCATCATCTGCATCGAAGACATCCAGATCCTCATCGTCCTCGAAGACATCGTCTTCCAGATCGAGGTCATCTTCGCCAAAGGTATCGCTGGCTGCGAACTCATCGACATCATCGTCCTCATCGAGATCGAAGACACCATCGCCTGCTGAATCTTCCAGGTCCGACATGTCAAGGACACCGGTCTCTTCGGCGTCTAAGTCAAAGTTTGAGTCTTCGTCTTCGAGAGAAGGAATCTCAAACTGAGTTTCTGGTACAGAGTCCTCATCCAGCGTGTTCATCATCGGGATGGTGCCCGACATGTCATCTGCTTCGAGTGAAATTCCGGAATCGTCATCATCTGCCAGAGCAATTCCACTTTCGTCCATTTCCAGCGAGATGCCGCTGTCATCACCAAGATCGAGTGTAATGCCTTCGTCATCATCGTCAGAAGCGAGTTCCATTCCACTATCGGCAGGGCCTTCCAGTGAAATGCCACTTTCGCCACCCAGCATCAGTGAAGAATCGCCAGCGAGCGAAATTCCTGATTCGTCATCAAAGACGGAAATGTCGTCTCCGCTCAAGTCGAGTGCGACCGCTTCCTGATCATCATTGCTGATGAGAGTAACATCACTCTCATCTTTATCATCGCTGACGAGTTTCACGTCGCTATCACTTCCGCCATCACCTGCTTCGAATGAAGTCAGTGTGGCACTGTCCATCAGGCTGACATCGCTGTCGCTGTCAGCAGACAGGCGAACATCGCTGTCACTTCCGCTGAGATTGACTTCTGGAGTTGTCGAATCGTTCTCTGTTGGTATCTCCGCCGCACTGTCCAGTCCAACGAGTTTCACATCGCTGTCACTGTCATCGAGATCAAATGCCCCGTCTCCGATGAGAAGAACATCACTTTCTTCGTCAGCAAGTGATTCATCTTCGTCACCATCGCCTGACAGAATACTCGCATCAGATTCTGAGTCTGCTGGGCCCTTGCTGATAATCGTTGGCTGTTCTCCGACATCGCCGTCGTCTTCTGCAAAGAGAGGCACTTCTGGGCTGGAATCGTCTGAACGTGTGCGGGCCATCGCCTCCACGTCATCGACTTTGAATTTCCAGTTTCCACGGTCAGCGAAGCCGCGAATTTCCCCCTGTTCCCTCATCCTCATCAGTTCTGAGGTGGGGATATTGAGTAGGTTGGCAGCTTCTTCAAGACTCAGGTACTTTTTCGACATCGTGGGTCGACTCCGGATCGTTCTTATCGTCGAGGGCTATGCATGAGATTATTCATAGTCCAACCAGTCCTCCCTGAGTATAAGCTGGCTGTATGAAACAATCCACGACACTCGTCTGATTCGTCACGCAACAGGCGTGTCATGCACTGTTTATATAAAAGGATGTTCAATGCCGGTTATAACAAAGAAGCGACCAAATAAATTGATCTGATGTCTGCTATCACCAAATGTAAAGGCTGAACACCTTCCATTTTGCGTCAATTTCGCAGCAACATCAACACTGAAAGATGCTGTAAACGCGAAATCATCTTTATCCTACATTCACGTAGACCAGATGCAATTGGCATCGTGATCCACTTGAAGAGGTTCAACAGACTCGAATCGCGTACTCCCCAGTTCATGCAGAATTGATATAACGTGACTCGTTCCAAGTGATGTCGCTCACCAAGATTTCTCAGTGCAATCGTCATAATCGTTAAAGTTTGACACTGTTTCACTCCGATAGCTGAGGTAGAGCATTCCGTGATTGAGCGGATTTTGCTTGCGCCGATTCGTTTGAGTGAAGGCATGTCACATGCGTTTCTATAGTCTGATTACGATATTCCTCGCGTCACTTTTGGCAGGTTGCAGTTGTGGTCCGAATTACTATGGGCCAGGCCTTGGTCCCCGCCCTTATGGTGGTTGTGTCGGGACAAATACGTTGGCCCCTCCCATTCCTATGGCAGGCAAACTCAAGCATCGCCAGACACTCGCTGAGCGGAAGCAGGCGAGAGAGTTACGCAAATGGTATCGCGAATTGAATGATGCACCAGGCGGCTACGGATATGACGATTCCTGCCCACATTGCCGCAACAAGAAACACAAACATTCGCCCTACCATGGTCTTGGGTATGCAGATCATTACGGTGATGTCTACAACGATGTCGCCTATTATGACGAGGGGATGCTCTATGGAGATGGAGTTTATGATGGCATGATCGTCGATGGCGGAATGATGACAGGTACTTATGATGGAAGTTACTGCCCCGATTGTCAGTCGCAGCAGTTTTCGCACCCAAATGTGATCAACGAGCCGATGATACATCAGCCGATGATGAACCAACCAGTGATGTCTGAACCAGCTCCTGCTCCGCCCGCTGAACCTGTTCCCACTCCGAGCGATGGGACCCCAGCTGCCTTCCTCAACGAACTCTATTCGCCACAACCGGCTCCATTACAGCAAGTTCCCCAGGCAGCGATCCCTCCCGTGGAACAAGTTCTCTACGCACCGCCAACTGCTGGAGCAAATGCACAATAGTAGTCCATGTCATCTCAATTTTCGGGTGGAATGATCATCGAGGAGCGACACCGGAGCGGTCAATCGGGGTGCCAGCCCTCATTTTAAAGCCTGGCAAGGCACTAGAAGATATGATCAGACGGTGTTAGATTAATGAACGTTGATTCGTGATTTAATCGGAGTCGTTTTGATGATCTCTCGCTGTTCTCTCTTCGCTTGCCTAATCTTCTCTTGCTGCCTGATCTCTTCCGCATCTGCACAAACCTCTGATGTAGAGAAAAACCCGCATGCTCGCTGGGAGAAGGCAATTGGTCAGTTCGAGGCAGCTGACCGCAAGGCTCCTCCACAACCTGGACAAGTGCTGTTTATTGGCAGCAGCAGCATCCGTTTGTGGAATCTGGAGAAATGGTTCCCTGAGGTTGATGCCATCAACCGAGGTTTCGGTGGTTCTGAGGTGGCTGACTCTGTCTACTTCTATGATCGCATCGTGAAGCCCTACGCACCGCGAGCGATTGTCATGTATGCTGGCGATAATGATCTGGCACATGCCAAATCTCCTGAAACGGTCGCTGCGGATTATGCTCAGTTCGTGAAGAAGGTTCACTCTGATTTCCCTGAGACGAAGCTGATCTATGTGGCAGTTAAGCCGAGCCTGAAACGTTGGAGTCTTATAGAACAGGTTCGTGAAGTGAATGAGATGATCAAGCAGATGTCAGAGCAGAATGACAAGCTCGTCTTCCTCGATATCGACACTCCGATGATTGGAAAGGATGGCAAGCCTCGGCCTGAATTGTTCGTGAAAGATGGCCTGCATCTTAGTGACGCAGGTTATCAAGTCTGGTCGGATTTATTGCGGCCTCATTTAATGAAGACAGTTCCACAAGATCAGCGATTACAGTCTCGCCGGGACATTTATGATGCCTATCACCCTTGGAACCCTCCCACGACTCTCGAAGATTGGAAGACAGAGGCGGCTCGCATTCGCAGACAGATCCTGGTCTCGAACGGACTCTGGCCGCTACCCGAGAAGACACCTTTGGAACCAGTCATTCATGGAAAATTGGACCGTGGAGATTACACCGTCGAGAAAGTTTACTTCCGCAGTCGTCCCGGTCATTACGTCACAGGCAGCCTTTACCGCCCTAAAGTCATCAAAAGGAAAGTTCCCGGTGTCCTCTGTCCCCACGGCCATTGGCAGGATGGGCGTTTTTATGACGCTGGTGATGGTGCTCAGGCTCAGCTGGAAAGTGGCGCTGAACAGTTTAAAGCAGGGGCTCACTCACCTTTACAGGCGAGGATGGTGCAACTCGCTCGGATGGGATGCATCGTGTTTCATTATGACATGATCGGTTACGCGGATAGTCAGCCACTTGATCATCGAACGGGCTTTAATGATGCCGATGCCGCATTAAGGCTGCACAATTTGATGGGTCTACAAACCTGGAACTCGATTCGGGCACTCGACTTCATCGAAACTCTCCCCGAGGTTGATCCAGACCGATTGGCCGTGACAGGTGCCAGCGGGGGGGGAACGCAAACGATGATTCTCGCTGCAGTGGATGATCGCGTTGATGTTGCTTTCCCAGCAGTCATGGTCTCAACTGGCATGCAGGGTGGCTGCGTTTGTGAAAACGCCAGTTACTTAAGGCAGGGAGTGAACAACGTTGCCTTCGCTGCTCTCTTTGCTCCGAAACCACAAGCGATGAGTGGAGCTGATGACTGGACCATTGAAATCGAGTCTAAAGGATTGCCTGAACTCAAGCAGGTCTACGCACTCTTCGGCAAGTCAGCGAATGTCCACGCAGCCGCATTCCCTCAATTCAAGCACAATTA
Source organism: Durusdinium trenchii (assembly GCA_963970005.1). Lineage (NCBI taxonomy): Eukaryota > Dinophyceae > Suessiales > Symbiodiniaceae > Durusdinium > Durusdinium trenchii. The sequence goes on along the minus strand of CAXAMN010027128.1, from coordinate 385,965 downwards.
CAATCAGTTCTCGCGCGAAGTGATGTTCAACTGGTTCAACGACCATCTCAAACTCGGTATCAAATCTCCGGTTAAGCAGACTGATTTCGAACCACTGACTCCTCAAGAGATGTCAGTTTTCAATGAGGATCACCCATTGCCTGATGATGCACTCAAAGCAGATGCCCTGAGAAAGCTGATGAGACTTGAAGACGAAGCAGAACTGGAGAATTGGTTGCTGGATGCTGAGCAGTACGGACAAATCGTCGGGCAGGCAGTCGAAGTGATTCTTAATGATGACGATCTCAATCCACATTATGAGGTTCTTTCCACTCGTACTCAAATAGATGCAACACGCGTTGAAACTGGAGTCGTGACACACTCAAACGTCGCAGTTTTGCCCACGAGAATTTACCTACCCGCCGCAAGCCTCAAAGGAACCGTCTTCTGGTTCACGGGCAGCGAACAATCGAACAATGAGGAACAAGCGATCAGAAAGCTGATTACCTCTGGCTATCGGGTTGTCTTACCGGAATTGTTTCAGGTCAACACATCATCTGAAGAGTCAAAGTTCAAAGTGAACCAGAAATACCCCGGCTACACCTATTGCTACAACCATCCCTTGATTGTGGAAAGAGTCCGTGACATTCTCGCAGTCCTAGAAACGACCCCAGCGGAAGAAGATCAAGCTGGAAAAGATCTGAAACGGATCATCGTCGGAGACGCAGGGGCTGGTCCCTGGGCATTGCTGGCAAGTACGATTTCCAATAAGCACCGTTCGGATCACTGGATCACCGACTTGGAAGGCTTTTCCTTTCAAGAAATCAACAGTATCGATGACCCGAATTTACTGCCAGGTGCGTTGAAATATGGTGGCCTAGCAGGCTTTTTCCGTCTGCAACCGAGTGCAAACAGAACTATAGCAGGGACCGGTTCAAGCAACGTTTGGCAGGAATTTTCCAAGTCAGGTGACAACAACGCCGGCTCCGCAACCATTATCGAAGCAAATCTGTTAGCGACGGACATCGCCTCACAAATCATTGAAGCCGAGTGAAGATTGCGAACTCAAGCGAGTCACCAGTCGGTCTCTACGATCGACTTGGCCGCTGCAAAGTCTATGATCTTTTGGAGATCGCTCATTACAAATCTTTTTGAATTTCATATTGATGGGAAAGCGAGAGATACTGCTGCTACTGGCTGGAGCCATGTTGGCTGGGATTGTCATCTGGAGGCAAAACCAGTTGCAGCAGTGGGAGAGCGATCCTTCCCGCACGGCGGTTGGACTCCGTCAACTTGCTCCGCGGTTTACTCTTGCTGACCACAATCGAAAAGTAGTCAAACTTGAGCGATTACTCGGACGGCACCGGATCGTCCTGGTCTTTTTCGATGCAGAACTCGGTGTTGATCGCGACCCACGCACCAGAATCCTGATCAATAACTTCGAGAAACTCGATCAGTCAGGAATCGAAGTGATCGCTGTCAGTACTGCCACCCCTTTCGCCAATGGTGAAGCAGAGAAGAGGCTCGGCAGCAAAGTCCCGTTTCCGGTACTTACCGACATAGAGATCAATGATCCCCAACCGACTCCAGCTCACCGGAAATATGGGCTGGTCGATGAACAGACAGGAGAACTCATGTCAGGAATCTTTCTGATCGAGCGGGATGGCAGCGTTCCTTTTTCAGCTAGCGGCTCTCCTCGGCTCGTCAAGAATGAGACTTTGCTACTCGAAGATCTCAGCCAGGGGCAATGGCCCGGGCCAAATTAGTTTACTTTCTTCAAGGAAATTGTTGCAGATGAGTCAAGTTTTCAAAATCGTCAATATGCAACAACGATTTCGTTGAGAGTTGAGATAAAATGAAATCAAGTTTTCCCTAGACACTAGCCCGCGCATAGAAAGAGCCCCAACTCGCCAGCGGGGCTCTCTCAAACTCAAAATGGACTCGTGAAGTGAGTATACCCGCGCCCCTTGAATAGACAGGGGCAATCCGACTTCCCCTATCGAAAAACTGGAATCCAGTGCCCATGCTGCCGTCGCAATAGCTGCTCTCTCAATAGCGACACTGACTAGCAAAAGTCCGAAGGCCGTCAATACGCGGAACACCATCCACACGAGACTGGGATCGTTGGGCAGATTCAGAATCATCGATTCAAATTGAGGAAGTCTCACGCCGAGCAATTAGCAGGTCAGGCACATCACAACCTCGATGTGAGAAACAAGAACGCCAAAGGCTTGATCAGGTGGTTCGTTAAAAAAGCAGACCGTCCGACCGATGACGAGGTGCTTCGCTTTTTGGAATTCTTTAGAGAGTTTGAAAAGCCGACAATGAAGATGGACCAAGTGTTCAGAGAAGCTGCTGAGTTAATCAAGAGTGGCAATATTGACCAAATCATCGGCAAGGGTTGGAGACATCGGGAAGAAGTAGTCGCATCAGTTGCCTACGTGATGAGCCTGTATCGTGGAGAGTCTGCAAAGTTCTCCTTTTCAGACAGGATGATTGAAAAGTATTTCGGAATAGAAGAACTACGACTCTCTCATACGACCGCCAATGTAGCCGTCAAGGATCTAGTCGAAGCTGGCATTCTCAAGACCGTCCAGGCTCACGAAATAATCTTGCGAGGCGGCGGGATGATGTTCTGCTCGCGAATGTTTCAATGGTTGGGGCCGAGACCGTTTGATGACATTGACAAAAAGATTGCCGATCTGAAACGCGAATTAAGTCTCAAAATGACAAACTCTAATTCCGTGGCCTCTGAGGCTCTTGTTTTGCCTCAGATCGACTTGGAATCGAGCGATCCACCTGCTGAAACGTCTACTATAGCATTTTTGCGATTGATGTATCAGGATTTGGCGCGTTGTGTCTATGATTTCATGAGTCACCAAGGAGGGGATTTATGAAAGCTTATTCTGTGGACTTGCGAGAACGGGTTTTGGCAGCGGTTGATGCCCGTGCGCTTCCTTGCTCATGTACGCCTAAGCTGTGACGCTTGGATTGAAAGAAGATCGTCGCCGAGTTGAATCTGAAAATTTTTGACAACTCACTCTCAAAAGATGGAGGTCGCAAGATCATGCTTCAATCGCATGCAACATCGGGTGAAAAAATCACTGACAACCGGTTTGACAACCAAGAGTGATAATTGGTGTTATAGCGAATCGTCACTTGATGTGTTGTCTCGGAGTACATCGCTCGGGCCTGTTCCAGTTCTTGGCCTGAGAGTGGTGAGACTTTAGCCCAGAGTTGTGAGAAAGTTGTCCAGCTTTCGGACTCCGCCCCAAAGTCATCTCTGGTAACAGATCGCTGTTGAATGGTAATGAGATGCCTGAGTTGTCCTGCTCGCACGTTGCCTCCTGAAATGGTGGTTCAGGAGTATTTATTCACACCAATGAGATTTCTCTGGTAGACTGATGGAACGATGAAGAAATGGATAAAAAGAGTCCTGATAGGATTGGCAACATTTGTAGTGTTTTTCACTACTTACGTTGTTAGCTCTCCGTTTGTTCTCAAGTTTGCACTCTGGAGTAAGTCTCCTGCTATCTATAATTTTATCTGGGATTACTTCTTTTATCCCTTGTTTTGGCTAAGCAATAAATTACCTAGTTTTGGAAAATTTGTCATTTGGTGGCACGAACAGTTTAATTGATCCTCAAACATACCTCACATTCATGATCTGTTTGATGAGTCGATCCACTCCCAGTTTCAACTGCTCAGTCTTGAGCGTGATTTCTCCTGCTCGCAAGTTGTTTCCTGAAATGATGTTTCAGGAGTATTGATTCAAACCAATGAGATTTCTCTGGTAGACTGATGGGACGATGAAGAAATGGTTGAAAAGAGTCCTGATAGGCTTCGTAGCATGTGTGGTGATTCTCACTATTTATGTTCTTAGTTTTCCGTTTGTTTTCAATTTGATTAGCGCTAACTTTTCCTTTTGGGAAGGCTTTGATCTGATACAGTTGATTTACTCTCCCGTCTTCTGGCTAATGGAACATTCAAAATTATTCAGTAATTTTATGTGGTGGTGGTACGAGATTGTGTTCAGATACTTTTAGACATACCTCGCATTCATGATCTGTTTGATGAAATCGGATTTCTGGAGAAGCTGAATTTCGATAAGAAATGAGTCCCATCAGGGAAAGTTCTTGGAACATTTCGTTTGCAGAATCGTCTGAGCAACAGTCGTTAATGTTCAGGCTGAAGTCTCATGAAACGATTTTCACAGATATGTGGTTTCATTCTCATCACAATGGCATTGTATGTCGGCTCTTATCCTTTGATGATTCATCAGAGAGTATTTTCCGTGAATCTGATAGGCCCGATTTACAGACCACTATTCTCGATTGCTGATAAATCAAAATTTGTAGATAACTCAATCACGGTGTGGACAGAATTATTTTTAGGCGAATTGAGTGACAGTGAAGTTAAAATGATGATTTGGCGTTCGATCCACGACAGGGAAAATACGAAATCGTGGAGAGTAGACCATTACGAATAATCTCCCCACTTTTCAGCATCCAAGAGTGCGTGTGCTGACCATGGAATCTTGGAGACCATCGAGCCAATCACGACAGGTTCTCTCGCTTCGTACCAATGGCTGCACATGATGAGGCAGGCGAGTTGGATATTCTCCGATGCAGTCTCCCCAGCGACAAACTGCACCTGCACGGCATCAGGTCTGTCATCAAATGTTGGGAAAGCAACAACAGGCACGACCCGGCCCGGAACAGAGATCGACTCGATACTGTATCTGTTCAGTTGGAATGGGAAGCTTCTGATGAAGTCCCAGAGCCGCTTTTGCTGAATGCTTCTAAGCAGTATTTCTTCAAAACATCTAAGCTGGATTTCAAAATCCTGATGGGTGATCAGGATAACATCGCAGAGAACTTGTTCTCATCTATCCAGGCATTCTCACCGGCTGTGCGGGATATTTTTGAATGCTTTGATTTTCATATACAAGTCGAGCGACTGGCCAAAGCGAATCTTCTTTATCTGGTGGCTGAGAAATTCACCAATATCGATTTGCATCCCGATGTTGTCACAAACGAGTAAATGGGAACTGTCTTTGAGGAACTGATCCGCAAGTTTGCAGAACTCTCAAATGAAACAGCTGGGGAACACTTTACACCCCGGGAAGTGATCCGGCTGATGGTGAATTTGCTCTTCATTGAAGATGATGATGCATTGACCAAACAGGGTATTGTCCGTTCGCTGTACGATCCGACAGCCGGGACAGGTGGAATGCTTTGCGGACCTCCTCTAACAGCCGTTTGAGTTCTGCTTTTCATCTTCCGAGAGAACTGCTTGGTCATTGCATTCAGACATGAATTTCTGTTTCCAGTTACGAATCAAATTCGGGTGCAGACCAAGACTGCGAGCAGCTTCAGCGAGGCTGTACCCTTGATCAGTGACGAGACTCACAGCATCACCCTGAAACTCATCTGAGAACGAACTTCGTGGACGCCTGGTTGGCGCAGAGGCACGAATGGGCTTGGACATAGTGACTTCCTTCCTGAGAGAACACACTCTCTATCAGGCGCCCACGATCCGCGGGGAACTTCATGGGTTGCTTGCAAGGAGAGTCGGTGATTCAAAGCTCAACCTCAATGAGTGCTCTACCATTGCACATACTGGAACTTGACAGGTGCTCAACTTCTGATATGAGCTTAAAAAAAGATCGTTCTCTCCTCGATAGTGCCGGACAATGAATCGCATTGAAACCGAAGTCCAATCTCTGACTGAGACGCAGCGATTTGGGAAGCAACTGGCGAGTGTATTAAAAGAAGGTGATGTCGTTGCATTGATTGGTCATCTGGGAGCCGGCAAGACTCACTTAACACAATCAATCGTCGAGAACTTCGGAATTGATCCAGAAAATGTAAGCAGTCCCACATTTGTTCTGATTCAGGAATACGATGGAACAGTTCCTATTTGCCATATTGATGCGTACCGCCTGAATGACACCGACGAATTTCTGGAATTAGGTGCAGACGAGCTTCTAGGAGCAAAAAACATTTGTCTGATTGAATGGGCAGATCGTGTCATGGATGTTCTGCCACGAAGATTAATCAAGATAGAAATCGACATCACTGGGAGGAATTCCAGGTGCATTTCAGTGACATGTCCCGCTGACCGATTTGACGAATTCCAGAAGAAGCTCGCTAGTTCGACTGATTCAATGTTCCCTGAAGCTTGAAGTCCACCTCATTTGCGACCAAACTGATAAAAAATAAACGTACACGAAGAGAATTCCTGACTATGACAACCTCCCTTGAAACAACACTCTTCAATGAACTTGAGCAACTTGTTCTGATCGACCCACACACTCATATCAATCCTCATGCCGCAGCCTCAAAAACATTGGCTGATATCATGGGGTATCACTACTACACTGAGTTAGCGCACTCTGCTGGTCTTGATAAAGCACAGATTGAAGAAGACGGGCTTGATCCCAAGACGAAAGTTGGTCGGCTCGTCGAGAAATTGGCAGACCTGGATAATACAATTCAGGTGAACTGGCTGCTGGACATGTGCCGCGAGTTCTTTGATTTCAACGATGACCGTATCACAACTGAGAACTGGGAACAGCTCTACGATACGGCACTCGCAAAAATGTCTGTAGACAATTGGGAACAACAAGTTCTTCAGCAAAGTAAGCTGGAGAAGGTTTTTCTCACCAATGACTTTGATGACAAACTCGAAGGTTTTGACACCAACGTCTACGTCCCCTGTTTACGTACGGATGATCTGGTCTTTCACTTTTTGAAGAAGTCTGTGCGAAATCGTTTACAGGAAGCTTCTGGTATTGAAGTCATTGATGCAGCGACATTCCGTGAGGCCATCGGGAAGCTCTTCGATCATTTTGTGGGAAAAAATGTCAAAGCGTGTGCCATCTCGATCCCACCCAACTTTTCGCCAAGCAAAGTCGATGCCGGGGCTGCAGCCTCTGTCATCAAACGTACGGTCAAAGGGCAGCGTCTCACCTCGACGGAACAGGAAATGCTCTCCTCGTTTGTATTTTGGACGATTACAGAATTCTGCTCAGAACACAAACTCCCCTTCGATTTGATGATCGGTGTAAATAGACGTGTTTATGAGGGCGGAGTCTTTCAGGGACAAGATCTTTTTGACAAACGTGTCTCTTTACTGCAATATAAAGAGCTATGGAATGCGTTCCCAAATGTCACCTTCCCGATCTCTGTTCTTGGTAGCACAAGCAACCAGGAGCTTGTGAGTTACTCCTGGATTTTCCCCAATGTGATCACAAATGGCCATTGGTGGTACTCCAACATACCTACCTACATTGAAGTCGACACCCGCAGCCGTTTGGAAGCAGTCCCACGTACTAAACAAGTCGGTTATTACAGCGACATGTACAAACTAGAGTTCGCACTCCCTAAGTTCCGTATGTATCGTCGTATTCTCGCCAGAGTTCTGGCATCAGATTTTGTTCAAGGTCGTGGCTGGACCGAAGAACAGGCGCTTGAACTAGGCAAGCAGGTTCTGCGTGGTAATGTCGAGTCAATATTTAACATTTAATTATTGCACACAACAAAACCTTCTTGGTAACACAATATCAAACAGGTTATTCACAACTGATCTTAGTACTCCTCAGGTTTGAATCCTGAGTTGGTATAATCACGTTCGTTACGAGGGCAACTAGCTGATTCCTGGAGCGGATTGCAGAACAGTGTTTGCAATCTGTCTCGTGGATTGGTGTTTTTATTGCGGTGAGAGAACTTCACCGCAGACACACGGTAGAGCAACCTGCTCTAATCGGAGAGATATGATGAGCAAACTGGTCCTGCTGCAAGATGGTCAAGCGACACCTTTCACTCTCAGCCAGGATGAAACCATCATCGGCAGGCTTCCGGAGTGCGACATTCAACTCCCTTCTAATATGGTTTCACGTAGACATGCACGCGTGATTCGCGATGGTGCTCAGTTCCTGATCGAAGATATGGGAAGTGGAAACGGGACGTTTCTGAATGGGCAAAAAATTGAAGGCTCGCAACGCCTGAAAGCGAATGATCGCGTGAAATTTGGCCCGATGTTAATGCGTTTCGATAGCGATGTTGATGATGACGACAGTTCTGCGTCATCCGCGCTACAACACGCTGCCAATCTCGGATCACTGGAAGTGAGCGATGCGGACGATGGATCATCGACAATCGTCGGATCACTCGACAGTTCTACCTTAGGCATTCTTGACTCACGACCTCAGGAGAAACTCAAAGCTGTCCTGGATATCAGTCGAGCATTGGCAGGGACTTTGGAAGTCGAGAAACTACTTCCCAAGATTCTGGATTCTCTCTTCACCATTTTCCCCGCAGCAGACAGAGGCTGCATTCTGCTCAAGGACTCTAAAACGGGGAATATGAACCCTCGAGCGATGAAACATCGCAACGAAAGTGAAGATGCAACTGTCAAACTCAGTCGCACGATCCTCAGTTCTGTACTCGATCAGAAACAAGCCATCTTATCCGCTGATGCTGCCAGCGACTCTCGCTTTGACGCCAGCGAGTCTATTTCTGCCTTGACGATCCGCTCAATGATGTGCGTCCCTATGCTGGATTTGCAGGGTGAACCTGTAGGAGTCATTAACATTGACACCCAGAATCCGATGATGCAGTTCCGTAATGAGGACCTGGAAATCATGGTCACAGTTGCTGGACAAGCGGCCCTGGCATACGAAAGTGCTCGCCTGCTCCAATCGTTTGTCGAGAAGCAGAAACAGGAAGGAGAAATGAACATCGCGCGAGGAGTGCAACAGGCGCTCTTGCCCGATTCCCTGCCTGACAATCCAGACTACACTTTCTTCGCATCATACGATTCTGCACAGGCAGTCGGTGGAGATTACTACGATGTCATCCCGACTCGCGATGGCAAGATATGGATCGCCTTTGGAGACGTCGCTGGAAAAGGGGTTCCCGCTTCGCTCGTGATGTCTCGAATGTCAAGCGTCGTTCGCAGCGTGAGTGAATTTGTGACAGATGCAGGTGAAGCAGTCATGGCGATTAACGATCACATGTGCGCAAAAGCGACTGAGGGTCGATTTGTCACCTTTGTTCTGACGATTCTAGATACAGTGAATCACTCCATGTCTGTCGTCAACGCAGGACACATGTCACCTATCATTCGCAAAACAGATGGAACCTGGGAAGAATTCGACGACGACGCGATTGGAGTCCCGATCGGAGTCATGGAAGGGTTCCCGTTCGAAACCAGAGAACGCAACATCGCTGACGGCGAAGTCGTTGTCCTCTATACAGACGGCGTCAGCGAGGCGATGAACTTTGATAGCGATTTATACGGAATCGAACGACTGCGGGACTTGATTACCAACACAGCCCCCAAGGCCCGAGAGATGGGTAAAATTATTCGCGAAGATGTCCGCAAACACGCGAACGGTCGACCACAAAACGATGATATCACAATGATGGTCTTTGGGCGGGTCAAAGAGTAACCGAACCTCACTTACCCTGATTCGGGACCACATGTCATCAGCCTGAAAAGATTGCCCACCTTCGCTTGAACAAGCTGCCGCTCACCGTCAGAATAAGCAAAACATCAAAGCTCTCCTATTCGGCTTCTATTCTGAAGTCCAAGAGGTATCGGCGCCATGGCCCGACATGGCGACAAATAAGATTCGTACGAACATTTTTCACACAGTCAAATCTGCTGAACACAACTAGCATCATCATTTAAAGGACACGCAATGGAGATCCAAAAGGGACAAACCGTAGGTATCGATCTCGGCACTACCTACTCTGCTATTTCACAACTCGATGCAGACGGAAATCCTGTTGCGATTGAAAACACTGATGGCAGCACAATTACACCATCCGTTGTCATTCTCAGCGAAGAAGGCAAAGTCATTGTTGGTCCAACATTCGAAAGAATGTCGATCGAGGATCCCCGCAACATCGTCGAGGCAATTAAGCGCCAGATGGGGAACAAGGATTTCTTCATCGTTTATCAAGATAAAAAACTGACTCCCGAATTCGTCTCTGCTTTAATTCTTAAAAAACTCAAGCAAGATGCCGAGGCGTCAGTCGGAACCATCGCAAACGCTGTGATCACCGTTCCCTACTACTTTAACGACGTCCGTCGTAAAGCAACTCAGGATGCAGGACAAATCGCTGGCTTGAACGTCATTGATATTATCAACGAACCCACAGCGGCAACGCTCGCATATGCCTGGCAAAAAGGTCACCTGGGACGACCAGAAGCATTCGATGGTGAGCGAACGATCATGGTCTACGACCTGGGCGGCGGAACCTTTGATGTGACTGTCGTTCGATACACAGCGACGACCTTCAAAGTACTCGCAACAGACGGTGACGTCATGCTGGGAGGTCTGGACTGGAGCCGTAGAATCGTTGACCATATCGCAGAAGAGTTCCATAAGAAGCACGAACTCGACCCTCGTGAAGACCCCGAAACCTTGATGCAGTTGACACAGGAATGTGAGCAGGCCAAAAGAGATTTAAGTGATCGTGCTCAAATTCCAATCAACGCCTACTACAAAGGCAAAAACGTAACAATCGCTTTGACTCGTGGTGACTTCGAGCGTTTAACAGGCGACCTGATGCAGCGAACTCGTGACACCACAGAACTGGTCATGCAACAGGCTGGAGTTGGGAAAGGCGAATTAGACGAACTCGTGCTGGTTGGTGGTTCTACTTACATGCCTGTCGTTGAAACCATGTTGAAAGACGTGACCGGCCTGGAACCATCTCGCGATGTCAGTCCCGAGGAAGCAGTCTCACAAGGTGCCGCCATCCACGCTGCTATCCTGGAAACACGAGCGACAGGAGGAGACAGTCGCTTAGGGAAAGCAGTCATCAATCGATTGCGCTCAGTCTCGGCCACCGACGTCAATTCGCATTCGCTGGGAGTCAAAGTCAGCGACCCTCAAGACAAGTCGCGAAAAATCAATCACATCATGATTCCCAAAAACACTTCGCTGCCAGTGGAGGTCAAGCAGAAGTTCAAAACAAATACAGCCAATCAACAACGCGTGCATGTTTGTGTTCTGGAAGGAGATGCCAGCGATCCGGATGCATGCACAACCATTGGTGATTTTCGCATTGTGAATCTACCTGCCAATCTGCCAGCTGGATCACCTGTCGAAATCACTTATAGCTATGACAAAAACGGACGTTTCTCGGCAACTGCTGTCGAACTGACTGGGAATGTGGCAGCGAAAACAGAAATCGTCAGAGATTCCGGTCTCACTAACGAAAATGTTGATGCATTCCAGACATTAGCCAGCGACTATCAAGTTGAATAAACAGGATCTGATTGTCAACAACCAATTGGATCGATTACTCTCAACAATTAAGATGATTGCTTCCAATCCCCGTCACTTGAACAGGATGAAGAGTCACATTAATGGATGTCTACAAGGAATGGCTGGGAATTCCTGATGGTCCTCGTCCACCGGACCATTATGAACTGTTGCGGATCGTTCGCTTCGAAGACGACCCAGAGAAAATTCGAGCGCATTACAAGAAGCTGAATGCTCACGTTCGGAAGTATGCAACCGGTCAGTACTCTGTTCAGTCGCAGGATTTGCTCAACGAAATGGCGAAAGCGATGTTATGTCTGACAGACACAACACGCAAACGTGATTACGATGAAAGCCTGGGTCGAGAGTTTGAAGCCGAAATTGATGAATTCGGTCGCCAACCACTGCTCGACGTGTTAGTGCGTAACGGTGAACTATCAAGAGAACAGCAGGCAGAAGTCGAAGAATTTGCCAGCAGGCGAGGCTTGTCACACCGCGATGCCGTTGTACAGATGAAACTGGTTAAACCGACAAAAGCAGCACAAGCACTGGCTGTTCAGCTCGGATATTCCTATGTCGATTTAGACGACATGCTTCCCGAAGATGACGCCCTTGACCTCGTTCCCCGCATGATGGTCAAACGCAATTCGTTCATCCCCTTATTTATTGACGACGGACAATTGCTGGTCGCATGTATTGATCAACTCGATCACGAAACTGAAGAAGAACTACGCTTGCGTGCAGGCGTTCCTGTTCGCCCGGTCATTGTCACGCCCCGAGCAGTCAACCAGGCTATTGCCCAATATTATGCACCCGGGATGAGAGATGAGGCGAAGCTCTCTTCGTCGAACACAGAAACAGTTTCTCAATCTTCCGGAAAAACAGCCAAAGCAGATAAGCAGAAAACACCTAAAAGTAAGCCATCTGGTAACGCGAACTTTGATCAACTGACGCCTGAGCAGAAAAAAGAACGCAAGCAATATGGAGTCCTCATGATCTGCTGGAGCGCGATCATTCCGATGTTGCCTGTAATCCTCAAAATGATGATCCCGACCGTCGGGCTCAGATTAGCCTGGTATCCAAATATTCTCTCATTTGTACTCGCATTCCTCTGCCTGGGGGCAACAAGCTACTGGGTGACTCAAAAATACTGGAAATAGATGTCTCTTCTGGCGAAGTCTTCATACAGAAGGAAAAGACCTACAGCGTGAGTGGCTGAGTTATGACCGTGACGGAAGCGACACTACTCGTCATCCAGGGCCCAGGACAAGGAAGTCGTATTCAGCTCAATACCGATTCACTTAGCATCGGCCGAGGGGCTCATAACGACGCTCGTATTCTCGACACCGAGATGTCGCGTCGTCATGCTGATTTTCGTTTCGAAAATGAACAATGGACCATTCTCGATAAACAAAGTTCCAACGGAACTTTCGTAAACGGCGCCAAGATTGAATCGACGACTCTCAAGCCTGGAGACCAGATTCAGCTGGGGCGTTCGATTCTCCTGTTTTCCCTGAACTCCTCTTCTGATTCGCAGGAAGCGGTCGCTCAGATCAACCTCGTTCCCCAGCACGCCTCATCAGACCGTTCGCGGATCGTCGGTCAAGCACGCTCAGAAGGAACTCACTGGGGACAGGAAGGAGCGAACCTTCAGGTGCTCTATCAGATCACGGAGGAAGTCGTCCGCCCCTCATCGTCGCGAGATGAACTGTTAGGCCGCATTCTGGATCTGACTTTGAAATCTGTGGGAGCGGATCGCGGATGCATGTTAGTGACTGACAGCAAAACGGATCGAATCGAACCACGTGTCGTCAGCCACAGACCTGGAATTGACGTCAATCAGCGGATGCCCATTTCGACAACCATTGTGGAACATGTGATCGAACATGGAAAAGGTGTCCGCACTTCAGACGCTCAACACGACAGTCGCTTTGATGGAGGACAAAGTATTCTCAAAGCTGGTATCCGTGAGGTGATGTGCGTTCCCATGCATGGTCGCTACGAACTCATGGGAGTCATTTATGTCGATACAACGACTGCTCCGATGCAGTTTGACGACTCTCAACCAGGGACCTTCAACGATCAGCTCCTTCGGCTCATGATCGCAATTGGCCGCCAATCTGCCCTGGCAATCGAAAACTTTCGCTACCAGGATTCGATGCTCTCTGCTGAAAGACTGGCTGCCGTTGGTCAAACCGCAGCCATTATGAGTCACCACATCAAAAACATCCTACAAGGCGTTCGTGGCGGGGGATACCTCGTTGACATGGGGCTCAAAGGAGACAACCTGGAGCTGGTCAAAAAAGGCTGGACAATTGTGGAGCGGAATCAGGATCGCATCTACAACCTCGTCATGGACATGCTGACACTCAGTAAAGAGCGGGCTCCCCGTTTGGAACTCGTTCACTTAAGCGATGTTCTCGACGATGTCCGCGAGTTAATGCAAACTCAACTGGAGAGCCGCGGAATCGATTTACAAATCACCCTGCCGGAACATCTGCCCCCCACCATGGTCGATCCCGAGGGCTTTCATCGCGTCATTCTCAACCTCATCATCAACGCCATCGATGCACTCGAAGATCAGGCAGAACCGACGATTCGCATCCGTGCCAGCTATGACAACCAAAGCGAGAAATTCGCACTCGAAATCGCTGACAACGGAACCGGCATCGATCCCGTTGACCTGCCCAAAATGTTCAACCTCTTCGAATCCAGCAAAGGCTCCGCCGGTACAGGTTTAGGTCTGGCAGCGAGTCAGAAAGTCCTTCAGGAACATGGTGGAGAGATCACCGTAGAAAGCGAACTGGGCCAGGGAGCCCGCTTCCAACTCAACTGGCCCCTCATGCCCGAAGAAGCAATCGAATCACAAGTCTTCGAATGAACCGCTCATTTTAGTGATTTGTTCCACCACAGGAACATACGGGTACCAACTGCGTGATATGATCTTCACACAATACGAAATAGCAGTCACAAGAATAAGTTTCATCATACTGACAATCTGTCACGTAGTAATCTATAGGCACGAAAATCGTCATATAGTCCTCAACACAAAAATCCGTTTCACTCGTATTCCAATCAATGATACAAGCTCCAGGTACGACTCCTTGATATCCTTCAGACTGCCCGCAGTCAGAGTCGATCAGTGCATAACAATCAATCCCATCCGAAGCGCATGCAAAATCGCTACCCTGAAAGTAAATAGGATCAAACACCGCATGTGCACGTCGACATTCTCTTCCACTTTGTAATTCTCCTCTCATACAACTTGAACTCGCCCAGACTTTAGGTTCAAGTCCACTTACTAACGAAAACACGCCTGTTATCAACAACAGCACGGCCGCACTCTTGAACATCATCTTTCGTCTCCATCAGCTTGAGAAAATCAATTTGCTTTGCGCCAGAGCACAATACCAAGTCCAATCAAAAAAAGTCCGTTTAAAATGAGTAGCATGCCTACCCAATTGGTCTCTTGAGGAACAGGAGCTCCTGCAGCGGGAATTTCACGTGGTACAGTTTCACTGACATCAAAGTATTCCAGTACGTCTTTAATGTCACTTTTAGCAATCCGTGAAATGCGAGTGTCAGAACGCAAATCGAATAGCGCCGTTCCCTTTTTTACAGGCAAGGCGAAGGCGTCGTCATCAACTTCTACGTTAAACTCAGCATCAATTATCGCTGTCAGTTTCATTAGTCTGGCATGCGGCCCCCGGTAAGATATTTCAATCTTCACTGCAGGCATCGTCACACCGCCCGAAAATGAAGTCGGGTTCAGATAATAAACTTCCTTTACGATGTGTCCGCTTGGGGTTTTGATACTTTCATGAATCGGCAAATGACTCTCGTTATCTATGATGAGTTGATTCTTCCCCAAATCCAGTATTAGTCGGCCTCCTGATTCTTTTATGGATGTCACATGGTTTAATTTGTCGGGGTGAGGAATGCTGACTAACCATTTGTAGCCGTAATGAAAGAGTGGTGTGCGAGTCAACTCGTAACATTCGACGCTTTGGCTATCAATCATATGCTTCAAATGTAACTGTCCAACAGCGAGATGTTCGACGCGGGGGCCTGTCGTTCGTTCATCGAATCCGTCTGTGACGAGCGTTCTTTCTTCAGAGAGTGACCATGGCTGCTTCTCTTGGTCATGTTCTTTAAACCGCGCTGCAAGTTCGGGTATCAAGCGATCAACTATCTCATCCACCATCTCCGCACCGGGAGGAGAACGAAGGTCCTCAAAGACTTCCCTGACTTCTTCCGGAGTCCACTTCGACTCTCGAAAACTCAATGTTGATTTCACAAATCGAATTTTTGCTGTTCCAGCTGCGGAACGTTGCTCAAGCCAACTTTCTCGAATTGAATCAGTTGATTCGAAAAGTCCGAAAGCTCTTATTGGAAGCCAACACCCAATTAAAAGAATCAGAATTGATATCGGTTTCAAGAAACGCATGGCCCGTAACCGTTATGAATGAAGCAAGCAAAATTCAAACGTTCATTAACGATTATTGAATTATCTTAAAGAGTTGCAAGTCCAACTCCCAAAAACGCATCAAAATTTGATGATCTCTAAGCTTGATTTGAACATCATTTGCGGATAGGGTCAAATGCTCTGTAGTAAATGGGCCTGATCTGAAGGTCCTTCCTTAACTCTTTGGAGGGTTTTCTATGAAGTTTTTCAACACTTTCCGCTTCCACACCGCTGCTCTACTGCTCTTGGCTTTTCTGTTCGCTGCAGGGACATACGCACAGGAGAGTGACTCCACTGCAAAGAAAAAAAGACGGGGACCACTGCCGTTTTACTACGGAAAATTAGGAGTCAGCGACACGCAACGAGAGAAACTGTACGACATTCAAGATTCCTACGAAGACAAACTGAAAGCACTGCGAATGGAGATAAAAAAACTGCTCGCTGAACGTGAGACTGCCATGCAGGAAACACTGACTCCAGGGCAAAAACTTCGGTTACAGGAACTCAAAGCCGAGGCAGAGAAAAAAGCACCAGCAGGCAAAAAGCCAGCTAAAAAAACAGCCTCAGAAGAATAATCAACTGGACGAACTTCAGAATCTTTCACGGCGAATTCGGTCATCACCGGGTTCGCCGTTTGCGTTGCGGTTGATTCAACGGATCGCCACGCGATCGGTATTCTCGCTGTATTGATCTCCTTGTTGAAAAAATGATCTCATTTCGTGTCAGGAATTTTTCTTTTTGTTCGCTCTGTCTTGTAGAGGCACCTGAATGAGGAGAATTTGTTATGCTGCCGATGAGACAGAGTTTCAATTTGCCCCTGCCGAGAGGGGGCGTTGTCATCAAGGACAGACTGGATGGAAAAGTCGTCACAGACGACAGTTCAACTACAGGCACTCCTCGACCGCCAGGACGAGCAGGCGTACGAAGAGTTGCTGACCATCGCTGCCGAACGGCTGGAAAAGCTGGCCAGAAAGATGTTTCGCGACTATCCCCGACTGAAACGATGGGAGCAAACAGACGATATCTTTCAGGCAGCGACCCTGCGGTTGCACCAATCTTTGACCAAGGTCAGACCGGAGTCGGTTCGACAATTTTTCGGGCTGGCAGCGACGCAAATTCGCCGGACTTTGATCGATTTGGCTCGCAGCTACTATGGCCCCGCAGGCACGGGAGCCAATCATGATTCAAGCCCTCAGCACGTGCAAGGGGACAGCGAACAAGGGGACAGCGGAGAGTCTCCAGACAAACTTGCGGAGTGGGCGGAATTCCACGAGCAGGTTGAAAACCTCGCAGCAGAAGAGCGAGAGGTCTTCCAACTCCTCTGGTACTCAGGAACCACACAACGCGAAGCTGCCGAACTCCTCAAGCTTTCCGAACGAACTGTTCTCCGTCGTTATCAGTCAGCAAAGCTCTCGCTGCAAAAATCGCTGTACGGCAACTCCTAACCGGGACAATCTCATGGTCGATCAGGGTTTAATCGAAGAATTGCTGGTCGATTGGTCATTAAAGCGAGCCGATGGGCAGGAACTCTCAGCAGAGGAATTGGGACAGGAGCATCCTGAACTCATTCCAGAGCTCAAGCAAAAGATCAAGGACCTCAAGCAGATGGACTGGATCGAGAGTGAGAGTTCTGTTTCTGCTGCACGATCGACCCCTTCAGCAAAACAAAAGGAGGGAGACAAAGGTTACATTGAGACAAATCTGTCTCTGGACGAGTTTGTTGATCAGTTGATTCAATCAAATCTACTCTCGGCTGATCGCGTCAAAAAACTTCAGCAACAAAGCAAAGCGACTTCGGCTAAAGGATTTGCCAGTCAGCTGATTAAGCAAAAGGAACTGACAAAGTACCAGGCAATCGTCATTCTCGAAGGGAGGGATCAGCCATTGTTTCTCGACCGCTATTTGATTCTCAATGAAATTGGTTCCGGGGGAATGGGTGTGGTCTATCAGGCGTTGCATCGCAAAATGGACCGGGTCGTCGCGATTAAAATCTTACCGAAGGCAGCGGTCGATACACCCGAAAAAGTCAAACGGTTTCATCGCGAAGTCAAAGCGGCGGCTCGCCTGGAACATCCTAACATTGTCACTGCCTTTGATGCTCATGAATCAAATGGCATTCACTATCTGGTGATGTCGTATGTTGCGGGCAGTGATCTGGCGAAGCTGGTCAAGAAGAGTGGTCCGGTCTCTCAGTCACTGGCTGTTGAACTTGTCATTCAGGCGGCTCAGGGGATTGCTCACGCCCATAGTAAAGGAGTCATCCATCGCGACATTAAGCCTGGCAATTTACTTCTCGAAAAGAATGGTGAAGTCAAAGTCCTGGACATGGGTCTGGCCCGGATGGATGGCCCATTCTCTGCAACAGGGAAAACGGTTTCCGAAGACCTGACCCACTCAGGGATGATCATGGGAACAGTCGCTTATCTCGCTCCCGAACAGGCCGCCGATACACGGGAAGCGGACGCGCGGAGCGACATCTATTCCCTTGGCTGCACTTTGTATTACTTGCTCACAGGACGCCCCCCTTATCGAGAGGAAACAATGGTAAAAACGATGATGGCTCACCGCGATAACGACATCCCCTCGATCATCGACAGCCGTAAAGATATCTCTCCTGGGCTCGATATCGTCTTCCAGAAAATGGTTGCCAAAAATCCAGATGATCGCTTTCAATCGATGGAAGAAGTCATCCTGGCCATGAAGCCGCTGCAAACCGAAGCTCCATCCACTGATCAGCCAATGCAAAACTTTTTGCAGTCTCTGGAAGAGACCGGGAAGTTCCATGAAACCAGTCGCGAGTTTCCGTCGTCAGCATCATCTTTGCTCAAGGCTGAACCAACTCGAAAGAATCGTCATTGGGTTGCATTGGGGGCAATGATTTCATTTCTATTTTTCGCTGGCCTACTCATTAGGTTGCAAACAAAGGAGGGCCTGCTCGTTCTCGAAATGGATCAACCTGAATTGGCCGGGGCCGTTGTCCAGATTGATGGTGAAAATCGGATCACGATCAAAACGGGAATGGGTGAAGAGCAGATTGAAATCAAACCTGATGCAACAAAACATACCTTGAAGATCACTCAAGATGGTTTCGAAACTTTTGCCAAAGAATTCAAATTCGAAACAGCAGAAAAAAAGACGATCAAGGTCTCATTAAAGCCACTTCCTGTAGTTGGAGACGATGAAGATGGTTTCTTCGATGGCTTGGATGTCGTAGAGAACATGAAACTGCCAGATTTAGAGGACGTACCTGATCTGGAGAACGTCGAACCGCAGCCGAATCTCCCTGCGGATCCAGACGCTCTCTCAAAAGGAGGCATTCCTCTCCCCGGAGATGGCGAGCACCCCAACTACTCGCTCTTGTTCGACGGTGTCGATGATTATGTCATGTTCGATGAAAGCTTTCGGTTCGATCCAAATGCTCCTTTGACCATTGAAGCCTGGGTTCGGTTCGATGGAAATACAAAAGGGAAGTATCAAACAATCCTGAGTAGTCAGCCGCATCGATTTGGAATGCACAACGGTAAAAATAAATGGCAACACTACCTCAAGGATAATATCAATTCAGGAGCGAGCCAAGGAGTCGTCAGAAGCGGAAACAATCAAGTCAAGTTGGGACAGGTGCACCATTTTGCAACAGTCTGGGAAGGGAATGCCAAAGGCAAATCGTTGAAGCTATACGTCGATGGACAGCTAAAAAGGATGTTGGAACTTAAGGTCCCTCTTGTCTTTCAGAAAGACTCTGGCAGAGTGCACTTCATTGGCATGGAGGCTCTTTATAAAGGCAGACTCCCCTATGGTTTAGTTCGTGGAGCCATCGATGAAGTCCGCCTGACGAGTGGAATTCGCTATGCAGCTGATTTTACACCCGCGACACGATTCACCCCCGATGAACAGACTCTGGCACTGTTCCACTTTGACGAAGGACACGGGGACGTCCTCAAAGATTCCTCCGGCAATGGACACCACGGCAAAATCTACGGAGCCACCTGGGTGAAGGGGGAAGAGAAGTAATTCATCTTGATCTATCAAATGACAACCGAAAACCGGTGTGACCTTGATGACAATTTAACTGAGTTGCGTAAAATAAAGCATAATTATTAAGGTTAAATCAGAGAGATCTCAACATGTCTACATTTGTCGCCATCGGTTACGACGATCCACACAAGGCACATGAAGTTCGACTTGCGCTGGTCAAGTTGCAGCGAGAGTATCTCATTGACATGGAAGATGCTGTTGTCGCTGTCAAAGATGAAGATGGCAATGTCAAATTGCACCAGGCGGTCAACTTGACCGCTGCGGGGGCCGTGTCCGGTGGATTCTGGGGAACGCTTATCGGAATGTTATTCCTCAGTCCTTTACTCGGAGCCGCCGTCGGCGCTTCCGCTGGAGCTTTAACCGGTGCTTTGGGTGACATCGGAATTGATGACAACTTTATGAAGAACCTCGCTGGGCAATTGAAACCGAATTCATCGGTCTTATTCGTGCTGGTTCGTAAGGCAACTCCCGACAAAGTTGTGGAAGAGATCAAGCAGTATGGCGGAACAGTCTTGCAAACCTCCTTGAGCCATGAAGATGAAGCGAAGTTGCAGACTGCACTCGATCAATTGAATTAACTGTCAGTGTGAATTTCTGAGAGCCACTTAGATCTGCTGTTCAACCAAACCTCTTTTGATTCAATCGCCAAGCCCCAGCATTTTCATCTCTTTAGAAGCGAACAATCCATCAGCCTTGTTCCAGCTCACATCCGTATTGCATGAATCGTTTGCTCTTCTGCCCAACTTGGCATGAATAACAAGCTGGTTTATACTCGTGACCACGATAGTTTCGTGTGAGTACACAAACCAGTGGAGCAGTTGAACACGACGATGAATGAATCTCAACGTATTGCCAAGCGGCACCGCCGTACGCGAAAGGATCACGCCAGTGAAACTGCGGAAGATTACGTTGAAGCCGTTTCTGAAATCATCGAAGAAGAGGGAGCATGTCGAGTTGTTGATCTAGCGAAGCGATTTGATGTCTCACATGTGACCGTGACCCGTATTATCAGCCGATTGCAGAAAGAGGGTTATGTTACTACCGAACCTTATCGACCAATTGAACTCACTGATGCAGGTCGCAAACTAGCCAAGGACTCAAAAGCTCGGCACGAAATCGTATTCAAATTCCTGGTTTCACTAGGTGTTCCTCGCGAGATCGCTGAAATTGACGCGGAAGGACTGGAACACCACGTCAGTGATCAAACACTTCAGGTCTTTCAAGACTTCTTAAAAGGCGAAACGATCAAGGGAACGCTCGACTAAAGCGATTCTTGTTGCTGCATGGATGATAAGGAAAAGTCATGGAATCTGCTCACTCGGTTCTCGAAATCGATGGACTCAAAACCTATTTCGATTCTCAAGATGGTGTCGTCAAGGCTGTCGAAGACCTCACTCTGACACTCAAAGCTGGTCAGACCATGGGACTGGTCGGAGAATCCGGTTCAGGGAAATCGGTCACTTCACTTTCTGTCATGCGTCTCTTACCTGAACGGGCCGCCACCATCGCTGGAGGGAAAATTTCTTATCTGGGCAAGGATTTAGTCCAACTCCCTGAGAAGGAAATGAGGAATCTGCGGGGGAGCGACATCAGCATGATTTTTCAAGAACCGGGGACGAGTCTCAACCCTGTCTTCAAAGTCGGGATCCAGGTGACTGAGGGTATTCGCCGTCACCAAAAGGTCTCTTTCAAACAAGCAAAAGCCCGCACAATCGAACTCTTTAACGAAGTTGGAATTCCCGAACCGGAACGTCGCTTCTACAGCTACCCTCACGAGATGTCCGGCGGACAAAAGCAACGGGTTATGATTGCCCTGGCACTGGCCTGCAATCCTGAAATTCTCATTGCAGATGAACCAACGACGGCACTCGATGTCACTATTCAAAAACAGATTCTTGACCTTTTGCGCGACTTAAGAGATCAGCGGGGCATGTCAATTCTCTTCATCACACATGACCTTGGTGTCATTGGAGAAATCGCTGACGATGTCGCTGTCATGTTTCGTGGCCGACTGGTGGAGCAGGGTCCCGTCGAACAAATTTTCGCCAACCCACAACATCCCTATACGAAAGGTTTACTCGCTTGTCGTCCAAAGTTGGAAACGACATTGCGTCGCCTTCCGACAGTCAGCGACTTCATGACTGCTGTAAAGCTGCCTGATGGCAGCTATGACATTCAAGAGAAGGAGATGTCAGCCGAGCGACTGAAAAAGCTCTCGATGACCGGGCGCGGTCGCTATCTGCATCCCAAAAGTGAACTGAAAGAGATCGGCCACCCCTTTGATGAAGTCCAGGAACAGTCAGATGTTCAAACTGCTCCCGAGGGTCAAAGACCTTTACTAAAACTCGAAGACTTAAAAGTCTATTATCCCATTCGTAGCGGACTGTTTCGCAAAGTGACTGACCATGTCCGCGCGGTGAACGGCGTCAACCTCAAGGTCTATCGCGGGCAGACTCTGGGACTCGTCGGCGAATCTGGCTGCGGAAAAACAACCATTGGCCGGGCCATTGTACGTCTCGTCGATATCACAGAAGGCAAAATTAAGTATGACGGCGTTGATATCACCTCGCTGCGTGGAGAAACTCTGAAAAAGTACCGCAGCAACGCACAGATCATTTTTCAGGACCCTTACAGCTCATTGAATCCAAGAATGACCGTGGAAGGGATGCTGACCGAAGCGATGGCTATCCACGGCATCTACAAGAAACGCTCCGAGCGTCGCCAGCGGGCAGCAGAATTGTTGGAGGAAGTCGGTCTCGAAGCGAACCATTTGCGCCGCTACCCTCACGAATTCTCAGGAGGACAACGTCAACGCATTAGTATCGCCAGAGCACTCGCAGTCAAATCCGAGTTTATCATCTGTGATGAATCGGTATCAGCACTCGATGTTTCTGTTCAGGCTCAAGTTTTGAATCTGCTGAAGGATCTTCAGGAAGAATACAAGTTAACTTACGTCTTCATCAGCCATGACCTTTCCGTTGTGAAATTCATGTCCGATATGATGGCAGTCATGAATGCCGGGGAAATTGTTGAATTCGGACCTTCTGAAGCAATTTATGAGAACCCACAACAGGACTACACTAAGCGGTTGATCTCATCGATCCCCAATGATTCATTGGAACTGATCCGAGAACGCGTCGCCAACCGCAGGGCAAAACGAGGTGAGTGATCTCAAGCACAAACTGAGGGGTAATTGAGATTCCGCCCGGTAAAGAAATACCATTCCGCATCATGATCGCATATGATCTGTTCTCGCTCTCGTAGTTGCCAAGAAAGGTCTATCAGTGAACGCGGCTCTTTCCATCCTCATGATCGCTGCACTATCAGCGACTCCCGCCAAGTTAACGACTCTCGATGGTGAAACGTTCGATGGCGACATGATTTCGCTGAATACTCAAACCATAGAATTTGAGATTGCTGGTGATGTGCGGTCCATTCCAGTCGAAAGCTTAATGCGTCTCGACTTCCAGGTAGATTCGGCAACAAGTCCATCCGCCCCTCCTCAAACTGTCACACTGGTTGATCAGACTCAACTTGTGATGTCCAATTTAAGTCTGACTGACAAAACAATTTCGCTCTCATCCAATTTGTTCGGAACGCAAGAAGTCGCGCTGGGGAGCGTCAAGAACATTAGTTGGGGGAATCTGGATGAGAAGGTGTCCGAAGCTTGGGCAGATTTGAAAGCTCGGGATGTGCGTGATGATCTACTTGTCTTTCGCAAGGAAGATGTCCTCGATTACGTGGCTGGCTCTGTCGTTAACATTTCCGAGAAAGGGGTGACGGTCAATGTACGTGGGCGAGACTTAACTGCCCCGCTGGAACGTGTCTTTGGTGTCCTGTTTGCCAACCGCTCTGCACAAGATACACCCGGCCTGGGGATTGTCCGCACTTCATCGGGTGATCGTCTCAAAGTGTCGGAACTGAATCTGGAAGAGAACGAATTAACACTCACAACGTTAACGAACCTGAAACTGAAATTGCCTCTCACCAAGATCCAGGACATCGATTTTGGTGGAGGAAGAATCCAGTATCTGGCTGATTTGCCGTTTGATGAAAGTGAATCGACTTCACCGGATGAAGATTTTCCAGTTGTCTGGTTCACCGCCCGTAACTTTCCTGCTGGGACAGGGGGGCGTCGTCAACTTATGGTCGATGGAGAAACCTACCCCCGCGGCCTTTGGCTCCATTCGGGGGCACATATTCGTTTTCGCTTAAACCGGGAGTTCACAGAATTTCGAGCCATCGCTGGATTCGACCAGACGCACGTTGGACGCATGCCTCGCTTCAATCCCAAGGTCAAGTTGATCATCGAGGCCGATAGTGAACAACTTTATGTAAAAGAGTTTTCCTGGGAGACACCTGCTGAAAAACTGAATCTTGATTTAAGTAATGTGCGGGAACTAGTGATTCGCGTAGAATCTTTAGGAGATGCCAAGGGCATCTTGGAGCACTTCGCCCTCGCAGATGCTCAACTGATCAAATAACCGCCTGACAAAGTCACGACGAACATGCGATTCATTTTCCAGAGAATGAGCCTCATTGCCTGTGCATTGCTCTGTTCTCTTCACCCCATTCAATCCTCGTCGGCTGATGACTCCCTCGGCACGGCAGCATCAGATATTTCATCAAGTATTTCAATTCCGCAAATCGTTCTTAATGCAGAACGACAGAGAATTGAAACCGTCAAGAAAGTTGCAGAAACCGTTGTCGCGATTTTTGCCCCCAAAGGTCAGGGAGGTGGTTCCGGCGTTCTCATTTCTTCAGATGGCATCGCAGTCACCAATTTTCATGTCGTGCAAGGCTTAGGCGGCTTCATGAAATGTGGACTGAATGACGGGAAAGTCTACGACGCTGTCTTGGTCGGGATTGATCCCACAGGAGATGTCGCCCTGATTCAACTACTGGGACGGGAAGATTTCCCATTCGCTGAGATCGGTGACAGTGACACCGTTCAGATGGGAGACTGGACTTTTGCCATGGGAAATCCTTTTCTGCTGGCAGATGACTTTCAGCCAACGGTCACCTACGGCATGGTTAGCGGCACACACCGCTATCAATACCCCGCTGGAACCTTTCTTGAATATACTGACTGCATCCAGGTCGACACATCGATTAATCCCGGGAATTCGGGAGGCCCCTTGTTCAATTCCAATGGTCAATTGATTGGAATCAATGGGAGGATCTCAGTCGAGAAACGTGGTCGCGTGAATGTCGGTGCAGGCTACGCCATTTCCATTAATCAGGTCATGAATTTTCTCGATCATCTCAAAAGTGGTCGTGTCGTCGATCACGCCACTCTCGGTGCCACGGTCACCAGCACTGCTGAAGGAGCAGTCGTCGTCTCCCAAATTCTGGATACTTCAGCAGCTTATCGACGCGGACTGCGGGAAGGGGATGAACTGATCTCGTTCGCAGGCCGACCACTGCGCAGCGTCAATCAGTTCAAGAACATCCTGGGAATCTATCCGAAGGGCTGGCGTGTTCCGTTGTCATTTCAGCGAGGTGCCAAAAAGTTTGATGTGACCATGCAACTTGCGGGCCTACATCGTGCATCTGAATTGTCAGGCGGTCCCCCGACAGCCCCTCCGAACCCTGATGAACCTGAAGACCGCCCGCCGATTCCTATTCCCCTGCCACACATGGAGCAGCCGAAGCAACCAGAACTGCCGGAAGAATACAAAAAGCTCTTCGTCGAAAAGTCTGGATATGCCAACTACTATTTCAATGCGGAAAAGCAAAAATTGCTGCTCCAGCAACTGGAAGCATGGGGTGACTTTACTGTGCAAGAAACAGTCTGGGCCATCGACTTGAAGGCAAAGTCAAATGAGACAATGCAGGTTCGCATGCAGCAGGATGCTATCGCTGCCAAGTTTGCTGGTGAGTTTTCTGTTCTGCAATTAACAGAGGAATACACAGATGCTCCGACTGGATCGAATGGATTCTTGGCAAGTCTTGAACAATTGCGGCAGATGCTGGTTGATCCCGATGATTACTTTACTGAACTCTACTACGTTGGCAGCGAGCCACTTGACGGTACAGGGGAGCGAGTAGATGTCTTGCTGACCACAAAAGGTCTCTCAACCACTCGCTGGTATTTCTCACAACAGGATCAGCGACTGCTCGGTTTTGACACAGCGATCGACCAAGAGCATGATCCTTGCCGCATCCGCATTGAAAAGACAGCCTCCTATGGACCAGTGACATTTCTGTCACAATTCAACGTCTACGCAGGACCGACAGACTGGGCTGAGTACGAGGTCACCTCTCTCAAATTCCTGAGTTCAGCTGAGAAGGAAGGAGTCCAGTGATACACTCTATTACGACAGTCACCTGTATTGCTTGCCTGCTCTTCGCATATGGGCAGCAAGTGTTCGCTGAGTCAGCAGCCAGTACGATTGACCGCGTGCAGCCGAAGGTCGTCAAAATTTTCGGAGCCGGAGGATTGCGCAACCTCGCTAACTACGGCAGCGGTATCATCATTTCGCCTGATGGTCACATCGCAACGGTCTGGAACCATCTGCTTGATTCGGATGTTGTCTCCGTTGTCCTGGCAGATGGTCGTCGCTTCTTTGGTCGTGTCGTTGGAGCCGATTCGAAGCATGACGTCGCTGTACTAAAGATTGACGCCCAGGATCTTCCCTTTTTCGACATTGCAGAGACAGCCAGTGTCGGTCCCGGGGCTCCGATTTTAGCCTTCAGCAATGTCTTTAAAGTGGCCACGGGAGATGAACCGGTGACGGTGATGCAGGGTGTCGTTTCTGCCAAAGCAGAACTCGCTGCCAGACGGGGTCGCTACCGGGTGCCGTATGATGGTGATGTTTATCTCATCGATGCTGTTACCAATAATCCAGGGGCGGCTGGCGGTGCCTTGACTACGATTGATGGTCGTTTGATCGGAATGCTGGGCCGCGAGTTAAAGGGAAATAACAACACCTGGCTGAACTATGCCGTTCCGTTAAACGAACTGAGAGAACCAATAGAAGAGATCATTTCAGGAAAACGATCTCGTAACGATCCGTTAGCCAGCTCAACAACTCAAACTCAATTTTCACCGAGTGACTTCGGATTTTTTGTCGTCCCCGATGTTGTTGCCCGGACCCCTGCTTATATTGATTCAGTCATCGAAGACTCAGAGGCCGCCAAACTTGGTTTACAGCCAGATGACCTGATTGTGTTTGCCAATGGCGAATTGGTGAATTCAGTCAAAGTCTTCAATGAAATTTTAGGGCAATTGGTCGCAGGAGATGACCTGCAACTGATCGTTCGTCGTGGAGACGATCTGGTCACGGTCACCTTCGTCGTGCCTAGAGATTAGCTATCTCAGTCATCTTTGCTTGTTGAGATAAATTTCTAAGATGAATATTACTTTTATGCTACTAGCAGTCATCTATTTTCTTGCCCATGCAAATTTTGAAGCATGTTGGACTTGGTTACGGCGGTTTGTTCAAACCAGCCGTGCTGGGAAACTGTTAGTTTATTGCTGTTTGCTGTTCGCAAGTAATCAAGTCTTCTCACAAGATTATTGGCGGGCTGAGCAGCAAGCGATTCAACAGGCGGTCGCTTTGGCGAATCCATCGATCGTACGTATTGAAACCGTGGGCGGTGTTGATCTGGTTGGCGATGTTCTGGCCGGGACTGGACCGACGACAGGTGTGATTGTCAGTGATGATGGATACATCATCACCAGCCGCTTTAACTTTTTCGCGCAGCCATCTTCCATTCTGGTCACCGTTCCTCAGCAAGGTGAAAATCAACGGTTCGCTGCCAAGGTGATTTGCAACGATGAGTCAAAAATGCTGACTCTCTTGAAGATTGAGACATCAGGACTGACGCCCATATCAGGTACGGATAAAGAGCAAATCAAAGTTGGACAGCGGGCGATTGCTCTGGGGAGAACATTCGACCTCGATTTCCCCAATATCTCCACCGGCATTGTCAGTGCCTTGAAACGTGTTAACGGGAAAGCGATTCAAACCGACACGAAAACATCTCCCGTGAATTATGGCGGTCCACTGATCGATCTCTATGGTCGTTGCCTGGGGATCATCGTTCCCCTCTCTCCTCAACAATCGGGAGAGGCCGCCGGTGTCGAATGGTATGACTCCGGGATTGGGTTCGCGATTCCATTTACTGACATTGAACGTGTTCTGCCCCGCATGAAAAAAGAAGAGGTTCTGAAAGCAGGTCTCTTAGGGTTCAGTTTTGCAGAATCAGGTCCGCTTTCGGGAGAGGCGAAAGTGATCCGCGTTCGCCCGCAATCACCAGCAGACCAAGCCGGCATTCAACAGGACGATGTGATTGAGCAGATTGATGGTCGCACCATTAACAGATTGATCGATCTCAAACAGATTCTGGGAAATCGCTATGCTGGTGAAACTGTGACCGTCGCTTTTCGTCGTGGGGAAGAACTACTGAAAAGAGAAATTGAGCTGACAGGGGAACTGGTTGATTACCAGTTCCCTTCGTTAGGAATTTTGCCCACACGTGACAGTAGCACAGCCGAGACAACAGGGGTCGGTATCCGCTATCTCTTCGACGATGGCCCCGCAACTGAGGCTGGCCTCCTGGTTGGTGACAGAATCATCATGTTCGATAATGAACTGATCAATGCTCCCGAGGAACTCGCACAACTCCTCACCACACGTGAAATAGGTGAAGAGTACGAAATTCTGTACCTGCGTGGAGAGACTGAAGTAAGAACGAATCTCCAGCTTGTTGGACTTCCAGATGGAGATGGTGCAACGAACATTCCCCCTGCCGATATCCCACCCGGCGATGTGCCCGAGGAACTGAAACTCGGTCGTTTCAATCAAAAACTGACGGGCAATGACCGCTCGTTCTGGGTACACGTTCCGGAAAATTACAATCCTGCCTACCCTTGCAGCCTGCTCGTCTGGATCCATCCTGCACAGGCGACAATGGAGTCCGAGGTGCTTCAGCATTGGCAAGATTTCTGTGCGGAACGGGGAATAATTCTGGCGGGTCCACGTGCCGAAGATTTAAGTGGCTGGTCTACTGCTGATGAGCCTTATGTCACAGATGTGGTTGCCTGGGTTCGGGAGAATTACTCCGTCGATGCAAACAGAATCGCTATCATGGGGCAGGAAGATGGAGGAACCTTTGCCACTCGCCTGGCATTCAAGTACCGGGATTTGTTTCGAGGATTGATCGCCATCGAAAGCCCTCTGCGTTCCCCTCCACCTGAGAATCAGCCTGAGCAACGCCTGTTGGTCACTTTCGTCGCTGCTCCCGAGACAAGAGAACGTTCGCGCGTCGAGAAGTCAGTCGAATTCATGCGAGAAAAGAAGTATCCCTCGGCACTGATCGACAGTGATGAACAAGGACAGTTCTCAACTGATCTAGTGAATTCACTCATCCAATGGATCGATGCACTCGACCGACTATGAACTGTTCAATCGGCCTGAACCTTCCCTTTATTCTCATCGAAAGGTGACCAGTGCAACTGGATGACACCATCTGCTTCTGTTTCCACGTCACGAAACGCAAGATTTTGAACTATTTGCGGATTCATGAACCGCGCCGGGCCAGCCAGTTGTCCGAGTGTGGAGGAGCAGGAACAGGTTGCGGCTGGTGTGTCGCTTATCTCAAACGAAACTTTGATGCCTTCAAGGCCGGCGATACCGAATCCGACGGTGACCTCTCGTCTACAGACCATGCATCAGGTCGCGCTGGCTACATCGCTGAGGGAAAAGGCGTCCCCCGTCCAGGTACCGAACCGACGGAATCTTAAGAGTTGGATAGCAGCCTTATCGAAGAAACCGTCAAGCCGCCTATAGTGGACTGTAGAACCTATTCGCTGACAGTGATCTGATGATCCCTTTGTCCACTCCTTTCATACTCGAATTACGATGTTCCCAACATTTCGCCAACAACTTTCTGGTAACATTCAATCTCAACGGGCTGTGATCCTGATTCATGGGGTTCTCAATCCCCGCTTTGCAATGCAACCATTTGCGAGGATGTTCCATCAGGCTGGATTCCAAACGGTCAATCTCTGCTACAACAGCTGGGGAAGATCAATCGAGCAGATCGTCAGCGAGCTCCTGCCACAGGTCAATAAGTTTCACGAGAGTCTGAGGCATGAGGCTTCTCTGGATATCGTTGGTCACAGCTTAGGTTCGATTATTACCCGTCAGCTTCTCCAACAGGCCAACCTACCCAAACTACGGCGAGTGGTGATGCTTGCTCCACCCAACAGAGGTTCTCATGTGGCAACGAGAATGCCAGCATGGGTCGGGAAGCTTGTCCCAGCGATTGATCAGCTGGCCGATCATCCCGACAGTTTCGTCAATCGACTCCCAGAAGAATTGCCGGTCGAATGTGGTGTCATTGCATCCGCTCCTGATTTTGTCATTCACGAGGAAGCAACCCATCTGCGGGGAGAAACCGACCACACCACTGCCCCCGGACCGCACGCTGCGCTCATCTTCCGTCGTAGCGTCTTTAACCAGACGCTTCACTTCCTGGAGAATGGAAGGTTTCCAACAACTCACGCGGTTTCAAATCAGAACTGAACTGACTGAGAGAATCACTCGACCGGCAGAATTTGCACTCAGGCGGCGAAAGCTGCCGATCCTTGCAACTGTTACAGTCCGAAACGTCCGGCCCCATCCCAGAGTGCCATTAATCATTACCTGGCAGTGATTTACGGAGAAAAAAACGTAAACTCTCCCCCCACATCTGGGCTGTTTTCGACCCGGTGAACCTGAAACTTGAGTGAAAAGGGGTTCTCGCCAAAAGTTTTTCCGCATAAAAAGCAAGTCCCAACGGCAGCATTCGCCAGTCGTAAATAATCCCCCCCAGAGCTGCCTGCCCTCAATGGCAACTGACAGCGCCCCTTCATCCTACCTCAATCACTCAAGGTGAATTCGATGTCAAAAGGCATTCGAACAGTTTGTCTCTCCATCAGTTCCGCAATCCTCATCGGAGGCTTGTGGGGATGCCACAGCTACTCTCCAGCCTGGCAGATGCGACAAGCTCAGCTGCGAACGTATGAGATGTATCATGCTAAGCAGCAACTCTCTGGAGAACTTGCTCAAAGCCAACAGATGGTCAACCAACTGGCCCTGGAGAAGCAACAAGCTGAGCAGCAACTGGCCGTGGCCAATGAGCGGTTGCAAAATCTGGCTCTAGAGCGAGGTAAACTTCACGATCAGGTGAAGCACCTGCTGACCACGCTACCAGCCCCGGATAATCCTCTCAGCGGGGCAGCGAATCGTCGCTTCGAGGAACTCGCAAGAAAGTATCCCGAGTTTGAATTCGACCCTGCAACAGGTGTCAGCAAATTTAATGGCGATCTCCTGTTTGCCACAGGGAGCGACCAAATTCAGCCCGGAGGAACGGCTATTCTCCGCGAGTTCGCAGAGATCATGAACTCCGGCGATGCGCGTCAATTCGATATTCTGGTCGTCGGACATACAGATGATCAACCTGTCGTGAAGGCATCTACCAAATCACGACACGAAACAAACTGGGAACTTTCGGCCCATCGTGCCACTGCGGTTGTCCGGGCACTGGCCAAGACAGGCATCTCAGAACCTCGCATGGGATTGGCTGGCTACAGCAAATTCCAGCCTAAGGTCCCAAATTCGGATGATTCTGCTCGCCAGGAAAACCGACGAGTCGAAATCTTCATCCTGGCACCTGATGCCGCCGTCGCTGGCCGGGACATTTCAACACGGCGGTAAGCTCATTGATTGATGTTGCTGTCACCTATCTATTTGATACTTCGGATAATTTCGTGGGTAGAAATTGCTTCTCATGATCGCAGTATGGTGTCCAGAATTTGAACAGAAGGACCCAGCACAGCTGGTTTGAACAAACCGCCGTAACCAAGATCAACGTGCTTCAAAATTTGCGCAAGCAACAAAACTTTGTATCGTTAGTAGTACAGAGTGAACAGAGAATGAGGTCAACTCAGCTCTGTTCTCTTCGTGGTCTCCTATTCTCCAAAGTTATTTCTCAATAGCTGCCACGTGAGCGATTCTCTGTTGTGAAAAGACAAGTGAATGACCTGCTAGCGTCGGTCATGTCGATGGAAATGGTCAACAAATTTTCAAGAATTGAAAACGCGAAGTCGCCAGGACGCAATGGGGCAAAGTCAAGCTCTCAACAACTCTCTTCCATCCTTGGCGTCATTGCGTCTTGGCGTTGAATGACTATGCACAAACTTGACTGCATCTTTGGCTGTCGATTTGAACTGGAGGCACTGAGGAAACAGAGTGGTGATCAACGGCCTCTCTGTTCTCTCCGTTTTCTTCTGTTCCAATAAATCAGTTCACAATTTCACTCAGGTGAGCATTTTGGCGTCTCGGCAGGGAAAGGGAATAACACATCACCCAGGATATACTCCGAAAAACCTACAGTTTCAGTTCGTACGCGGGACCGATGGACCGGATCGGTGACTATTGAGTGGCGACTATATTATCTAATTGCTTGCTAAAGTTTTTGTGAATACCATCAATTTGTTCCTTCTCAGGAGCGAATCTCTATCCTGATTTCTATAATGAATGCTTTCATTGATTTCATTTATTGTGAGATTCCAGGAATATTTCTATGTCAACTTCGGAGCGTCCCTTCTGGACGAGTCTCCCGGCGCGGATTCTGATGGGTCTGCTGGGACTAGTAGTGCTGGCAGCTTTACTGATACCGACGGGGGGAAAAGAAGAACCTCCCCCTCCTCCACCACCCCTTGAAGAGGTCGTCGAAAACAGTTGTACTCGCGATCTGAAACGAGTCTTAGGTGGGATCGCTCCCGGTCGGTTGGGGATCAGTACAGGGTCCGCAGATTTAGCTGTCGAACTGAATCGCTGGTACAAGAAGTGTGGCTCGGAGATCAATGAAGATCTTTCCCAGGAACTTGATGTGATTCGGGAACTCGGCGGTGAGAAACTTGTACAAAAAATTCAGGAAGAGCGATTTCTCGCTGAGGATGTCGAACATGTAAGAATGAGCTTACTGGCTAAAGAAATCGTGCGGGCCAACTTGAATACAGAACAGAATCTGAAGGCCCAAGTCACTGACTTGTTCAACTACGTTGTCAATCAGATCATTCTGGTTAAAGCTGACTCCTCTCCCATCTCCAATTTGCCAGCCACACCATATCAATCACTCATCTGGGGAATGGGAACAGCCGAACACCGCGCCTGGGTCTTTTCGACACTGATCAATCAAGTAGGATTGCTGGACACCTTCATCATCGTCCCCAACAGAAAAGCTGAGCATTGGCTCGTCGGTGTTTTGATCCCCGGCTCGGAAATCCATTTGTACGATTTGCGTCTGGGGTTACCCATTCCCAATCCAGAAACTGACCAGAAAGATGCCTTTCCAAAGCTTGCAGCGACCGTTAGCGATGTTGTCAAAAACCCAGAAATCCTCAAACAACTCTCCACAGATCACGCTCAATATCCACTCGAAAGTAACGATTTTAAAGAACTTGAAGTTGGCCTAATCGGACAACCAAGCCTGTGGTCAACACGCATGGCTGAACTGCAATACATGATCACCCCGTTTCAGAACGTACAACTCTTCAGTGGACTGGGAAAGAACGCTCTGGATGAAACGCTGGGAACACAATACGAACGAGTTTCCAGTCTTGCCAAGCAAGCAGAGCAGTGGCAGGTTAAGAAGATCTTTCTCTGGAACTTTCCTACAGAGCAAATTGCACAGCTCAATACAGCTCAAAACGATTCAAACAACCCTGTCAATCTATTAGAGGCAATTTTCGCAGGGCCACAGTTAATCAAAGTTGATTCATTAAGTGGGCAGGTCGTTGTTGATCCAATCACTAATGCGCCGATTTTTGCTGCGGCCAAGAAGACGTTGCATGCTGTTCGTGTTGAACAGTTACAAGGGAATTATCGCGATGCTCTCGCTCACTTCGGCCCAATCGTAACGTCTTACAAGACGAACCCTTCTCCCCTCAATGAAGAGGCAGCGACCCTGGCAGCATTGTGGATTGGAATATCTCAGCTGGATTCAAAACGATTTCAGGCAGCTGAAAATTCTTTTGATCGCTTTACTTCAACGCTCCGCCAAAGCCGGACTCAATTGTTACCGGTCGCAGAGATGCGTAGGGCAGCCATGTTGTGGAAGGCTTCCATTCAAGTCCAACAACAAGAGATCCCGCAGGCCATCGAAACATTAAAGAGCGCCCAAGCAATGAAATCTCGAACACGTGAGGAATACCTCATCAAGCGTTGGCAAAGGATGGAATAACAGTTCTCGAAATCAAACGTTGCACTCGTCTTGGAATTCTACATCATGCCTAGGTAATCAATTCTGGCCACATGCTACAGTTTTTGATAAATCGCTGGTTTCTGGTCAGTTTGGTCACGCTAATACCGTTGGGGTTGTCTGTCGGCTGGTCTCTTCCGCAGCGAGAGTTACTTCATTTTTCTGAACATCACGCTGGTACGATCAGTCGGTTAATTGTGGCATTCGTGCTGTTCCTGATGTCGGTGACACTCGACATACAGAAATTTAACGCGGCACTCAAAGCACCCGGCGTGGTCATTTGGGCCTGCTTGGTCAACTTTGCTGCTTTGCCACTATTGGCCATTCCGCTTTCACATTTGCAACTCTCAGCTGATTTCGCAGTTGGACTTGTCATTGCAGCGTGCGTCCCCAGTACGATGGCCTCTGCTTCTGTCTGGACTCGCAAAGCAGGAGGGAACGATGCCGTCTCTCTACTCGGAACGATTTTGACAAATGGATTCTGTTTTATCATCACACCCTTCTGGCTGAGTTTGTCTTTAGGCGACATCATCAAGCTCGAAACCCGTGAAATGGTCGAACGTCTGGTCGTCACGGCACTCATTCCCATCGCGTTGGGACAGACGATGCGTAGCCTGCAACAAATACGTCAGCGAGCAGATCAATACAAACCAACACTCGGAAATGTCGCACAAATTTGTATTCTCATCCTCGTTTTTTGGGCTTCAATCAAGGGAGGTGGCAAGCTCAGTTCCTCAGATGCAACAGCCATCACAATCTCGGCATTGTCCATTATCTGGGTCACCTGCCTGATCTTGCATGTCGCAGGTTTATGCCTTGCATTCTATGGCGGCAGAATTCTGAGGTTTTCGCGAGAGGATATCGTGGCAGCCGTTTT
Organism: Durusdinium trenchii; assembly: GCA_963970005.1. Classification (NCBI taxonomy): domain Eukaryota; class Dinophyceae; order Suessiales; family Symbiodiniaceae; genus Durusdinium; species Durusdinium trenchii. The sequence goes on along the minus strand of CAXAMN010027128.1, from coordinate 351,069 downwards.
CTCTGGTTCACAAAAGACACTTCCCATTGGGATCTACATTGCCACTGACCTGTTAGCTGGTCGAAATCTTCCGTTTGCGGCGTTTCCGATCCTGATCTTTCATGTCACACAATTGATTCTCGACACACTGCTGATTGAGCCATTAAAGAAGTGGGCAGAAATTTCACCTATGCAGGGTTCTAAAGTGGCGGACCGCTAACGTTGGCCTGAAGCAACTGCCAAACCGTCTCCAAGGGGAGCCCAATGACATTGCTCAGACTCCCTGTGACGGACCTGACAAACAGACTCCCAGCAGATTGAATCCCATATCCTCCCGCTTTACCGATCGGCTCGCTTGAGTTGAGATACCATTCGAGAAGTTCTGGATCGACTGGGTGAAAAGCAACTTCCGTCGAAACTGGATGTTCAATCAGTTCTCCGTTTAGAGTACGCAGGCAAACCCCAGTGATTACTTCGTGTCTCTTGTCAGAATAGTAATCCAGGAACCAGCGCTGCACGTCTGCCCGCCAGTTCTCACCTTGTGGTTTACCTAGAACCTGACGACCTTGTCCTTCGCCGACAAGTACAATCGTATCTGCTGTTAGGATGAACTCAGTCCCTGCCAGTTGCTTTCTCTGAGCATAAACATCTTCGTTCTTTTGTCGAGCAATCAAACTCAGTCGCTGGAGGATCTCTGTTCGAGTTTTCAGTCCAGAAAACTCCAACTCCTCAGAATTAGCAGGAGGACAAATCACGATTTGCGATTGAGGAATAATCTGTTCCAGAAGTGCGCGACGTTGAGGGGATTGAGAACCAAGAACAACTGTCATTTCCCCGAGCATGGAACTATTCTCATCAACTATGAAGCGACATGCACAACGACGCAAGTAATATTGTCTTTAGAACCACCCGCTTGAGCGGCTTCGACAAGCTTCTCAGCAGCAGCTTGCGGATCATCTTCCTCTGCGAGGATTCTGTGCACGGTTTCATCGTCGGCACCGTCAGTCACTCCATCGGAGCAAAGCATGTAACGATCACCTGCCTGAGGGGTGATTCGCTGCGCTTCCGTTCCAGTTCCACCATCTTTCGAACCAAGGTAACGGTAAAGCATATTCTTGTAGCGATGGGTCGGAGCATCTTCCGGAGAGATCGTTCCGGCCTTGACGAGAGCCTGCGTTAACGAATGATCTTCAGTGAGTTGAGTCAGTTCACCGTTGCGAAGCTGATATGTTCTGCTATCACCAATTCCACCAACGAAAAGTTGTCCCTGAAAGGCAACGACAAAGGTCACAGTCGTTCCCATGCTCTTGAAATTCGGCTCGATTTCACCGAGAGCCATGATATCGGAATTCGCAAACTCAACTGCCTGATCGATCGCTTTCACGACTTCTTTGTCGCTGGATGAACTTTCCCAATCGAGGCCCTGAAACAGCTTCTTGGGAATCAGTTCGACAGCCAGTTCGCTCGCTTTCTCACCCGCACTCTGACCTCCCATGCCATCTGCGACCAGGAAGAGACGCCCGTCTGGATCGACAAAATAGTTGTCTTCATTGTTCGAACGGAAGTTTCCTGTAATGGAGACAACGCCCCATTGAAAACTGACTTGGTCCGACATTCTCTTTACCTTTGCAGCCTGTCGCCTTGGATTGAACAATTCATATCGCTCTTTCAACTGACCGCAATCAGCAGCCTGCGTTTGAAAAGCCCTCAACTCGCCAGAATCAGATCGACTCTGGTGCGACAGGATATGTTCTCCAGTTGGCATGATTTGACTCGTTGATTTGTATGTTATCATGGATCGTGAAAAAACAAAAATCGATCCCGGATCGAATTCAATAATCAAAAATAGATAAGGGATCTTTCAGTGCAATTGATCAAACGTTTTTCAGAACGAGAATTCAACATCCATCTCGCAGGTTCTGGTCAACCAGTACTCTTTGTGCATGGTTTTCCACTTGATCACACAATGTGGACTGCCCAGATTGACCATTTTTCACAACGATTCCAGGTCATCGCTCCTGATTTAAGAGGATTTGGTAAGTCGCCCGGCACAGATGATTTGGTATCAATGAAAGAGTTCGCAGACGACCTGTCTGCGCTTCTGGATGAACTTGAGATTGACACACCAGTTCATTTCTGTGGCCTTTCAATGGGAGGCTACATTGCCTGGCAATTCTGGCAACTGCATCCGCAGCGACTAAAAAGTCTGATTCTGTGCGACACGAAAGCGACCGCGGATACCGAAGAAGCGAAAGAAGTCCGACGGGCAACAGCTAAGAGAGTCCTCTCAGACGGTTCTGGTTTTCTCGCAGAAGGGATGCCTACGAAACTGTTTTCACCCAATACATTTGAACAGAATCCGCAACTCATTGAGCAGACTCAAGAAGTGATCAGGAAAACTTCCGCACAGGCTATCGCTGCTGCTTCTCTCGGAATGGCTGAGCGGCCTGACATGGTGGATCAACTTAGCAAGATCGAGACTCCGGCCTTGGTCATTGTCGGAGAGGACGATTCCATCAGCACCAGCCAGGAAATGCGAGAGATTTCCCAGCAGATGCAAAATGCTCAGTTCGTTGAAATCCCTGATGCCGGACACATGGCCCCTCTCGAACAACCTGCATTGGTGAATCAGGCCATCGAGCAGTTCCTGATCAAGTATTCTTAGTACTCCTAACATAACTATCAGCCGATCCACGTTAGTCGACGGTTCCTGCCAGGAACCGCGGCTAACGCCCAGCGTCTAATCTTGAAAGCCGGTAATGTCAGCACCGCTTAGCCAACCAGTACCGAAATCCGTGGGCAACCTGACCTAACATAAGACATCCCAGAACTCCTGCCAGATTGAGCGAAATGATGGTCAACATGTTCTCGCTGCCCCACATCCACTTCGAGAGAATGACTGCCAGGATTGTGCCCAAACAATAGACGAAGAGCGAGTTCTCGCTGCAACGGTAAACCGGTTTCAGTAACTGATTCCAAGTTGTCGTGAACTGAGCCGGAAGTAAAAGAAAGAGCAAAACACCTCCGCTGACGGCATGCAAGTAGCGAAGAAATCCGAGTGATGGTTTACTGACGAATGCAACCGGAAATTCGAGATTCAGTCCCAGCATCATTAACAGCAAACCTTGCACGACAAGCGCCAAGGGAAGGGCTAATCGCAGTCCTTTTACTTTGATGCCTGTCGCGTAATACCAGAAAGCAAAGGCATAGCCTGTGATGAACAGAAGCTGCCAGGAAAACGGGTTGTAATAAGTCGTTTGTTGAATCGTATACAGCAAACTCAAAACTTCTCCAAGTTGGCTCGCCAGATAGATAAAGATCGAAGCAATGCAGACCCTCCCGGGAAATCTCCACACACTTTGAGGAATCATGGCCAGCGCAAGCGCGAACCAGACGTAGAGCAGCAAGATGCAAAGGTGTGTGAGTCGACCATCGAGGGTAACGAGACTGACCAAACGATCAATCCACGGTCCAGATAGCAAGTGTGGAGGCAATGTCACTGCAACAATCCCGATCTTCGCTTTCTGAACTACCCAGATTAAGACAACGCCTGTGATGATGTAGGCAGCGTATAGTTTGAATACTCGCAAGCAGCGATGCAGCATGTCCCTTTGACGTTCTCGGGACATCGCCAAGCCGAAGACCATACCCGACATAAAAACAAACGCTTCCGCCATGTCTGCCAAGCCCCAGGCAACAGGCGTCCACCGTCGCACAGGGTTTCCCTGAAGGTGGTCAAGCGTCAACAGAATGAGAGCCAAACCTCGTAAGAGGTCAATTCTACGGTCTCGTTGCCCCCTGATGTTCTGGCCCGTTATTACATTCATCAGACGCCTTAATCATCAGAAGCAATCAGTCGTTCAGCAGGAAATGCCTTCTCGACAACAGCAGCACCGCACGCATCTCCGAAAACGTTGACTGTTGTGCGGAACCGATCCAGGAGCCAATCGACCGAAAGAATCAAACTCAAATATTGAGTATCCAGACCAACAGCCGTTAGCACGATCACCATCGTTACCAAGCCGGCCTCGGGGATACCAGCAGCCCCAATCGCTGCCAGCGTCGCTGTGACTGCTACGATTAACTGCTGCAACAGTGACAGATCAGCACCCACCACTTGTGCAATAAAAATCGCAGCGACAGCCTCATAGAGAGCAGTGCCATCCATGTTGATGGTTGCTCCCAACGGGAGGACAAAATCGACTGATTTCTTGGAAAGACCTGCTTCGTCAACCGCCGACTCAATCGTCACAGGCAAGGTGGCAGACGAACTGGCTGTGGAGAATGCTGTCAGCAAAGCTTGCGACATTTGCAGCAAGAATCGATAAGGATTGCGTCGCGTAAACAAATAGAAAATCGCTGGAAGCGTGATGAGTGCATGTACCCCTAACCCGATCAAAACGGTTAATGAATAGCTTCCCGTTTTGCGCAGCTCTTCAAAGAATGTTCCGAGAACATTCGCTTCACCAAAGCGTGCTGCAACAAGACAGAAAATCCCCACTGGGGCCAGTTTCATGATAACCAGAATGAAAGCTAACAAGGCATCGTTGACCTGGACAATGAAATCGATCACCAATTGAACTCGACTTCCCATGGTTGTCAGCAATCCAGCGAATGCGATCGAGAAAACGATTAATGGCAGCAATTCCATGTTCACGGCGGATGCAAAGAGATTGTCTGTGAACATCATCAGTGTTAAGTTTTCCAGTATCCGACCAACACCCGGGTCTTTCCGCTCGACATACTCGCTATCCCCCAGTGCATGAGCAACCTCCTCGTCGCTCAGTCCTGTTTCATCAGCGATCGCTTCGTAGATTTTTTGCTCGTCGGAGGCATCTCCTGCCGTCAACTCTGCCTTGGTCACTTCATCAACGGCACCCACACCTGGCTGCATGATATTGACAAGAATAATCCCAACACCGACAGCGAGGACTGTTGTCGTCAGGTAATAGCCAATCGCTGCTGCTCCAGGCCTCCCCAACTTACGCACATCTCCCAAACCAAGGATGCCGGTCATCACTGAAGCGACAACAAGTGGAACGACGAGCATCTTTAGCATTCGCAGGAAAATTTCACCCCCGATTTTGAGAGGGACAAGCACATAATTCGCACGCTGGCTCATCAGGGATTCATGATCCACAATTTGCTTTGCCAAATCGACCGGAACTGGTGGCTCCTCCGAATCCGCAATAGAAGGTAACCCCCAGGAGACGACAGTCGGCAACAACAATGCGAAAAGAATGGCAAGCACGATGGCAATGGCAATTTGAATTGTCAGCTTGTGATCGCCTCGTCGTTGAGCCATTACGTTTTTGCCTTAACTGTGATGCAAAGAGTGAGAACAACTTGCAATAAAAAAGCAATGAAACAACAGAGTTCAGCTGACGATTCAGAGAAAACCTGCTGAAACAGAATCGTTCTCTCTCAAATATCATTCCATGTTCTGTTGCTTTTGAGAAAGAATACCAAAACTTTGTCATATCCGAAATCAGTCCCGTGGCTGACTCGCGTTTCGTAAAAGAGTTCGGCACAATCGCATTAGGATGAGTTGATCCACTCGGTGTACATTGATCGAATGTTTCCCTCATTTAAAGTGCCACTCACTTTGAGTTTTGAGGCATGACACAGCTAAACAGTTACTCCCTGAGGACACCATGAATAACGTCGTTTGCTTTGTACTCGGCGGTGGCAAAGGAACCCGTTTACAGCCACTTACTTCGGAACGCTCTAAACCAGCTGTCCCGATTGGCGGCAAGTATCGCCTGATCGACATTCCTATTTCGAACTGCATCACGAGCGGGATTCGCAGGACTTACCTGTTGACGCAGTTCAATTCCGTCAGTTTGCATCGACATATTCGCCAAACCTACAACTTCGATCCGTTTAATGGTGGGTTCGTAGAGATTCTGGCCGCTCAACAAACGATGGAAGGCTCTGACTGGTATCAAGGAACAGCAGATGCCGTTCGCAAACAGTTACGCTACATCGAACAGCCGGGCATCGACTACGTGTTGATCCTTTCCGGCGATCAACTCTACCGGATGGATTTTGAAAAAATGCTCGGAGTCCATCAGCAACACAATGCCGATGTCACCATTGCAACTCTACCGATTGACAAAGAGAAAGCCTCTGCTTTCGGGATTACTCGACTCGATGACAATGGACGCGTCATCGGTTTTCTTGAAAAACCGCAAACAGATTCAGAACTTGAGCATGTTCAAACCAGTCCGAAATGGATCGAGTCGCAAGGAGTTTCCAGCAATGGCCGGGAATATCTCGCGAGCATGGGAATCTATCTATTCAATCGTGACACGCTTGTCGACTCACTGCGTAAGACTGACTACGAAGACTTTGGTAAAGAAATCTTCCCAGCTGCCATTCGTGCGAAGCATGTGCAAGCCTACCTGTTTGATGGCTACTGGGAGGACATCGGGACGATCAAAGCCTTTTACGAGTCCCAACTGGAAATGGCATTGCCCAACCCACCTTTTGAAATGCATCAGGCAGACGCCCCGATCTACACGCGTCCACGCTTCTTGCCTTCAACAAGAATTGATTCAGCAACCGTTAGCCAAAGTTTAATCTCCGATGGCTGCATCATTGAAGAAGGTGCTCAAATCCGAAACAGCCTGATCGGATTGCGTAGCCGCATCGGAAAAAATGCGGTACTGGAAGGCGTCGTTGTCATGGGAGCTGATTATTACAACTCAGACAAACGTGCTGAACTCCCGAGCAATACAGCACCTGATGTCGGCGTCGGAGAGGGGAGTCACATCGAAGGGGCAATCGTCGATAAAAATTGTCACATTGGCAAGAACGTCGTCATTCGCAAGCCCCAGAACTGCCCCGAGGATGCTCGCTGCGGCGATGTCATCATTCGTGATGGTGTCATCGTTGTCCCACGCGGAGCAGTCATTCCAAATGGCTGGAAGTTAGAGAATCCTGAACCCTGTAAATTCTAGGTTCAATCTTTGGCTAGGTTTAGAAGCAGCCCAACTGAATAGCCGGGCTGCTTCATCAAAACATAAATCGTTACTCGTGCCCTTCAGGCTTGTAGGGTGTTTTGAGTGTTGAGAGATATTCAACGAGATCACGGATATCGGACTTGGAGAGTTGCTTGGCCATGTCCGCTGGCATGCCTGATTGTCCTTTGGCCTGGGCATCAATTTGATCTTTCTCGATGATCACGATTTCTCCCATCGGCTTCATGACTCGGAAAGTTTTTTCATCCTCACCTTTGATGATGCCTGACAGAATACGCCCATCGTCCATGGCAAAGACGACCGTCTCAAATCCTTTTGCGATTTTCGCGTTCGGATTGACGATTGATTCCAGCAAGTATTCCCGGGAATTTTCCTTTGAGACCGCTGAAAGATCGGGCCCAACGTCGCTTCCGTCTCCTTTCACCTTATGACAGCGACGACAAGACGCCGCTGCGTTGCCGAAGAAGATTTCAATCCCCCTCTCCACACTTCCCCCTTCTAAACACTCCTCAAACTGAGAAAGCGGATCTGCTGGGTTACGCTTTGCTTCGATCCTGTTCAACTTCTCGCGAAATTTTTGCGACTCTTTCTTCTGTGCGACCTGGAGGACGTCCAGTTTGATTTCCGGTGCCAGCTGACCTTTCAAGAACTGATCTAACGCGGCCAATAACACTTCATCCGCAGCCGACTTATCGAGAGTAGCAAGAACCTCCACGGCACTCTGCCGCTCAACTCGACTCCCATCGTTCACCGCGGCAGCGAGCAAGGGGATCACCTTCTCGGGGCTTCGGCGTGCCAACAGTTTCCGGCCTGTTGCGCGGACTTGATCACTCTGATCCTGTGTCGCCAATTCCAGTAGACGGTTGAGATCAGAGACTTGAACGGCATCTAACGCAATGAGAGCCTGTTCTCGCATCTCCGCAGAATTCTCAGCTGACTGAAAAATCGACAACAAGCAGTCAGAGATATCTCGTACCTCATACTTAGCAGCGAGCTTAATAGCTTGTGTCTTCAGGTCAGCACTCCCAGCGAGCATTCCCCCCAAATGCTTTTGAACAGCGACTTTGGCAAGAGCTGCGTCTCGACTCTCAATCGGGCGATGAATGTTGATCACACGATCCAGAACTGGTGGTTGATCCCAGAGCAACAACTGTATCATTGCTTCTTTTCGAATGACCTCAGAGAAATGATCACTGGCCGCCATGGCAGCAACGGACATCGCATTCTCTGGTTGTCCAAGTCGGAAGTTGGCATTCATGACTCGCCGAATGAGTGCATCAGGGGCCTCATTACTCACTCGCAAATTTGCCAATGCGGGCATTGCTTCTTCAATCCCAAGATCATGTATCGCACGCGCTGCCTCAACAACGATCTTGGAATTAGGATCGCTCAGATATTCACTTATTAAAGGGGACTCATGTCGCCGTAGTGCAACGACAGCGGCCAGGCGGACGGCATCTGCATACTGCACTTCATTGAATTGGGCGAGTCGCTCGGAATCCAAAGAACCTGCCAGTCCCATGATCCCGGCATGCCGCAAGAAGGGATCTTCATCATTATTGCGGGTGAGCAGCTCAATGAGAGCCTGTTCACTGCCTTCCTTTTGCAAGTGCCCCAGCCCAATCGCTGCAAAGTATTGCTCACGTTCAGTCCCAGTTTGAACTGCACGAATCAAGTGCCCGAATGCGTCCTCATTCCTGGCATCGCTGAGAACTTTGAGCACTTGAGCTCTGATGAGAGGGTTGCTGTCTTTGAGTAGAGGTGAAAGCTGGCTGACTTTTACATGTTCTGTACGCAGAAGTTGTCCCAGACCCCAGATGCCATGTAATCGGTGCAGCAATTCCCCTGGACCTTTGGCAAGAGACAGCAATTCTGAGATCGCTGAGTTGTTCACAAGTTGCAATTGTGCACGCGTTCTAATTCGCCGATCAGCATGCTGGCAAAGTTTCACCAGTTGCTCGTTTGATAGCTCTTTGAAACCACCTGCCATAATTTTGGCCGTGTCTGATGCAGCCGCTGCGTGTCCAGGATGTGCGAAGGTATAGACTCGTCCTTTGCCTGGACCATCCCAACCATCGACCCAGTCCGTCAGGTAGATCTTACCGTCGTATCCAAAATCGACATCGGTGACGAGGACATTCTGAATGAACCAACCGTGATCAATGAATTCGAAGCCGGCCCCTTTGGGTCGGACAGCGAAATGCCGGACTCCACTTTGGCCAGAGGCACCACGAAAATCGGCCAGAAAGAATCGGCCTGAGAACTCATCATCTAAACCGATACCTGGATAGCAGACCAAACCTGAAGGGCCATCAGAAATATTGATAATCGGCGGAACGATGTAAGCGGGCTGAAATGCTGTTGTTTCTTCATCAGCTCGATAAGGAAACCACATTCGTTCCCGGTTCCAAGGGCCTCGATCTGGCAGATACTGAAAATACATGCGCCAGCCGGTATCACCTCCTTCAGCGACATAAACCCAGCGAGCCTGATCACCCGAGTCAGAATTGTTATCTCCCGTGAAGAGATTTCCATAATCATCAAAGGCCAGTTCTTGTGGGTTTCTCAGCCCGTAGGCAAAGACTTCCAAATTTGATCCATCGAGTTCGCAGCGAAAGACCGCTCCCGTATCAGGTCGAACCAGATGATTCCCCTCTTTGGTGATGACGTTGTAACCACGATCACCAATGCTGAAATAGAGTCGGCCATCTGGTCCAAGAATAAGCCCATGCATGTCGTGCCCACGAAAGGCAACGCGAACTCCATAGCCATGGTGCAGTGCCTCACGCTGATCCGCCTGACCATCTCCATTGGAATCTGCGAGCTTATACAGCTTGGGGATGCAGGTATAATAGACGCCCCCATCCAGCGCAAGCACGCCGGCTCCCGTTCCATCGAGAACATCGTTGAATCCTTCGGCAAAGACTGTCGAGCGATCGGCTTTGCCGTCGTGATCGGTATCTTCCAGCAAACGGATGCGGTCGTGTTCCTTGCCATAGGCAGCGACGTCATCACCGAGATGTTTCTTGAACATTTCCAACCGCTCTTCAACTGACGTTAAAGAGAGGTCATCCTCGAGCCAGACCATGTGACCGCGATTATCTTCGACCCCTTTCTTTTGACGGAATGTCTCACAGACATACATCCGGCCCTGTTCATCGATCGCAAAAGCGACGGGATTCGCGAGCAGCGGCTCCGCAGCCCAGAGACTTGCCTTCAAATAGTCAGGGTACTGAATTCCTTCGAGAGCCAGTTCACCCTCATTAGTCGCACCTTTCACATCTGGCTGATATTCCTCCGAGAAAGAGTCCTGATCATGAACCAGAAGCATCGACAGAAATAAAAAGACCGCAATATAGAACCTGTACAATTTCAATTCAAAACCTCATTATCTTAAGATGATCTTTGCTCATGAAATTTTAACAAGACATCAATCGCTGACGAGTGAGAGCCTTGTGAAGCAAAAGTTTTTCAGCGAAGTGCCTCGCATAAAGAGAGATCGTAACGATGGAACAGACACCTCAGCGAGTTTCGACAATAGCTTATTTAGTCCGCATTGGCATTGAACATCAGATTCTCGTCATCAGCATGGGAGTTGTCTTTTCCGTTTTAGCAATTTTCCTGCTGTTATTTGCTCGCAACCGTTCACTGATTGCGGTCCTCAGTTTCTTCACTCTCTTGCCGGGGCTGATCGCCTTAGTCTCTGTTTTTACAGGCTTTCAGGAATTCCAAGCACTCGCTGTGGCACCAACTACTCCAAAACCAGCTGTCTTTGCGAATTCGGTCGGTAAAATCTTGGCAGCCGGATTTTGGGGCCTGTTATCGACGATCATCCCAGTTAGTCTAAGCTTGTTTGCTTCATTGAGAGTGCCCAGCTATCGAGACGAACCTCAGATGGATTGAACCCAATTTACAATGGAGAATGATCGTTAGATGGGAGTATGCTCAGCCTGCTGACCGCAAAGGCAACTTAGAACTCCTAACAAAACGATCATCCGGAATGCGTTAGCGTCCGGTTTCCGAGTCAAGAACCGTGGGCTAACGCCCTGCGGCTGATGTGGCAAACCGGTTTTGTCAGGGCTTCTTAAGAGGAAAGTATTTCCAACAGTAAATTGCCATGTGGGTAAGGATGCCCGTTGTGCTGACGGAAACCCTCCCCAAAGTCCGCCGAAATCAATTCACCACGTTTTGCAGCCCAACGTTTGCAGCTGTCGAGGTATTCATCCATTCCGTGTTGCTGACGCAACCAAGCACGCTGACTCTCGTGGCAGGCAAGCATTTCAATTTTCAGCTCAAACGTAGAACTGACATCGACGATGAAGTCATAAGGGACCGGTTGACCAAACCAGTCCACACCTTCAATCGGATCTACATAGTACAGATGGGGAATCTTTTTCGTGATGGGTGCGGGGTCCCATTGCTCGGTATGGTAGTTCGGAACAGATGCTGCAAAGCAGGCATCCCGAACCAGTTTGCTGGTCACTTCGTGGTCGTTCATGTAATCGACGGGTGGCGCCGTAATCACGATCTCTGGATTGGCTCGACGAATAGCTTCCGTCACACGCTTGCGACTGGCATCGTTAAAGTCGATGCAGAGGTCTTTGAATTCCAGGCACATGTACTCGGCCCCTAATAGATCAGCCGCTGCCTGAGCTTCATTCCTGCGAACTTCTGCGATCTCATCCTGATCGAGTTCTGCACTCCCTTTATCTCCAGCAGTCATCGTCGCCATGACGATTTCGCAGCCCTTGTCCTTTAACATAGCCAGAGTCCCGGCACACAAAATTTCAATATCATCGGGATGGGCATGAATCGCCAGAACGCGGGGACGAGAGGTCGCAGACATGTTTCGGTCTCAAGGTGGGCATGGTTCGTGTGACTTAATCTGACCCCAGTATTCCCCGCTTGAGCCAACTTGTAAAGTCACGACGCAGCGAACTGAACACAATAGATCGGAGCCAGCGTATGAGTGATACACTCCCAGCTGTCTCCGCCGTTTTCACTGATCCAGAGTCCACCTGTTGATGACCCGATCACGAGTCGTTCGCCTGAGTGGTCAATATCCATCGCATGCCGAAAGACAATTTCGTAACTATGTTCCTCTGGCAGGCCATCACTCAGAATCTCAAAAGACTGACCAGAATCACTGGTTCGCGTGACAACAAACTTGCCATCGACCGGGACGCGACATTCATCTTTCACTCCCGGCACGAACCAGGCTTTGTTGCCATCGTGTGGATGAACACAGACACCAAACCCGAATGCTGAAGGAGCCACGTTTTCCATCTCTGTCCAAGTCCGGGCGTGATCGCTGGAAAAGAATATTCCGTTGTGGTGCTGAATCCACATCTGATCTGGGTTCTCAGGACATTGAACCAGGAGATGAGCATCCTGTGAATTCTTTGCATTTGCAAGATTCGGTGGCATAAAGTCAGCTCGTAAGCCTTCTCCCAACAGTTCCCAATTCTCACCGCCGTCTGCTGTTTCCCAGACTCCACCACATGAAACTGCGATCGTCACTCGTTGACTATCGCGGGGGTCAACACAAATCGAATGGATCCCTGCCTCATCTTTTCCTCCACCGAACCATTCCATCCGTTCATCTCGATTCCACAGCGATTCGACAAGTTCCCAACTGGTTCCCCGATCTTTGGATAGAAAGAGTCCCCCGGGAATGGTCCCCGCCCACAGCCATTCCGGTTGATCTGGTCCACCTGAAGCAAAGGCCCAGATCTCTTTAAGACTTGCTGGTTTGGTTTTCGGCATTCCTTCTTCGACGAATGGGCCAGCTCCGACCTCTGCCCCTTCCGGGTAAACGGGAACGGCACACTCTTCCCAGGTCATCCCACTATCCGGAGAGCGATGAAGCTTCACACCAAAGTGCCCCAGTGTCAGCGTGGCGTACAACCAACCATCACGTGGATCATGATGAAGCAATGTCACATTGTGCCCCAGAAAGTCAACTTGACTGATTCCCCACCCAGACGCAGACCTTTCCAGGGTGACCAAGCCTTTACGAGTTCCAACATATATTTTATTGCTCATCGTTTTCTTCTCGTTTTGTATCGCTAGCTGAGATCTCAGAGCTGCATGGTATTAAGACTTTATCAGCCGGCACGCGTTAGCGTCCGGTTCATCAGAACAATGTGCTAACGCACTGCGATTAACTTTTTCTTGGTTAACTCATCAATGAATGAACAAAAGTGCTTACGCGGCCGATGCGGCCGCAACCAAATAGGAACACCAAGTTGAGGCCGCTGGACTAGGGACGAGGGGCTAGTATCCAGGGAACATTTCTTTTCATATTCTCTCAACTCTCAACGAAATCATCGATGACATGCTGACGATTGTAAAAACTTGACTCAAACACAACACAAGTTAAAAAAATCAGCGTAGCTAATTCGCCGTTTCATCCACCTGACAAAGCTTGCATGACATAGATCTCACTATCTGGTTCGATTTTATCCTTCAGCGAGACACGATCTTGAATGACCTGATCGTTAATAAAAATCACCACATGCTGCCTGAGACGTTGTTGATCATCAAGAAGATACCCTTTGAGGCGAGGATTGTTTGCGAAAACATTCTCCAGCGCTTCACGTACGGTGACACCATCGACTGAAACAGATGGACAGTCAAGATGCATTTGCAGGTGCGATGTAAAAGAGACCTTCGCCAAAGTAATTTCCAGCATATAAATTCGTACGTCTTCATTCTCACAAGCCTGCGCAAGTGTCACAAGCCTGAATTCGACCTAAGAGAGAAAGAGCCACTCGTAACGCTTATTCAGAACTACCTGCTCGAAATCTGGGTTGTTGCTTTCTAATCTTAGCGTAGAGAGCTTCTAAAATTGACACTCTACTGGAGACAAACAGCGATGCAGGTCAGAGACCTTCTCGTTCGAAATCTGAAATATTACTGGCGCACCAACTTTGCTGTCATTCTAGGCGTTGCTGCTGCGACAGCTGTCATTGCTGGTGCGTTGGTTGTGGGAGACTCCGTTCGTGGCAGCCTCCGTCAAATGTCCCTCGACCGACTCGGTGAGATTGACTATGCCATCACGGGAGGGCGATTCTTTCGCGAAGAGTTAAGTGAGAGCTTAGCCAGCGAAGACATTCAAACGGCCCCAGCCATCATCGTGCAAGGGACCGTCATCGGGGTATCAACCACAGACCAAGCCCCAGACTCTGAGGAGTCAAATCTGCGACTCAGGAGAGCCGGACAAATTCATGTCGTCGCTGCCGATGACCGCTTCTGGAGCATGTTGGACACAGGCGAGATCGCAGCCCCTCAGGAAGGGGAGATTGTCATCAACCAACGGGTCGCTGATCAGATTGGAGCATCCATTGGAGACAGTTTGTCAGTCATTGTTGAGATTCCGGCCTCGATTCCCCGTGATTCGTTACTGGGTGATCGCGATGAAACAGTGACGGAACTGTCACTGACCGTCTCTGCCATTGCCCCGGAAGAAACTGGGTTAGCTCGGTTTGGTCTCAATCCCAGTCAGCAGGTCCCGTTGAATGTCTTTGTTAATCTGGAAGAGATGCAATACCAGATCGGACTGGAAGAGATTCGACCGACGAAAAGGAACCCCGAATCCAAACCAGCGCGAGTCAACACGCTATTCATAGCGACGACTCAGCCCGACCGACTCAGCCGTAAATCATTCGAGTTAGCAGGAGCGTTGACTGATCGGGTTCATGAAAAGATCACACTCGCTGATCTGGCTCTCAAAATTGTGACCAACGAAAAACATGGTTACCTCTCTCTCGAATCGGAGCAGATGATCCTGGAGAATTCGCTCGCCTCCGATGCCCTCGAAACAGCTGAAGATACGGGGGCTACCGTTTCACCCGTGTTGGTATACCTGCTCAATGAAATCCGCAATGCCGATGAGCCAGAGAAGTATTCGATGTATTCTATCATTGCTGGCATCGACCCAGAACTCTCACATCCATTTGGTCCTTTCGAATTTGTCGGCGAACACCATCCATTAAAGAAAGGGGATGTCTATCTCAACGATTGGTTGGCAAAAGACCTTGGTGTTGCTGCTGGTGATCAAATTCTAACGAAGTACCACGTGGTTGGTGATCGCGGTGAACTCCCGGAGGAAGAAATCAGCTTTCAAGTTCAGGGCGTCGTGAAGCTGACTGGGGTCGCTGACGATACTGGATTCACTCCTAATGTGCCGGGCGTCACCGATGCCAAAACCTACAGCGAATGGCGACAACCCTTTCCATTAAAGGAAGAACTCATCACCGATCGAGATGACCTTTATTGGGACAACATCGATACCGAACGCGAAGACGACTACCGCACGACCCCGAAAATTTTCACCTCACTGTCTACTGCCCAAAACTTGTGGAAGAGTCGCTATGGTGATCTGACTTCGGTCCGTTTCGCTCCAACGAATGAAGAGCATCTTGCAGAATTGGAGAAAGAGTTTACAGAAAGCTTTCTGAAGCGACTCCACCCCGAGCAAACTGGTTTTTTCGTACAACCAATCAAAGCCATTGGACTGCGAGCCGCTCAAGGGACGACCGATTTCACCGGTCTCTTCATCGGATTCAGTTTCTTTCTCATTCTGGCAGCCACAATTCTAGTGGGCCTGCTCTTTCGTCTCGGGATCGAAACACGCATTGGTGAGCTGGGCCTGCTGACAGCTGTTGGATTACATCGCAAGCAGGTGAGGCGTCTTTACCTGCTGGAAGGAACGCTACTCGTTGTCATCGGCGGGGGACTGGGGCTGATCGCTGCTGTTGGATACGCAGCCATCATGATCCACGGTCTCAAAACCTGGTGGTTTGGAGCGATCGGGACGCGTTTCCTGTTCCTGGAAGTGCATGTAACGAGTCTGGTGATTGGCTTTCTCATTGCTGCCATTGTTGCGTTGCTGGCCATCTTCTGGTCGCTGTGGCAAACGCGGAAGCAATCGACTCGTAGCTTACTGAATGGAGAATCAGGGCAAACTGAATTAGCCACCGTCCAGCAGAATTCGCTCTCGCGTAGATCAGCCTTGCTACTGATCGGCGGATCGTTATTGCTCTCCATCTTGACTCTGATTGGTGTCATCCCAGACAGCGAAGCCTTCTCCGGATTTTCCTGGAAGGTCGTGATGTTCTTCTGTGTGGGGATGGGCTTACTTTCAGGTGGCTTATCCGCATTGACCGCATTTCTTGGTTCAAATGATGCCGTCAAGATTGAAGGAAGCAAGACCGCTTCCCGAACCAAGCTGGGCTTGCGCAATGCTGCCCGTAATAGACAACGCAGCGTCATGACAACCAGTCTCATCTCCTCAGCCACATTCATCATCGTTGCCGTTGCAGCCGGACAGCAAAATCCGACGGGAGAAGAACCGAAATATCAGTCAGGGAACGGCGGCTTCACATTGGTCGCCGAGACGAATGTTCCTGTGTTGTATAATTTGAATACGAGTGAAGGGCGCGCGAAAGTAGGTTTCAACTTACTCGACGAAAAAGTCGAAGCAACTCTCGATCAGGCTCGCGTCTTCCCGTTCCGCATGAAACTGGGAGAGAACGCGAGTTGCCTGAATCTCTATCAGACGCAAGTTCCCACGATCCTCGGTGTACCGAATGATGTGCTGGAAGAGATGATCCAGAATGAGCGTTTTCTGTTTGCCAATACGTCCGCAGAGCAACCCTGGTCACTCATCAACAAGAAACTTGATTCTGGAAACATTCCGGTATTGGGCGACATGAACACTCTCATGTATAGCTTGCATAAAGGGATCGGTGATGTCATTCAAGTTCCGAACGAAGAGACGCCGGAACAGACTCTGGAGGTCGCAGGAATGTTTGCCAACAGCATCTTTCAGGGAGTGCTGGTCATGTCGGAAGAGAACTTTCAGAAAGTCTTCCCGGAGCAAGTCGGCTTTCAATACTTTTTGATCGAGACTCCCGTCGATAAGGCAGAGGATGTCTCTGCCATGTTGGAGACAAACTTGAGTGACTCGGGATTCGACAGCGAACGGGTCTCAGATCGGTTGCAGGATTTCCTCGCCGTACAGAACACCTATCTCTCGACCTTTCAAACATTGGGAGGATTGGGGCTTCTGCTCGGCACGATCGGTCTGGCTACGGTCATGCTACGAAACATTGTAGAACGGCGGGGAGAGCTGGCCCTGATGCGGGCAATCGGTTTTCGCAAACAACAGGTCAGCTTGCTCATTATTTACGAAAATGCTTTTCTGCTTTTGTCTGGTCTCGCATTGGGAACCATCTCTGCCATGATCGCGATGGCTCCCCATCTGATCAGTTCGGCAGCGAATGTCCCCTGGCCTTCTCTGGGGCAATTGCTCGTCGCAGTGTTTGCCGTGGGCATGCTATCCGTTTTAGTTGCAGTAAAAGCGGCAGTGAAAACGCCGATCTTGCAAACTCTCAGAGGCGAATGATTAAATTCTACGAAACGGCCTGAACATTGTTCTGTTCGTCAATTGGAGGACGCTTTGAGTACGTATGCAATTGGTGATATCCACGGCTGTTGGGATGCTTTGGAAGCCTTGTTAGATCAGGTTCCATTGCATGAGGATGATCAGCTGGTCTTGCTTGGCGACTACATTGACCGTGGTCCAGATTCAGCGAAAGTCTTGAATTGGGTGATCGATCAGGTCGAGGAACAGGGTACGGTCGCTTTGAGAGGGAATCATGAGGTGATGATGCTAGCTGCGCTTCAAGGAGAAATGCGTCTGGAGCATTGGCTCGGCTGTGGCGGTCAGGAAGCACTGGAATCGTACCTGCCGAAGAATTCCAACCGGAGTCCGAGTCCTGATTGGGTCCCTCAAGAACATCTGAACTTTCTAAAGCACCGCTTACGTCCCTACTTCGAAACGGAATCGCACATCTTCGTTCACGCCAGCCTCTACAGTGAACATCCGGTAGCTGAACAGGACGAATATGTTTTTTATTGGGAACGCTTTCACGACATCGCTCCTCATTGCTCCGGCAAGCGAGTCATCTGCGGGCACACAGCCCAAAAGAGTGGAAGACCTGCAGTGAAGGAACACGCCATTTGCATCGACACCTGGGTCTATGGCAACGGCTGGCTGACCTGTCTGGATGTCGAATCAGGCCGCTACTGGCAAGCCAACCAAAAGAGAAAGCAGCGTAATGATTGGTTAGATTAACTCAACAGTCCGCCAGTGATTGGGTCACTTATTCCTCAACGAACAACTCCAACACCCGCGCCGTACCATAACCAATTACTGAAAACACTAGGAAAGCATCAATCATCAAAACAACAAATTCCAGAAACGAACAGCGACCATAAACCGGAAAGTATCTGGCAGTCTCTGAAGATTGAAACCGTGAGGGAAATCGCATCAATTCATAATCGGAAATTTGCAGAATCACATAAAGGGCAAGATTTGCGATCAACAGCGAAACCGTGAGACGAAAAAGAAAATGGAGCAGACCGGCATTGAGCATGCCGAAGTGCACTGACAGACTCTTGCCTGCCTCATCATTATCTAAGGCACGAATTGATTCTGAAATCGAGTCATCAATTCGCACATCCTGGGGGTAATTCGAAGAGTGTTCATCTACTCGTTGCCGCAGGTTGGCGAGATATGCCGAATCTGCTTCATCAAGTTTACGCAACGCTTCTTTCTCTGACAGTACAGACTCTTGCTCAGAAATCATGCCTGCGAAAGTATCAGCTGTCAGTTCCCCATCATCTTGAGAAAGAAGAGTATGCCGGCGCTTTTCTCGCTGTTCCTGTTCCCATTTTTCAAGAACATCGTCCCTGCCAGCAGTATGAAAGAGTCCTACCACTTCAGCCGCATGCACCCACTCCCGTTGCCAGTCTGCCATCACAGGCGAATCAGCACGCAAGGTCTCATCACGTACCAGTTGCACTAATTCCTGAAATGAGACAGGCCCTTGTTCTTGTTGATCAACACGATAACGGTAAGTCGTAGCCATAGCTGCTGAAATCCGGCCCTGTGTAAGAATGATTCCGTAGTCGACTGTAATCTTCTGTGATGATCAGAACAAGAGACCTCGTCATCTGCAACAGAGCATCAAAACAAAGAGCCCGCTGAGGATCGATCATCAATCCTCAGCGGGCTCGTATTTGTTATCGACTTACTGAATTTTTCGATTATCTGTTCCATTTCCATTCGCGGAAATAGGCATCGCAGTCGAATTCAGCACATGTTGGACAATCTCCCAATGATGCCATGCAGGTTTTAGGCGGTGTCGCAATCACGAGATACGGTAAGCCGATCGTTTGGCCAACAAACTTTGCGGCCGAGTAGGCTGTTGTGCAATAACCCTGTGAGACTCCACAGCGTTCAAGATTTGGATCTTCGAAGTAGAGTGGGTTATGCTGAAAACATAGCGGATAACGAGATGGCGCTGAGACTCCAACAACCGGGCCCATTACGTATTCACCCGGAATCAGACTTTCCATATGCACGGCAGCCAAGTTCTTGGGAGTTTGCACATCTTTGGGTCGGTTTGTTCGAGTACTGCCACCTGCAACAGAGATCTTGGAAAGTGATGGGAAGAGTGACTCCATTTGGTCACCAGCGTCCCCTTTGTCCCCTTTCGCTTCTGGACTGTACCCAGCATCTGTCTGGGCAATCAGATCGTTCGTTGCATCAATGATGGATTGATTACGTTCGCTCACCATTTTCATTGATGGGAGTTGCATGCCGTAACTCTGACGATCTGCCATCTGTTCCAGCTCTGTCAGATAGATTGGTTGAGTTTCAATCAGACTTGCTGAGCTGTCGAAATCAGGGGTCACTTTTTGTTGCGTCACAACAGAGGATTGAATCCAGTCGGTCTCTCTCTCTCCCAACTCTCGTAATTCATCGAGGTAAGTCATCGATTCAGCGATTTCTGTACTCGCTTCAAACTTCACTTTCTGCAAGTCCTGAGAAGCTTCCTCAGCACCAGGAATTGGGGCAAACCATTTCTCTTCCTGATTCAGCAAGGTATCAACATCTTCAGCAATCGCAGAATCAACCTGTTCTGAGATCACGTTCGACTCAGCGACACTGTCGTCTACAGGAAGAGGCGTTTTAGCTGCTGACCAAACAGAGGTTGTCTGCTCGACTTCAGTAACTGAACTTGCACTCGCTTTACATTTGCCTGCCGGGCCAGCTTTCTCCTGCCCAGAGTTGGTGGCACTTTCGTACCAGGCTTCTCGAGGTAGATTGAATTGTTCTTTCTGGCGTTCTGCCGCCTCCATAGCAGCTTGTTCTTTCGAACGAATTTCGATTCCGTACCAATCGGCGGAAGCTGACGCTAGAAATGCACCTGAGGCAGTGAGCGATAAAATAGAGGCGAATAGAGAGACACGACGCAACATAGTTGACTCCGTTCGGCAAGCAGCTCTTGCAGGTGTGAATGTGGCAATGATCCAGATTGAGGCAATGCCATATCCGTGAATTCGGAATTTTCTTGGATCGAACTATCGCAATCAGTCAGTTTTGTGTGGACTTTAAGCAAATCTCATTGAAAATAATGCATACTTTGCGCAGCTTACTTAACCGTCACCATATTAAAAGTTGAAATGAGTGTCTGGTTTTGACGCGAAGTTGCCGATCTTGGAGATACGTCATGTTCTATCTGAAGTGATGGTAAGTCGTAAGAGGGGGCGTCTTCTTCTATTTGCTATCGATATCACCAAATGACAAACAGTAAACCATACTGTGTGTAACCCTAATCAAATATAGAACTTGCGTATTAGCCAAGAAATCATTTTTAACTGCGATCCAATGGAATCGTCACAGAAATGACCCAACTATTCTGAGCATCGTATTATTGCTCATATATTTCTGCTCTCAAATATTGAGTGCGATTGGCAACAAATCATTCCCCAAAAGGGCATTACCGTTTCGCTGACAAATCGAAACGATGGACAACAGGAAAAATCAGTTATGGCGACCAACTGGTACACACAAATCATCAAACGCATCCTCGGGCGATCAGAGGAGGCTGTTCAGTCCAAAGGGGAACTGCGCCTGAAGCGATTGGAAGACCGCCGGTTGCTGAATGCGGATTTCGCTTTGATGGGAGGCGAGCTTCTGCTCGATAATTTCGCCCCCGACGGCATGATGATGAACGATTCCACCTCTTTGACTATCACGGAGGGGAATGTTGATATCAATGGCTCTCCAGGAACCATGGAAGATGTCTACCTGTTCACGCTCGATGCTGGGACCTGGCAAGACCAGGGCGGTCTTTTGGCAAATCAATTTGAAATCGTCGGAGGTAATGTGCTCGCGATCGATCGAGGGCTGTTTGATGGATCCGTTGATCTGCGAATTGATGATGCCAATGGAACTGCTGCCGATGCAAATGATCTCTCGGTCATCATTGGCGATGCGCTCCCGGCTGCCAACTTAATCGACTTTGCTGCGATGACCGACATCACAATTTCCAATGTGGGTACGATTACTCAACAAGGCATGGATGGTTTGGCTGCCACTTCGTTAACAGTCACCAACGCTGAAAGCGTTACTTTGGAGCTGACTACAAATGACTTTGACACTTTCTCAGCTACGACACGAATTGGAGTCAGTTACACTGATGCTGATGACCTGACTGTCTCCGGGATCACAACTAATATTGATGATGCTACTGATGGCGGTGATGACGCCAGTAGCGTGACGATCAACACCGGTGGCAACTTAACCATGACCGGGGCTATCAACTCTACCGGGACTGCACCCGATGCCGAGGATGACAACATTACGCTCACATCTGGTGGTGCGCTTAGCATCACACAAGCAGTGAATGCCGGTACAGCTGACGTTTCCCTGACCGCCAGTGGAGATATCGTTCAATCTGGCATGGGAACTATCACAGGTAATGATCTTTCCGTTACTCAAATGGAAGCAACCGCGCCAGTTGCAATGGACCCTGCTGATCTCGACATGGACATGGCGCATGATGTCGATCTGAACTTGGCAAATGCTGTCGATACGTTCACTGCTTCCAATGCAGAAGATGGCAGTGCAATTACCTTCAATAACAGCCGAACACTCAGCGTTGGTGCCGTCACATCAAACAACGGCGCCATCACCATTACTACGGACGATGGAATGGCGATGATGAATACCGCCAACATCAACGTCAATGGGCTCGTCAGCTCCATTGGAGCCATGGAAGATGCAATGGATGGGGTCATCACCATCACTGCGGACGGCAGCTTGACTCTTGATCTCGACGGCATGTTCGACGGCATGGCTGCTGGCACGGCTATTAACTCTGGTATGGCTGCTGCCATGTTGACCAGCAGTGGGAACATGACACAGGATACAGATGGCCTGATCACATCAGACAATCTGTCAGCAACTCAAAACGCCACTGCTGCTGGCAATATTGCACTTGGTGAAAACAACTCTGCCGCTGCCTTCTCTGCGACAAACATGGCTGCTGGAGGATCGATCACTTTCAACAGTAATGAAACACTGAGCGTTGGTGCAGTCACGTCAAACAACGGTGCCATCACAATCAGCACTGATGATGGCGACGCGATGACCAACACCGCCAATATCACCATTAATGGTGTTGTCAGTTCGATCGGAGCAATGGCAGATGGCAGTGATGGAACAATCTCGCTCACTGCAGATGGGTTGTTGACAATCAATGATGACATCAATGCCGGACAGGGAGACGTCATACTGGTCGCAGACCGAACCATTTCTCAAAACGCAGACGATCTGATCACTGCCAACGAACTTTCTGCTCAAGTCCTTGATGCTAACACAGCTGGAGATCAGAACATTAATCTGGGTCTGGCGAACGCAGTCGATGAGTTTGTCGCAGACAATGATTCTGCTGGCGGCTTCGTCACTTTCCGCAGTACTCGCGCACTCACCATTGACACATTCAATGGCATTATGGGAGTCACAACCACAAATGATGCCATGGCTCCTTTTAGTAATGACATCTCGCTCACTTCGGACATGGCGCTGACTATCAATCAACCAGTCAATGCTGGAATGGCAAACATCACTCTGAGTGCCGGAGGAGACATTACTCAAAATGCCACTGGTATCCTCACCGGAAACACCCTGACGATCACAACTGCGAATGACGTGACCCTCACCAACGCGATGAACAATGTCGTGAACCTCAATGCCATGACGCGAGGATTTCTGAACTATCGTGACAATGATGCCTTAACAGTCACCGGGATCACTACTGACATCGATGACGCGGGAGATGGGATTGATGACGTTGCGACAGCAACAGTTCAAGCGGGGGGACTCTTAACTGTCACAGGTGCGATCAACACAACCGGCGCGGCCGCGAATGCTGAAGATGACGATATTTCACTGACCTCCGGTGCAGCACTGACGCTCAATCAAGCTGTGAACGCTGGCATGGGAGATATTACACTCAGTGCGGTTGGCGATATCACCCAAAATGCAATGGGTATCATCACTGGCAACACGCTCACAATCACGACTGCAAATGATGTCACGCTCACAAATGCGATGAACAACGCAGTCAACCTCAATGCCATGACACGCGGATTCCTGAACTACCGCGACAATGATGCCCTGACAGTCACTGGGATCACAACTGATATCGACGATGCAGGAGATGCCATCGATGATGTTGCCACAGCGACAGTATTAGCCGGTGGAGCGTTGACGGTTAGTGGAGCTATTAACACAACAGGTGCGGCTGCAAATGCAGAAGATGATGACATTACGTTAACAGCTGGTGCCGCCCTCACACTCAATCAGGCAGTCAATGCTGGCATGGCGAATGTCTCGCTGACTTCAAACGGGAACATGACGCAGAATGCAACAGGCATTGTCACAGCCAACATGCTGACTGCAACTCAAGCGGCAACCACTGGAGGGAACATCGTCCTCGACGATGGCAATGTCGTGAACATTTTCACAGGCAGCAATACCGCCGACAACGGAACCGTCACATTCAATAACACGCAAACATTGTCCGTTGGCTCGGTCACTTCAGACGACGGGGATATCACCATTACGACTGATGATGGTGACGGCATGACCAACTCTGCCAACATCACCGTGACTGGTACTGTCAATTCCACAGATGGCACAGCGGATGCAAGTGATGGGAATATACTCATCAATGCTGACGGAACTTTAGATCTGCAGGCTGCTGTCACTGCTGGCATGGGCAACGTCAATCTGACATCTGATGGCAACATGACCCAAAACGCTACGGGCATTATCACTGGAGCAACATTAGATGTCACTCAGGAAGCAGACACTGGAAACATCGTCCTCGATGACGACAACCTTGTGAATGCATTCACCGGAAGCAATGCCGCCAACAACGGAACAATTATATTCCACAACACCCAAACCCTCAGTGTTGGACCTGTCAGTTCTGACGATGGAGATATCACGATCACGACTGATGATGGCGATGGGATGACTAACACTGCCAACATCAATGTGATTGGGCTGATCAACTCCACGGACGGAACAGCCGATGCCTCTGATGGTGCCATCCTGATTTCCGCCGATGGGACAATGACTTTGGATGGCCCTGGCGGACTCGCTGGCGACTTCGTTGTCAACTCTGGTGACGCAATCACTCGTCTAGTGAGCAACGGATCGATCTCTCAAACAGCTGACGGCCTGATTACTGCCGACACATTAGGGGTCCGTCAGGAGAGCATGGCAGCTGGAGCAAACATTGACCTGTGTGAAGCGAATATTGTGGATAACGTTTTCGCAGCGAACAACGCATCCAGCGATGGATTTATTAGCTTTCAAAGCACTCAAAGTTTCATGACAGGGACCGTTGCCGCAGTCACTGGTTTTACTGCAACGACTGGCGTCACAACACAAGGTGGTGACATCTCATTGCTGTCTGGCGGGACCCTCACCATCGACATGGATGCGGATGTCAACGCGATGGGCGGTGACGTTGCTTTCATCGGAGCAGATGTTGTCCTCGAAGAAGCGTTCGATTCCGGGGCTGGTGACTTACTCATCTCAGATGGGGGAGCATTGGATGTCAATCAAACGTTAACTTCAACGGGAACCATTCGCTTGCGAGCAAGTGGTGACATTACACAGTCTGCCGTCATCAATGCTACGAGTTTGGCTGTTCAGCAGATTGGAACAACTGTACCCATGATGGACATGGGAGCGACTGATACTGACATGAACGGTCGCTACGACATCGTTCTCGATCAGGATAATGTTGTGAGCAATTTCGCGGCCAGCAATGCGTTTGATGGGGGTGTCGCACAGTTCAAGACAACACAAAACCTCACGATTCGCTCGATCGCAGGAGTCACCGTAAAAGGCGTGGCGATGGGAGCGACCAACGGTGTCAGTACAACTTTCACTGGTGCTGCGAACGCCGTTGATGCAGGCATGATGGCCGATGACGATTCAGGTGATATTCTTATCGAGACAGATGGTTCGCTTACCATCGCACTTGATGGAGTGGTCGATGGCATGGGCTCAGGCACCGCGATTCTCGCCGGAGCAATGGGAACTGCCGATGTCCGCCTGATTGCAGATGGACCGATCACCCAGGACACCGATGGATTGATCTCAGCAAACGAGTTGGGTGTCGAACTTCGTGATGTCGCTGATGACAATCTCACCGAAGCGATTGACCTCCGTTTCAATAATGCGATCGATGAATTTGGTGCAACCAATGCATCGGATAATGGGCTCATCACCATCCACAGCACACGAAACCTCAACATAGGTCGAGTCAGTGCCCAGAGTTCGCTGGGAAGTAACATTACCTTTGCCAACCAAAACGGTGTCACTTCCACCAATGGGGATATTCTGATTGATTCCCAAGGAGCACTTTCAATCGATCTTGATTCTTCGTTCGATGGCATGGCTGCCGGGACAGCGATTGATGCAGGCACTGCGACCGTACGACTGGTCGCTAACGGTGATCTGCATCAAGATACAGATGGACTAATTACCGCTGCGGTTCTGGGTGCCCGCCAGGACAGTGCAACAGTCCCAATGGCCGGTGATCCGAATGAACTTGGTACACCCAACATGCTCTACGACATTCTGTTGTGTGAGAACAACAGCGTGGGCACTTTTGCTGCGAATAATGCCTCTGCCGGAGGAGGCATTTTCTTCTCCACAAACCAGGATCTTTCTATCGGTTCCGTCACACAGGCGCCGTCACCGACTCCTATGCCACTGAATAGCCAAGCACTATTCGGGGCGACCAGTGGTCTCACTATCGTCCCCGGAGGAGGCGCTGGGTCTTCAATTGTTCTCGTCGGATCAGGCTCAATTACGATCAATGCCGCAATTGATGCTGGAGCAACTGGGGATATACAGATTCATGCCGGAAGTTTCCTGAATATTCAGGAAGATGTCGATGGTGACGAAGTCCGCCTGCTGGCAAACGGGGACATTTTCCAAGGTGTCGATGACATCATCACCGCAAATGCTTTGGCCGCACGTCAGGTTGGAACAACATTCGCTGCTGGAAATAACCTTGATGGGGACATGCTCTACAGCATCCGCCTAGGTGAAGACAACGTCGTCGGCACTTTCGCTGCCAATAACGCGTTTGAAGATGGATTCATCAATTTCCGCAGCACCCAGAATTTGACGATCGGTGAACTCGCTGAAGTGGCTGCCGCCGGGAAGAACCCGGGGTATGCTGAAACAACCGGAGTCTCTACCACCGATGCCGATGGAATGGTGACTGACACAGCGAATATCACCATCGATGCTGGTGGCTCACTCTTCCTAGATGAAGCAGTCAATGCAACACAGACTGCGAATGTCCGTTTAATCGGAAATGGAGACATCACACAGGATGCAGAAGGGATTATCACTGCTCGCAACCTGGGCGTACGACAAAACAATGCCGCTGTCCCGGGTGCAGCCGATCCAGCGGAACTGGGCACGCCAGACATGTTGTTCAGCGTGGACCTGTGCGAAGCGAATGTCGTCAGCGGTTTTGCTGCGAATAACGCTTCAGCTGGTGGAGCAATTGAGTTCCGCAGTACTCAAGACTTGAGTCTGGTGACTGTTGCCGCTGCGATGGATCAAAACATCAACTTTGCCGAAACAGCTGGCGTCACAACGACTATGAATGGTGACATTTCCTTGCAGTCAGACATGACTCTCTCAATAGATGGCACTCTTATCAATGCTAACGGAGGTGATGTTGCCCTGATCGGTTCTCCTGTCGATTTAACAGACGCTCTCGATGTTGGTGCAGGGAATCTGTTCATTGATTCCAATGGCGCGCTGATCATTGACCATGCCATTACATCAATGAACACCATTCGTTTGCGAGCCGATGGTGATATCACTCAAACCGCCATCATCACAGCGACGAACCTGGCCGTTCAGCAAGCTGGGACCACAATCCCAGCCATGGACATGGGAGCGACTGATACTGACATGAACGGTCGCTACGACATCCTGCTCGAACTGGACAATGACGTTGACAACTTCGCAGCCAGTAACGCCTTTGTTGGAGGGGAAATATGTTTCAAGAGCATCGCCGATCTAACCATCGGTTCAATCACCGGAGTGACTGCAAAAGGGGTCACCATGTCTGCGACAAGCGGTATCACGACTGATGATGGTGACATCACTATTATTACTAACGGAAATTTAATAGTAAATAATTCCATCTCTTCTACAGGAGCGATGGATGATTCAAACGATGGAGACATCCTTCTCGTCGCCGATGGCTCTGTCACCATTAACGCCATTGTTGATGCTGGCTTCATCGCTGAAATGCCAACAGGCGACGTCCAAATCAATGCTGGTTCATTCTTGAACATTCAGAACGACATTGATGGAAACAATGTTCGACTGCAAGCCAACGGCGACATCTTCCAAGGTGTCGATGACATCATTACCGCGAATGCTTTAGCAGTACGTCAGGTTGGAACGACCTTCGCTGCCGGAAGCAACCTTGATGCCGATATGCTTTACACCATCCGCCTTGGTGAAGACAACGTCGTCAGCACCTTCGCTGCCAACAATGCCTTTGAAGATGGCTTCATCAACTTCCGCAGCACACAAAATCTGACTGTAGGATCTCTTGCTGCTGTAACTGCGGCAGGTAAAAACCCAGGCTTTGCTGTCACAACCGGTGTCATGACCACCGATGCCGATGCCATGGTACAGAACTCTGCGAATATCAATATCGACGCGGGTGGTTCTCTGTTCCTCGATGAAGCAGTCAATGCAACGCAGACTGCTGATGTCCGCCTGATTGGGAATGGGGACATCTCTCAGGATGCCGAAGGAATCGTCACTGCCAATGAACTAGGTGTCCTGCAAAATGAAGCAACCGCTCCTGTCGCCATGGACCCAGCTGACCGGGACATGGACGGAGAACATGATGTCGATCTCGCGTTCGACAACAGTGTCGACGAAGTTGCAATTAGCAACCTGGAAACTGGCAGTGAAATCAACTTTCACAGCACACGCAACTTGACCGTTGGTTCAGTTGATGCTTTCGAGGATCAGAACATTGATTTCGAATCACCCACTATGGCCAACGGAGCAGTCATGGGTGTCGTCTCTGCCAATGGCGATATTCTCATCGATGCCGACCTCTCATTAACTCTAGATCTTAACAATACATTTGATGCTACAGGATCTGGCACGGCAGTTAATTCAGGCACTGCAACAACTCGCCTGGTGGCGAACGGAGACATTCGTCAGGACTCAGATGGTTTGATTACGGCTAACGTATTGGGAGTACGTCAGGATCAGGCCATGATCAACGCGGCAGCTGATCTGGATGAATCGGGAATGGGCACTAACGATAATGCCCATGATATTGATTTGGGATACGCCAACTCAGTCAACACTTTTGCCGCTGTCAATGCTTATGATGCCCAAAGCAATGCCATGGACGTCGATGGTGGAATTGTCACTTTCCAAAACAATGGAAATTTGACCGTTGGAACTGTGACAGCTCGCACTATGGATGGAACGGCATCCTTCACAGGCGCCACTGGAGTCAATACGACTTACACCGGTCCAGCAGTCGCTAGTCGCGATACCGATGGAGATGGAACTTTTGAAACGACCGACGTCTTGGCAGGTGACATCCTGATCGTGACACCTGGGTCATTAATGATCAACGCCCAAATCGATGCGGGTGGTAGTTCTACGATGCCGATGGGGCCGCGTACTTCTGATGTCCGCTTGGCTGCCAATGGTGCTGTCACGCAAACCGCCGACATCGACGCGGATGAGTTAAACGTCCGTCAAGATGCCGCCACATCGAATACGGATATCACTCTGACACTGGCCACTAACACAGTGAATGAGTTCGCGGCCTTTAATGCCTCTGACGATGGGGACATCTCATACACTGACATGGATGATCTCAACATCAATGTAATGACCGCTCAAGGGACTCCTCATGGAAATGTGGCTGGCGGTTATGCCACCTTTGCAGCGAATGGAACTCGCTTTGACATGAACGCCGCCCCAATGGTGCAACCGATTGCCAATGTCGCTGTTGGTGCATCAGGAGGGGATATCGCGATTACAGCTGGTGGCAACCTGACAGCGATCGGTGTCACCGATATGGCGAATCAACGATTCATCTTCTCAACAGATGGGACTGTTGATTCGACGACAATGTCCGATGGCGAAATGATCACCTTGTCTGCTGTTGACGGTAATATCACGCTTGGTGGTAATGCGAATGATATGATGATGACCCCTCTTGGTCATATCATCATTACTACAGATGAGGATACGACAGCGGGAGTTTCTGCAGCCTCAACCGCACCAGGGACTCCAGGAACAAATGATCGAATCAATCTTGTCGCTGACAGTGATCAAGACAGCATGGACAACCTTACAGACGGAAGAGTGATATTTGGAGATGGAACAAATACATCTGGCGTTCAGCTGCGTACAGACGGCGGTGTTGCAATTCAGTTCGGCCCTCGGCCAGAGACCCCTCTTGCGAATGGTGATTTTGCATTCTTTAGCTCAATGAATGTCAATGGAGACGGCGAGATTATCGCATTTGATCCTGTAACAATATCGCCCGACTTAACTTTTAATGCCTTTGATGTCCAAATCGGAGTGATGAATGAAGAAAACTTAAATATTGAGCTCAACTTTGGTGATCCTAACAATGATACGATTTCAGCTGCTGAGCAGGCTGCCATCAATACTCAAATCACAAACTTCTCGGTAGACAACACTGTAAATTCGAGCCAAGACGTTTCGCCAAATACTCTCGTGCCTGACCCTGCCAATCCAACAACTGAGTTTTTGGTTGTTCAAACTGGCGGAGAGACTCAAACTTACGCTCATGCTTACTCTACACTTGATGGTGTATTATACGTTTTCCAGGCAAATCCAAAGATATTAATCCGATTCGGAGTCTCTCATGACCCGTCTCTGAACGTCTCGGGAAATAGTATTAGTCAAAATGGTTCTACGCAAATTGTGGCTGAAGAACCGCTGGCAATGAGGGCAAACAATAACTTGTCTAGAACCTCAGATAGTGACCCTACAACCCAGCCTACTACAACTGAAAATGGACTTGCCGTACTTAAGGGAGTCTTTCCACCTCCCCCTGTGGTGATTGAACCTGATCCGGCACCTCAGCCAAACCCAGCCCCGCCTAACCCAGCCCCTGTTATTCCACCACTACCACCATCAGTAGCAGCTGTTGAGCCGGCATCGTTCCCGTCGCTGCGACCTTCGGAATCTTCTTTCGATTACTTCCAACTGCGACGTAATGAGGGAGAAGCGGGTTATGAAGTCTTGGATGAACGTATCTCTGAAGATACGGGTGAGTCGCTACTCGATCCAAAGACTCTGCGTGAGTATGTCCAGGAACAAGGACTGGACGATGAGCAGGATTACGAGTTGTGGCTGATTACGACCAAAGTGGTCAATGGCCGGACCATTACACTCGAACGTCCCATCCTCAAATTCGATGTTTCCGGTGGTCGTCCGATTCCAGCTGTGGAAGAACTCCCGATGGAGTTCGGAGAGCTGAAGCTCGAAGAAATCCCTGTCGAGGAAGCTGAAGACGCTTCGCCTATGAATGGTGAAGAGATGGAGAAAGATGACAGTGGAGCGACTGAAAAGCCTGATGAAGAAAAAGACGATGAGAATAGCGTCTCACGGATTGAACTTAATCCTTCAGAGAATCCTGTCGTGAAACGTGTCGATGGTGTTCATCAAGCGAGTGCTCTGGGAGTTGGCGGAACGCTGGCCGTTTCACAGGCACAACGCACACAAGTGAGCGAAGCTGGACGACGCGTTCGTAGCCGTTCACTTGTGAGTCGGATTTTCGGCGGACGCAAAAAGGACTAAATCCCATGCGTGATCAGCAGCCCAGCGACAACAAGACTCGCTGGGCTGTTTTTCTGTAAACTGTCATATCATGGGTAGATGGGGCAGATTGCTCTGGCGATTCCGTCTCACTTCCATAATACTGAACGATATAATCTGTTTGGCATTGTCTGTTTGGTGTTCGTCCTCGTTGACTCGTTCTTGGCAGTTCACCTATCGCACTCAATGTTCCTCATTACAGCCTCATAATTCAATTGGCGAATGATGGTGCGATTGCATTCACCATCTTCATACCTGTTGTCGTTTCTGAAGTAAAAAGGTAGGGCATGAACCGTTCACCGAGCTCTTCTTCATCTGAGTCTGGCGCTGCAAACCAGGCCTACGGGACTCTGGCGCCGAACGTCAATCCATCACCTGGTGTGCCAACGCCGCAAGCACCACTTGGAGTAGAGCAACCTGCCAGCGCTCCCGCGTACCAGACTTATTCTCCTCCACAAGGACCAGGTGGGACTGAAAGAGATCTTCCCAGCCCGGAGCGGTTTTCTCAGGTCTACAAGACCAACGGGAGCGATACTGAGAGCAACTTGCTTGACGCTTACAGCACTCAGTTTGATGACGATGGTGACTGCATCGAAACGATGGAAGTCCCGATGGAGAAATTCAAAGACTCCGACTTCATCAAAACAATTGATACCCCACACACAGGCACCAATCGTCTTCCACCTGATCCCAAATCGGATTCCTACAGAACGATTGAACTGCCAAACGGTGGAACAGGCCAAATCCCGTCGCCGATCCCGCAACCACCGCCCTGCTCAAAAACAGGTGGTAAAAGCACTTGGCAATTACAAATTCGCCCCAAAAGCTTGAAGGGCTACGTTTCTGGTATTCGTAACAGAATTCCTGAAACTCCCGATCAGGCCGAAGGGTTCATGGCTGCCTTTCTCGACAACCCTGAAGTCGCTGAGTACGAAGTCCTCAGCGAACTCGGGAAAGGAAACATGGGGATTGTCTATGAAGCAAAGCAATCCTCACTCAATCGAGAACTGGCGATCAAGTCACTGAACCCGAAAGAGGGATCGGCTCAGTACGAACAGGAGATGTTTGTCTCTGAAGCTGTGGTCACCGCAAACCTCGTTCATCCGAACATCGTCCCGATTCACGATCTCGGTCGCACTGAAGATGGGAAGCTTTTCTATTCCATGAAGAAGGTCACGGGGGTTTCCTGGGACAAAACGATTCGCGAGAAATCCCTGGAGGACAACCTCGACATCTTCATGAAGGTCTGTGACGCCGTTGCCTATGCTCACTCACGCGGTGTCGTCAATCGCGACCTGAAGCCTGAGAACGTCGTCATCGGTGCCTACGGTGAAGTCGTCGTGCTGGACTGGGGTCTGGCGGTCACCAACGAACGCTTTCCCAAACAGGAAAGTATCCTGCTCGACTATCGCGGCGGAGCCGGAACGCCCGTCTATATGGCACCAGAACTCGTCAGCGATGACATCACCAGTGTCGGAGAACACTCCGACATCTATCTGCTTGGTGCCATTCTGTTTGAAGTTCTCGAAGGCTTCCCACCACATTTACTGCGTGCTTTCTGGGATCTGGAAAACCCGCAGGAACAGTTCGCATCGATCGTGACTGCCGTCATGACGAATCAAATTGAGACACAGGTTACCAACCCTGGCGAATTAATGGACATCGCCTTCAAAGCGATGGCAACGAATCCGGCAGATCGCTTTCATTCAGTCGAAGAAATGCAGGAGTATGTCCGCCAGTACCGCATCACGGGGCATGCTGAAGAATTCTATCGCGCAGCGGCCAGCGACGGGAAAAAACAGAGCTACGATAACTACCAGGCTTCTGTCGCACTCTTCAGCGAAGCACTCCGCAAATGGCCTAATAACGAACGTGCAACACTAGGTGATAAACTCGCTCGAAAAGGATTCGCTGAACTGGCACTCGTCAAAGGAGACTTCGATCTGGGACTGCATCTGATCGAAGGTAAAGAAGAACCTGAGTTTCGTTCCTTACGCAAGAACCTTAAGGGGAAACGACAGAGACGAGCTGTCGTGAAGTGGACCTGGTCCGCTCTCGCTATCGGGATTGTTCTCCTGGGTGCATTCACGGCCCTGCAATACCAAACAGCACAAGCGGCTATCGCTGAGGCTGATCTTCGCAAGACCGAAGCTGAGGAAGCGCAGAAACTTGCCCAAGAAGAGCAAGAAAAAGCTGTAGCAGCTAAAGCCGAAGCAGACAATGCACTTCAAGCTAAAAGAGACGCCGAAGCGCTCACTGCCGAAGCGATCAAACAAACAGAAATTGCAGAGAAGGAACTGGAAGAGAAGCAAGCAGAAATTGTTCATGTCAACAAAGAGGCAAATGAGGCGAAAATAGAAGCAGAGAAGCAAACAATGCTGGCTGCCATGAAGGCGAAAGAAGCTGCTGAAAAGACAAAAGAAGCAGAGGTAGCGACTGCGAAAGCAGATAAGGAGTTGAAGAAAGCTGCTGGCGCCTTAATGGCTGCTGCTGAAGCGGAAAAGAAGGCTGAAGCAGCCGCAGCACTTGCAAAAGAAGCCGAAGCAGCTAAAGCCGAAGCCCAAGTCGCTTTGCTGGATGTGGAATGGAATAAATTCAATCTCGAGTATGAACAGTATATTACACTCGGCCAATATGAAGAGGCACTCAATGTTGTCCGTTTGGCATTAGAAAAAGCGAAGATCGCCCAAGGGGCTCCAGGCTTCAACCAGAAATTTGTACGAAGAAAGCCTGTCATCGAGCGACGTTTGCGGGAACTGGAAGCAAAGAGAACTTCATACATTCGCCCATTGGAGGGTGACTTAAAGAACGCTGTTGTCAGCCGCAGTGGCCGTGTCGCTGCTTATTCAACGCTCGACAAAATTGAAATTCTTTACACTCCCGCAGGAGCAGAAAGTTCTCTAGCGAACTACAAGACAAGCCGGTACGAAGACTTGCAGGCGCGAGTCCATCTGGACATTTCAGCAGATGAAAATTTC
Organism: Durusdinium trenchii; assembly: GCA_963970005.1. Classification (NCBI taxonomy): domain Eukaryota; class Dinophyceae; order Suessiales; family Symbiodiniaceae; genus Durusdinium; species Durusdinium trenchii. Next base: position 316,813 of record CAXAMN010027128.1, on the reverse strand, counting down.
GTCGTCGCCACCGGGAAAAACTATAAACGACTGTGGTCGCTGAAAAGCGGAACACCCGTTGACTTCGCTCTGACAGACCAGTTCCCACCAAGTGAATCCAAGAAGGTTGCAGATTACCGGGTGGCCCACTTCTCTCCAGACAGCCAGTGGCTGTTCATTGTCTCCGGTGATGATCGTCTGACCTTGGAAGTCTATGACTTGTCTAGTGGATTTCCCAAGGCACATACAAGAACATCTGTCGTCGGGAAATCAAACAACGTCGCCACGATCACTGATTTCTTCCTCGTTCCGGATGCTGCCCCGGGAGAGATGAATTCTCAGTCAATGTATTTGATCTATCTGACCGGGAACTACGGAACTTCAACCTGCTCCTGGGCAAAAATTGAACGCAATGACGACGCCTTCGTGATTGCTGATCGAGATGGACTTGGTGACACACGTGACCCAGAGTTTCGTCAATTGACCATGAAAGGACTGATCGTCGCCCCCAATGGAGAACGCATGGCTGTTCAAGTTGGCGACCGTCATGTGCGGATATTCAACAGGTTGCGAGACGAAGAAAAGGAAGTCCCTTTCGAAGCACCTGAAGAGCTTGCCACATTTACTTGCGATAACACAATCACATCACTTGCTTTTTCAGATGATGGCAATCAGCTCCTGGTCGGAATTCAGAATGGTTATGCCGAACTTTGGACTTGGAATGCACAAAACCAATTCTTCCAACCTCATCAGCCAGGAGATGAGATTGCCCTGTGGAAAGGACATCGCATCGGCGGACTGTCTGAAAAACCGCTTATTTATTCATTCGTAGACGGACAGGCCAATACAGTTTTGGCAGTGGGCCTGGGTAATCAAAGTGATCGCAAGTCGGGATATCGCCTCATTCGCTGGGACCTGTCTGCTTATGAGCAGGAGTACGTTGATTCTATCAAGAGTTTCGAAGAAGACCTCTTCGGAGAGCCGATTCTGCAAACTCGACTCGATCAACACGAAGAATCGCCTGTTCACCTGGTGAGTGCACCTGCTCCATCGTTTAATTACTCGCAGCTACAGACAGTTGCAGTTTACCAAGATGAGGAAGCTGACGAAGAAGATACCGAGAATCCCTGGCGTGTCTCTCGGTCAGTCGACTCGGCTCGATTCAGTGAAGATGGACAACGCATCGTTGTCGCGGCCGATGACCGCGCAGCTCACGTTTTTGCTCGCAACCGGGCCACGGTGATGATCACCGGGGGGCGTCGCTCTCGATTCTATGAACCAGAGCGAAACATCTTCGAAGAAGGGCATATCCCGGAACTGGCTGAGATCATGTTCCTGCCTCCAGATGGCAAACGCCTCTTGACCAAGGATTATTTTGGAGCGGTCTCGGTGTGGGATGCTTCCATCGATGAAGATGGATATGCTCGGGAAGTTTCTCGTATGTTGACTTCTGACTTTGGGCTGGCTGTCTCACCCGATGGAAAATGGGTATTAGCTTCGGCTCGTGATATTGTCGAAGCACCGAATGACGAAGGTGAATTGGAAGATCAGCAGATCTTCGTCGCCAAGCTCTGGGACACGAAAGATTTCGAGACAAATCCAAGTCCCGATGAGGTCCGAACTTTCAGCGGGGAGCATACTCGTTTGATTACCGCGGTCGCGATCTCACCCGACAGTACAACGATTGCCACTGCTGATCGGCGAGGCAACATCGTCGTCTGGGATTTAATGACCGCCGAAGTCATTGCCAAAATTCGCGGCCAGCATGATAATGATCAAATCTCGGGGATCGCGTTCCTGAACGAGAATGAATTGATCAGTACCGGCTTCGATGGCCGTATTCGTCGCTGGGTCATTAATCAGGAAGAATTGGTCAGTGTCGATGAACGTTTTCAATTCCTGAAGCAAGACAATTTCGACAACTACATTATCTCTTTGAAAATGTCTCCTGATCGGCGGAAGTTTGCGACTGTCGGCGTTCAGAAGAGTAAGGCCAGGGGCGAAAAAACGAAACATCGTCCATCTCGATGTCTGGACTCTTGATTCTCCTCAAGAACCCAAACAACTGTTCGGAAAGCTTTGGCCTGAAACCAAAAGTGAATTCGATCAAGGCGTCTCTTGGACAGCTGATGGGAAATCATTGGGACACATTTATCCCGTTGCTGCTGACCTTGGCAAAGATTTTGTCAGCGAGCTGACACTTTATGAGACAGAAAACTGGACTGTTACTAAGAAATATCGTCCCAAAGGACTGACAGGGACTTCCTCAAAAATTGCCTTCTCTCCTACTCAAAATGAGGACAAAACAGAGCAGATCGCAACATTCGATGGTCGTGTCGCACACCTGTGGAACTTAGACAACCGTGAACATGTCGTCGAATTCCGGTCACATGAACGTGTCTACTCAGCTGACTTCTCGGTAGATCGACGCCTGGTGATTACCGGGAGCGATTCTGTCCGTATTTTTGTTGGAGATGAAAACCTCGACACCCACGGTAGCACAGTCATCCGCATGACCGAGGCACACGCTGGTCGTATCGAAGAGGTGCGCTTCACCGATCAACCAGGCAAGTACGACTTCCTGACTTTTGGAGGTGATCGCCAGATTAAACTCTGGAACTGGAACTGGACACCGGCAGGACCGAACCTTCCACCTACTCAAGCCGCTGTCACAATGAGCCTCGAATCGATGGAAGATCAACAATCGGGAGACTGGGATCCAAACTTAACCTGGAACTCGTCTCTTGATTGGTCCAAATCTGGCAATTTGATCGCTGCGACATTTGCAGGACAACTATATTTGTTCCAAAAGCAGGGCGATGGTTATATCCGAATTCCATTGAAATTGCCGGAAGGAATCGTTGCGCGTTTCCACAGTTGCGACCTGTCTGAGGATGAATCACTAATCATGGCTGGAGGTGCAAAACTTGGCGAAGATGGTCGCTCAGTCGAGAACTTTTCTGCGATCTGGAGACTGCGAGATGGTGCAGCTCCCTTCTATAATTTAGTCTTCGAAGGGAACCATACTCCAGTACGCAATGAGCAGGGAGCTGTCGGAACGACAGCTGTCAAGTTTGCGGCTGATAGCCTGAATGTCTTTACCGGAGGCACCGATGGTCGCCTGAATCGCTGGGACTGGGAGAGTGGTCTTGATCTCATTGATGAAATCGAAGAGGCAGAACTCGTCGAAGAAATCACGATTGACAGCCGAGCCCCGCATGGGACAGCGACAATCAACTCAATCGATGTCACTAACGCGGGTGACATCCTCTCTGCCGGAAGCAATGGAACCGTAGCCCTCTTCCCAGGTGCGGAAGGCTTTGGGGCTGATTAATGGGATTAGACTGCAATACAAAGAGATCGGTCAAACAATTCATCTGAACTCTTTAGCAAGTTTAGATGTTGTCCTGTTTGGCCTTTTCTCTCGGTTTTTGGCATGCTCTTAACCAGGAAAATTGTCCGAACCAGTCGATCTGGGTTTTCCCTGATACAAAGATTTAATGTTTGACTATCTGGAAGTGAATCCGTAAATTTGAATGAAGAATAGAATCGGCTTGGTTGCGAGCAACTTTTCCTTCAATTTTATTCTTTTTAGGGCTTTATAATTTCAGCTTTCATAATGTGATTCAATGTCGTATCGATCGATGCGATTGATTCAAAGGATGACTTCATGTTGGGCGAACTGATTCCAGTGGGTGGTGGTGACAGTATTCCACTCCTGGAGAAAAAAATTCGTATCGGTCGTCGTAGCACTTGTGAAATCGTTTTGTCATTCCCGAATGTCTCGTCCCATCACTGCGAACTCAACCTGATCGATGGCTACTGGCAAATCAAAGATCTGGGTAGCCGCAATGGAATCAAGGTGAATGGCGAACGCTACGATCAAAAGTGGCTGCACCCTGGAGATGAAATCTCCATCGCCAAAAATCACTTTGAGATTGCCTACGAACCTGTTGGCGTTGCTCCGCCTGAAGAGGATGATCCCTTTGAAATGGGATTACTGGAGAAAGCTGGTCTGCAGAAGCAGCAACAGGAAAGACGTCGAGCAGCTCCTCCTCCAGCGGCCAAAAAACCACCGGCAAACAAATCTTTTGGAGCAGAAGAAGACGCAGCTATGGATTGGCTCATGGGAGATAATTAGCTACGTTGAGTTGGCTTGATTAAATCATATAGGCGCGACACAGCGCTATGCGACCTTTCCGTTGAGATTTGCTCAGAGGCGAGGTTCGAATGTATGATTGCTTATGCTTAAGCTGATCATCTTTCTCAATAGTTTTCTCAGAAAAGACAGGTCTCAGCCTGTAACTCCCGCGTGGCGAAGAAGAAAAAGAAATCTGGCCGCACGGTCAGGGTGAAATTCAAAAAAAACCGACAGAGCCGGACTCGTCCTCAAGACCTGACTCAACAATCTCGGGAAGACATGGATCTTGTTGCGGACCTGGAAACGGGTGAGCGTCTCTCTGGTAAAGGGCATTTAACCCGCTACAGGACAGTAATCTCCGAAACAGATGGCGAGCAAGCACTCAGACAGGTTGACCTTGCTGCCTGTGTCTCTGGGCGGGTACTAAAATCGATCGGGGCCAATCATGTGATTGTCCAGGTCGATAAAAATTCGGTTTTGCGTTGTTCTGTTCGTCGGGTCGTTAGAACCATCTCGCGAGATGGTCGTAATGCTGTTGTGGCTGGTGATCACGTTTTACTGACTCCTCTTGAAAATGATGAAGGGGTCATCGAACGGGTCGAGCCTCGCCGAGGCACACTCAGTCGCATTAGTCGCGGAGAAGCCCACACGATCGTCGCGAATGTCGATCAGGCCGTGATCGTTGCATCGGTTAATGAACCACCCCTCAAGACCAGCTTAATAGACCGATTTCTATGCAGTACTGAAAAGGGGAACATTCAGGCGATCATCTGTCTGAACAAAATTGATCTTGGTGATCGGTTGCCCTTACAAAGAATTGCAGGCATCTACCAACGGTTGGGCTATGAAGTGGTGCTGACCAATGCCATGACCGGAGAAGGGATTGACGAATTGAAGCGACTTCTGATCGGGAAAGAAACGGTCTTCACCGGTCAAAGTGGTGTGGGCAAGTCTTCTCTGCTCAATGCAGTACAACCATCTTTGACTCAAGAGACCTCTTCAATCAGCGGTGAGAGCAACAAAGGCAGGCACACAACACGCGTTACTGAATTACTCCGTCTCGATGACGGCGGCTGGGTGGTCGACACACCAGGAATTCGTCAGCTGCAACTCTGGGACGTTCAAGTTGAAGAGGTCGAAGGACTTTTCGTCGAGTTTCGTCCGTTTGTGACCCGATGCAAGTTTCCGAATTGCTCGCATACTCATGAAAATAATTGTGGTGTAATTGCAGCCGTCAGTGCTGATCGCATTTCACCACTGAGGTACCAAAGCTATTTAAGACTTGTTCTCAATGAGAATAAGCACCGGCGCCAGCCCTCAACGTCAATCAATGCCCTCGTTGACTTTTGACAGGCAGGCGACCCTGTTTACGTGAGTGGAATCAATTTGCGTAGCGTCATGGCAGGGACGAGTAACAGTAGAATTCCAACGACAAACGGAATTCCCTCGTTGCCGAACTTGAAGTAGACGAATGCTGCGTCCAAGACAATCACTGAAAGCAGCATCACTCCAATCGCTGGCTGAATCCTGGCTGGAGTTGGATGATAAATCGCAGTCAGTAAGCGTCTGTTTATGGTCAAGGCAATCACGCCCCACAGAACAAGCATCGTTTTTGAGTTCGCGATACCGGGAGGCAAGTTAATCCTGAGTTGTTGGGCAAAGTCTCCCAACCAGATCGCCAGACCAACAAGACCAACATTGATGACAATCGCAGACAGGAGTAGCGGAAGCCGCAAGTTCTCCTTCGCCTCACGACGGGCAAACCAGGTGACGCCAGCAATATAAATCCCCATGCAGCCAGCGACCCATAACAGCGGCTGCTGAAATGCTCCAGCCAGACGAATCCCAGCGGTACTGGCTCCCAAGATTAAATTCAAACTCCGGCAGGCCCCCATGAAGATGGGACCAGCAACTGTGCGCTTCATCAGCCCGTCATAGAGCAGTATGCAGACAGCCAGAGCGGATGCAATCAACAGGCTCCGCAGGTCAGCCAGGAACGCAAACCCCAAACCACTCAGCATGAGCAATGTCCCGAAGACAATGGCCTGTTTCAGGCTCACATCTCCAGCAGGGATGGGACGAGCCGGGCGTTCCGCAGAGTCTTGTTTGAGATCAAAGACATCGTTGAAGACCATGCCTGATAAATACAAACAGGCACTCGCAGCCAAGAGAAACAGAAGCTCCTCGATCGGTGCAAGTGCTGCGTGAGATAACAAGAAGCCTGCAGCAATGTCCGCAAGCGCTGTAAAGACCGTAGGAAATCGACAAAGACGAAGATATTTCATCGATTGTCCTTATTTAATTTTGACCAGCGCAGAACAAAATCAGCATGATGCTCTTCACACCATCGACTTCGCTCTTACTCAAGCATCTTTGAGAAGAGGAGTCAGGTACTCAACAGTACTGTTCATTGAGCCCAAATGCTCATAATCAGATTCTGGAATCTGCACTCGGTACAACTTCCGAAGTTCCATGACGATATCGAGGAAGTCCATGCTGTCGAGCTCCATTTGCTCGCGAAAGGCAACGGAATCGTCGAGTTCTGACAAATCTTCGTCAGGGGCAATTCGCTCCAGGATGTCGATGATAACTTGTCGAATTTCCGGTGGAGTCATTCCGGTCTCTCTCCTTAGCACACAATTGAGTGGATTTATTCTGATCGCTTACGCGAAACGATCTCAGGGTGGCAGAACCCTTGAAAGCAGAAGTTGTAGCAGGCAGCTTACTGTATTGGAATCGACTGCGTCTTGCCGAATCTTCATAAATCCTGAACCTGAGATTATTCGTAGACGCCGCCTTGCTCAGCTGGGAATTTTTTGACAATCAACACCGAGTTGATCCCTAACATCCCGAAAGAATTATTGAGGATATGCTCCACTCTCTCCATGCGGCGTGGACGATTCGCAACGACCTGCTGCAAATCACAGCGAGAATCCTGTTCATCAAGATTGATCGTCGGATGAGCGACTTTATCACCGAAGGAAGGAATATTCCCGAGCAACTCTAACGCCCCAGCTGCTCCCATCGCGTGACCGATAAAGCTCTTCGTGTTATTGATCGCCACTCCCGGGCGATCTCCGAATACAGACTTCAAGGCTTTTGACTCCTCGATATCACCTTGCTCAGTCGCTGTCGCATGGCTGGAGACGATGTCAATGTCGTCAGAGGTCAGTCCCGCTTTGTTCAATGCGAGTTGAATACACTCTGACTGTCGCGTCGAGGAGGGCAATACAAAATCTGACGCATCAGAGTTCATCGCATACCCAACAATCTCACCATAAACTTTGGCTCCTCGCTCGCGCGCATCGGAAAGACGTTCAAGCGTACAAATCCCACCTCCCTCAGCGACGATAATCCCGTTTCTATTCACATCAAATGGGCGACATGCTTTCGCAGGGTCCTCATGCCAAGCCAAAGCTCCCTGACTGGCAAAACTGGCAAAAATTCCAAATGTATGAGTGCTCTCTGATACGCCACCAGCAATCGCCAGATCAACTTCCTTTAACCGCAGCATTTGCAATCCCTGAATAAATCCAGCATTGCCAGCTGCACAGGCGGCCCCAACAGTGAGATGAGGGCCGGTGATTTTCATATTCAGAGTGACTTCACCAGCAGGATTATTGGCGACAGTCCGCGGGTTATGGTGGTGGGACCAGACTTTCGTATCGTAGTCGAATTGAGAAATCTCATAGATCTCGTTTTCTGTTTCGACGTTCCCATGCTCAGTAATGCCGAGATAAACGCCAACCCGATCCTTCCGATAGTTTTCCCAATCTATTCCAGAGTCGATGACCGCCTCATTTGCACAATAGATGGAAACCGAACCTGCTCGGGTTCCCCGACGACGCTCTTTGCGTTTCTGATACTTAAATTCGTCGAAGTGACAAACGCCTGCCAGCACAGGCTGCTTAATATAGCGGGTTTCGAATGGCTCAACACCCGACTTTCCTTCCAACAAGGCAGCACGGAACTCATTGAGGTTGTCACCATTCGGAGAAGCAACACCGACTCCGGTGATCACGATCCGTTGATCGTCTGGCAGCTGATTGTCTTGTGAGTGATCCTGCATCATGTACGCAAACACCTTATCGAACAGCGTGACAAGGAGTTTTTCGCTCGCTCGAAACCTTTATCAATAATTCAGCACGGCACAAACATTCTGACCGCCATTGCCGGGACTCGCTAGATTAAAAACAAACTCGCATCAGGGAGTTTTTAATCGTAAGTCGCTTGGAAGCTACTAATTATAGAAAGAGATTGTCGAATTCCCAAGCAAGGCGAATGAACCGACAGCGAACATTCTGATGAAGCCCATTATTCGACAGGCGAGCTCAGCAACCGATAACGTAAGGCATTATTATAAAAAACCTTACACCGTGGGCGAGTAGCCTTCCAATGTTGTATTGATGATCAGCCAAGCCAGAATTCACACACACCAATGGCTAATCATTTTGCGATATAGTTCAGTGCCCAATCTGAATTCCTCCAGATCGATCCATTCGTCATGTGTATGAGCCTGTGAGATACTGCCCGGTCCAAGAACGACAGCCTTTTCCAGCTCATAGTACCAGGCACCATCTGTTCCGTAGGCCACCGTCTTGGGCTTCTTGGTTCCAGTCAGTTGCAGGCATTCCTGAATGAATTCCGAATTTGGCTCTATGTAAAATGGTCTCGCCTTGAAGGAGACATCCACTTCCAGCCCATGTTGCTCAGCTGAATCCAAGATCCTTTGATAAATCGGTTCCGCATCAATTTTCGGCATTTGACGGTAATAGACCGTACAGATACTTTGGGGTGGAGTGATATTGATCGCAGCTGTGTGATCATTGATCCCCAAGTTCATTGTCATGGTCGGCGGGTTGAACTCGGGGTTTTGCCACTTGGGATCGGTCTCCATTTCTTCGTTGAGCTCCTGCATCGCTGCCAGAAATGGAATCATTTTCCAGTTCGCGTTAATCCCTTCTTTCGAACTGGAGTGAGCAGCCCGCCCTTTGGCAGAAATGCGCAAACCGCAACCTCCTTTGTGACCATGAACAACCTCTCGCAGAGTCGGCTCTCCGATAATCGCGCGCGACTGACCTTCGACCATTTCGCGGTAGAGTTGGGAATTCTGAACGACCTGTTCGGCACCGCGCATCCCAACTTCTTCATCTGCGGTACAACAAAAATAGATTGGCTCAGACAGGGGCTGGTTGCGGAATCCTTCCATCGCTTCCAGAAAACATGCGACCGAACCTTTCATATCGGTGGTGCCTCGACCATAGAGCCGCCCATCTTTGATTGTCGGCTCAAATGGTCCATGGTCGTCAAAGACCCACGTCGTCGCTGGCACAACATCCGTATGCCCAAAATAAGCGACTCCTCCTAAACCACTGCCCAGCTTGCCCACCACATTAGACTTAGGGACACCATTGTGATCGATGTAATCGATGCGTTCGACTTCGCAGCCGAGTTCCCTGAGCCACTCATCTACCTGATCTGTGACAGCGACATTTGATTTCGAGCTGACTGAATCAAATTCAACGAGAGCTTGCGTGTAATCCAATGCAGTGGACATAAAGGATTCCTGTTGTCCGTAAGAGTGTGAGACTTGTGGACTGTCACACCTAAAAATTAGGGTTGAGACACTGGAATATAGCGACAACGGAGCGGTCAATCGCGATACCAACCCTAAATTAAAAGCCTGACAAGGCACTAGTCTCAATTCTATTGTGACGTCGATCAAGATTGCCATTGATAATGACATCGAGAGCGAAAAATCGTTCGCCTCTGTTTTCGTCTTTCAATTACTTCGTTACGATCAATAAGGTTCGCTGACAATATCCGCGGGGACACAATGTATCAAAAGACATTCGCATTGACTGTACGTGCTTTGCGTGTCGATGCGAGACATCTATCGCCCCACCTGATGCGAGCAGGACTCTGCTTTGTCGTCCTGTTGACGTTATCAAACGCCCAACAGTCCTTCAGTTCACAAGCTCCCGGGCTCTCTTTCTTTAGTTCGATCATCTACACCAACGCGGCTTTCGCTTCGTTCGTCATTCCTTTGCTGTTTGCGAACTCAATTACGGAAGAGCAGGAAGAACGAACACTCCCGCTGCTGCAAATCGCTGGTGTCTCTCCGCTAACAATTCTGGTGGGGAAATCGATTCCACGGATGATTGCCGTTTTGTTGATCTTCGTCGTGCAGGTCCCATTTTCTTTGCTGGCCGTCACTTTAGGAGGCGTTTCCTTACTGCAAATTCTAGCAAGTTACGTGGCAGTTGCGGCCTACATTATTTTTGTTGCGTTTCTATCTTTGTGGTGCTCTGTCATTTTTCGTCTGACAGCCAACGCTATTGGTCTGGCAGGTTTGCTGTTATTCGCTTACCACGTCCTGCCCACAATTGCCTATGGCGTACTGCTCGCCATTCAGTTCGACCCCGCCTGGAGAGGATTAGCACAAACTGGGATCACATGGATCGGCAATTACTGTCAAACCAACATCTTTTATCGCCTGAGTTCGATCCTCTTAACGGGATTTGACTCAGGACTGCTCAGCTTGCAGGTCGGCACGAATTTATTATTGGGAAGCTTCTTCTTTCTGCTCGCCTGGGGCACTTTTCCCTACTTCAATCGCGAGACGGACACTGCCCCGGCAAAGAAGAAGTCGGTTCGTGGTAAACAGAATACCCGTCGCAGACGAGCCTGGAAGAAAGCATTGGTTTGGAAGGAATATTACTTCGCAGCTGGGGGGAGGCTTTATCTAGTATTGAAATTCATCATTTATGGGGCAGTCATCGCCCTCGTGACTTGTGCCTCTGCTGGATGGGATTTAAATCGCATCGAGTTTGATGAAGCAGCACTGATTTCGGCAGCGATGATGTTCTTCGCCTTTTTGCCCATTGAAACCGTTCTGACAGTCGGCCGTCTCTTCCAACCTGAAGTCAAAAGCAAGACTCTTCCGTCGCTGTTGTTACTGCCATTTTCTGTGAGGCAGATTGTCTATCGTAAAGTGCTGGGAGGCATGTTGGGGCTAATTCCTGTTCTGTTCTACCTCACTCTCTGCACTGTGATCGCGCCTCGCGGCTTGGAGGAATTCTTCAGAGAAATCGGTGAACATCCGGGGCTAGCTGCCATTATCATGAGCAACATCATTGTTCACATTCTACTGTTTTTGCATTTGGTCGCGTGGCTCTCAATCAGAATGAATGGCTGGTGGGCGATCCTCGTCTCGTGGTTTGTCCATTACTTCAGTTTCGCGATTTTCGCAATGATCTATGCAATGCTCTCAGGATACTTCGGCTTGAACTGGTCCGACGGAACCGAATTGTTCCTAGCTGCACTAGCCGCGGGTGCAGTCCTGGGTGTTGTCGCTATCATTCATTACAGAATCGGACGAGACCTCGAATTCAAGGCTGCCGAAATGTGACAGCGACGTCATCTAGAAGGATCAGCGCTGCTTTGAATCAATCGACACACCAATTTACGAAATGCAGGTTCTGCTTCTGAGGCAACACAGACGACGTGATCACCATCGGCCCCGACGAGAGCGTCTGGATTACAGAGATTTGTAATGGTTGCTAACCCAACAACCTGCATGCCGAGCTTGTACGCTTGCAACACCTCAGGGACAGTTGACATCCCAATCGCGTCGGCCAGCATTCGATAGAACCGCATCTCCGCACGCGTTTCGTAATTCGGACCTGTGACTGAAACGTAGGTTCCTTGCCGCAAAGAGATGTTCTCCTGCTTCGCTATTTCCTCTAACCGATTGCACAGCAAATCATGAAACAGCGGCTGCTTTTGTACCTGTCGTGATGGATCAAGGTTTGTCAGTCGAGGATAAAGAAAATCGATTTGATCGGTGATGAGCATGATCTCTCCCACCCGAAAGAGTGGATTCAAACCGCCAGCAGCACAGGAAACAACAAGTGTTTGAACCCCGAGTTCTTTGAGAACTCGGATGGGGAAAGTAATTTCCTCTCGAGACACACCTTCGTAGCAATGGGAACGCCCCCGCAATGCAACTACGGGTGTTCCATCAAGCTTGCCGCACACCAACTCACCAGCGTGCCCGATCGCGGTCGTCGTGCAGAAACCAGGCAGCTCGTCATAGGAGAACGAGTGCTCAATCTGAATTGCTTCGACAAAGGCCCCCAGGCCAGTGCCTAAAATCACTCCAACGCTCGGAGCTTCTGGCCAAGCCTGTTTGATGAAATGAGCCGTATGCCGGGGAGTGATCATGGAATCCAAATTCGCATAAAACGTGACAAGCCTTAATAAGTACGTTGAACAACATTATTCTGCATTCAGATAGCATACCTGTTCAGTTGAGTGACTTCGCTGTTTTGATGGTGTTCTATAACAAACCTACTTTTCATTTCCAGTTCGCTTGATGTTCATAAACCTGTTGAGCCGCATGCCAATGTTCGCTTCACGATTTCCCCTAAGACACCTCCTGCTGTTTATCGCACTGGCTCACGCCCCACTTGAGGCACAAGAGACTGCTCCAATCAAACGGGATACAGCAGATTTGCAGACTTTCAAAAAAGAAGTGGATCGTCTGTCCCTGTTAATAGAAGCGATGCCCGATTCACAGAATGCTTACTCGCGTCGTGGAGACCTTCATTTCTATTTGGGTCACTTTGACAAAGCGTTGGCAGACTACAACAAAATGGTCGAGTTGAACCCAGCCATAGACACCTCTCATTGGAGAAGAGGGATTGCCGCGTTTTATGCCGGAAAGTATGACGCTGCGGCTGGACAGTTTGACCGCTACCATAGTTTTGATAACGTCGATCGGGAGAATGGCATCTGGCGTTATCTTTCTCATTTCAAGTCAAAGGGAGCTGAAGCAGCCCGCAAGCAACTCCTCAAATACGAAAAAGATGATCGGGAACCATTCGGAGATGTCTATAGACTCTTTGAAGGGAAAATCACTGGTAGTGAGATTCTTGAGAAGATAGAGCAGGCAGAACTCGCTGCGACTGAAAAAGAGAAACGACTCTTCTACGCCAATCTGTACATTGGTTTGAATGAAGCCGTTCAAGGCAACCAGAAAACGGCGCGAACACATCTAACCCAAGCCGCTCAAAACAGCTGGCCCGCATCAGCAGGCTATGGCCCGCACTACATGTGGCAGGTCGCGCGTGTCCATCTCAAAATGTTGGAACCTGACCAGAATTGAGAGACAGGTTGAGAGCTACTCGCAGCGACACACTGTTCACTTTAACTTAAATCTAAAGAGTATGTACCGCTTCCAGAATTGTTGATTCAACAAGTAAACATGTCCATCTTTAAGTTCATTGTTCCTGACTGATCGCTGAGCCTTCTGATGATCGACATCAAGAAACTCTTGCAGTTTCCCTGGTCCTAAATCCGCTAATAAGCAGGGAGCATAGGAGGCATTCACAATGACCTTTCCCTGCTCGCCCCCAAACTTGAGATCGAAGCCATAAATATCGGGGGTCGCTTTCCAGGTTGTCCCTGTTTCCAAGTCTGCGACTTGAGGCGAGACCGAATCGAACTCAGCAGTTGGTGAAACGAGATAGTGTAGCTGGAATTTTCTGACCTTCTCCAGCTTTACGGTGCCCAAGCTGTATGAGTCACTATTCGAGATTGTTATGTACTGAGAATCCTTGACATAACCGGGAGCTTCAACCCAGAAGTAATATCGAATCGGAGAGAGACCGTTCATCTCGATCTGGCCCTGATCATTTACCTCCACTTCGATTGGCTGAGGCCACTTGCGTCTTGGTTCTGTTCCGTTGGAAGGTGTATTGACAGGCCCATTGGCGACTGTCAGAAACGCTTTCACTCCGTTGATGTCGGTCGAGCCTTCCATCTGAACTTCACCTGACAAGGAAACCTGTTCTGCCTGGGGAAGTTTTTTTAACTGAAGTACACCAACATTGATCAGTTCGCCTTCGCTCCCTGCTAATTCCAAATCATAAGGTTGATACTGATGCATCCGAAACCCGACCGGTCGTTCCAAGTCCTTGACCACATCAGCGAAGAAGCCACCTGGCAGAATCTCCATCTGCGATTTCACGTAGATCGGATCCTCATCACCTTCGAGGACAACACGCCCAAAGATGATCGCTTTTCCTCGGCCCCGTTGCATCTCTGCTTTGCATCGCTCAACTCGCTCATTCAAGATGGGATAGCTTGTCAGAATATCGTCTTGAGAAAAGGCCTGCTGAACGAAAAAGAGTAACAGGACGACAGTCAGTTGGTTCACGGAGAATTGAAACATGTAAACAACCAATCACGGTGCTCATTGAGAAATGAATTCCCGCACATCATAGCAGATTGTTCTGGTTTCGATTGAATTCATCAGTTGTGAGTAACAACAGTTCATCAATCACCAGTGGAAATCTTCTTAAATAGTTTCTACCGCTGATAAACACTTATGAACGCAGATAGAATGAAGAATTCTCGTTCATCAGCTTCAATGAGTGGTCCCGCTACAAAGACTTGGATCGATAGCTGCTAAAAAAGCTGCCCAGATGTTCCCGAAGATGGACGTTCAGTTCAGGGCCATCCGCTGACCGCTGCTGGCCATGCCACATAGGTAAGCGAACGAAATTGACGCCATGGCATCAGAACTTCACTAACCTGCGTGGTCGATGGTCAGTTTCTCGAATCCCCTTTTCTGTCTCGCCCTGGATGCCTAAACTAGAGAAGGCCAGACATGCCCCACCAACTTCACTTCCCACACTGATTTCAGGTCGATTCCATGCATCCTGCCGAAGAACATTTTCGTCTGCTGACTCGCCGTCACTTTTTTGGACAAGCTGGACTTGGTTTGGGGACCGCGGCCCTCGCTTCCTTGATGTCCGACTCTCAGTCGCAAGCGGCAACGACGACTGGCTTGCCGGACTTGCCTCACTTTGCACCGAAAGCGAAGCGAGCGATCTATCTGTTCGCTGCCGGTGCTCCCAGTCAAATCGATACGTTCGATTATAAACCGAAACTAGACGAACTCTTCGATACGGATCTTCCGGAGTCAGTCCGCAACGGGCAACGGCTGACGACCATGACTTCTGGACAAAGTCGCTTCCCCATTGCACCATCGAAGTTCAAGTTTCAGCAATATGGTGAAAACGGCACCTGGCTGAGTGAATTGGTGCCGCATACAGCGAAAATGATCGATGACATTGCCCTGGTCCGTTCAGTCCACACCGAAGCGATCAATCACGACCCAGCGATCACTTACATCTGCACCGGCAGTCAACTTCCAGGCCGGGCTAGTTTAGGAGCCTGGCTCAGCTATGGATTAGGGACTCTCAACGATGACTTACCATCGTTTGTGGTGATGACACCATCCTGGACAGGGCGGCAACAGGCGCAAGCACTTTATAACCGCCTGTGGGGTTCTGGATTTTTGCCAAGTCGTTATCAGGGTGTTTCACTGAGATCCAGTGGCGATCCTGTTCTATTTCTCTCGAACCCTCCGGGCGTGAGCATGCAACTCCGCCGAAGGATGTTGGACCGCTTGGAACAATTTAATCAGCGAACTTATGAGCAAATCGGTGACCCGGAAACACGCACCCGCATCGAACAAGCTGAAATGGCATTTCGAATGCAATCTTCTGTTCCCGAGTTAACCGACATTTCTGGTGAATCGAAGACCACACTGGAAATGTATGGTGAAGATGTCAACAAGCCAGGCACATTTGCAGCGAGCTGCTTGCTGGCTCGCCGCATGGCAGAAAGAAACGTCCGCTTTGTTCAAATCTTTCATCGTGGTTGGGACCAACATGGTAACCTGGCAGGCGATCTCCCCAAGCAGTGCAAAGACATCGACCAACCAGCCTGGGCACTCATCCAAGACCTGAAAGAACGGGGCATGCTGGAGGATACACTCGTTGTTTTCGGAGGAGAATTCGGACGAACGGTCTATTGCCAAGGTAAGCTAACCCGAGAGAACTATGGTCGCGACCACCACCCTCGCTGCTTCTCAATCTGGATGGCGGGAGGCGGTATCAAGGGAGGTGTCGTTCATGGGGAAACAGACGACTTCAGCTACAACATCGTCAAAGATCCTGTGCACATTCATGATTTGAATGCGACAATCCTGCATGCCTTGGGGATCGATCACAGGCGTTTGAGCTACAAGCATCAGGGACTCGATGTCCGCCTGACTGGCGTTGAAGAGCAGCATCCGATTAAAGAGATTCTGCTCTAAGCTGAGACAAGTCAGTCGAATCATCCTCGCTTATTCCAAAGGTGGAAGCCCCACTCTTGGACAGATTTTTAGCATGCTGCAATCCTGACACTGCGGACGTCGAGCGATACAGACTTGGCGACCATGATGAATCAGCCGGTGTGAGTACTCGATCCATTCTTTCTTCGGAAGAACTTGCATCAGGTCTCTCTCGATGATCTCGGGATTCTGACTCTCTGTCAGCCCCAGTAAGTTTGAAATTCTGCGAACATGGGTATCCACGACGACTCCGCTAGGGATGCCATAGGCCGTTCCCAGAACGACGTTGGCTGTCTTACGCCCGACCCCAGGTAACGTGATCAATTCTTCCACTGTCTGCGGTAATTCTGAGTCGTACTCTTCAACAAGTCTTTGTGCCATTCCTCGCAGGTTGGTCGCTTTCGCACGAAAGAAGCCGAGAGGCTTCACGATCTTCTCCACCTGCTTTTGTGTCGCTTTCGCCAGTGATTTGGGATCAGGAAACTTTTCAAAGAGCGTTGGAGTGACGGAATTGACTCGTTCATCTGTGCATTGGGCAGAGAGAATCGTCGCCACCAGGAGTTGAAACGGTGATTCATGCAGCAAAGCACATTCTGCAACGGGATAGTCCTTCTTTAAGCGCCTCACGACCTTGCGGGCTTGTTTCTTTTTGGCATCAACTGTTTCGAACATGTTCAACGATCTGTTAGCACTGTTTGACAACGAGTTTACAGTCTTTCGAAGCTTTTGAAAAAATGCAAATCCCGACAACAAAAGTCATAGACAGTTCTCAAAACGCAGAGCTAACATCGGCTGCGTTCCAATCATAAGAACTGTTCGAGCTTCCATAATGACAATCACAGCCGACAACCCTAAATTCGCTGAAGCCGTGCGGCTGTTTAACGAGCAGGAGTTCTTTGCTTGCCACGATGTCATTGAGGAACTGTGGAACGAGACAGTCACGGCAGAACGCGACTTTCTACAGGGTCTCATTCATGCAGCTGTATCACTCTTTCATTTCAGCGAAGGCAACCTGGGAGGAGCTAGAAAGATGCACGACTCTGCCGTGCGTTATCTCTCTCCTTATGAGCCAGATTGCCTGGGAATTGAATTAACAGAATTTCTGCAGCGATTTGATCTCTGCTTTGCTCCATTGCTCGGAACTCATCAATCCTATCCCAATGATGTCGAGATTGATGAGACTCTGATTCCAAAATTACAAAAGGTTGAACAGGCAGGACCTGATGAAAACAAACTCTCAGACAACAATTGACCAAGTCCAGGTTGTCGAATTACCTGAGGTCACAATCTTTCCCGGTTTTCTTCAACCTGTGAAAGTGGCTGCTCAAACGGCACTGTATGCCTTGGAAAGTGCTCACCTGAATCAAACGTCAATCGTTCTTTCAGCGTCATTGGATGAGACAGATGAAAAAAGGCTCGGATGTCTGGTTGCAGTGCAAAGTTTCGAGTTTTGCGAAGATCGTTCTGCTTTAGTCATCTTGAAGGGCATCTCCCGAGTCAGTTTAAACCTGGCTAATGGAGTCGCTACCAATGTGATTGAACTTCGCGACAACTACGATCAGGCATTGCTGACTGAGCGGGTTGATCTGAGAAAGAAACTGCTCGACACCTTCTACCAGAAGAATTCTCGCTGGGAACAGAATCAGATGACACGTTCGGTCTTTGATTTTGATCTGCCGCTTGGAAGGCTTTGTGATTTGCTGGCTGCAAATCATTCTTTATCGAGAGAGCAATATCAGTATGTGCTCTCGACCTTGAATGTCGATGAACGTTGTGAAATCGTTTTGGATTACCTTAAGAACGGAAAGATCAAGCCGACCTACGCTCATGAATTCAGCATGAACTAGCGAGGCCAATTCGGGTGCGTTAAGTACTGACGCATAAGATTTCGTCGGCCGCAGTTTCTATTTCCAGACGCGTGATCTCTGTTAGCTGGTCAACATATCCAACCAGTAGCGAGAGATCGCAAATCTGGTTGATTCTTCTGGGGATTCCTTGAGACAGCTCATACACTGTCTGACAGGCATGTTCATCGAATAGCGATGTGACTCCCGCGATTTCGATGCGGTGAGCGATATAATTCTCCACCTGCTCTTCGTCGAGTGCCTTCAAAGCCATTCTGACTGAGATCCGTTGATCGAGCGGTTTGATTCGTTTGACCTTAGCCAGGAGGTCAACGCGGCCAGCCAGGATCATCGAGAACTGGGCTTCTCCCTCTTCATGTCGATTCTGTAAGAGTTGTAGCAAGCTGAGCTGCTCAGGAGTCAGCAGATGTGCATCATCGATAATGAACACCGGATGTTCGTTCCGCGATTGCATCTCCTTCAGGCGTGCTTCCAGACAAATCAGGACGACATCAGTCGTCGCATTTGACGGAATCTGAGCCCCTGCTCGTAAGGCCAGATATCTCAAAGTCTCAACAGGTTCAAGAACTGGCAAAGTCAGCTTGATGAAGGGGCCAATTTTTTCGGTTAAGTTTTCTTTCTCTAGAACTTTCAGCAGAAAACTCTTTCCGAGTCCATGTTCACCGACCAGTAGACCGACCCCTTTGTTTTGTTCAATGAGATAACGCAACTTCAGCAGGCTTGCTTGATGCGCAGGAGCCGGAAAGTAAAAGTCCGTTGCAGGTCCACATTCGAATGGCCGCTGCTTCAGTTTCCAGTACGTTTCGTACATCGCCTGTGTCTGTTGAGGTTGTCAGTCGTGGTTGAGGGAACGGTAACGTTATTGCTCGGAGTCGCTGACTTTCTCTATTGAGCCTGAGAGCCAAACGATTGGTTTGGGTTGTGCATGCGTGTGCGGTCTTGACATGTTCGCCTGCACAACATCAGGAGCAATGAGAGCTGGACGCTCTGAATCGAGTGGAAAGCCAGTCTGTCGAACCTGTCCTGTTTGTACAATGTCAGATTTTGGCTCGTTGAACGGGTTCTCTCGCTGCAATTGCTGTTGAGCGGTTATGGCCGTAAGTTGACCCGTAGGTGGTAATTCAGGAGCCTCGGGAAACTGCTGTCTTTGAGTTTCAATCGAAGGCTGTTCCGCAGTTTTACGGGCTGCATAGACTTCACGACCCCATTGCTGAACACTCTGCTCCAGATCCTCGCGTCTTCGAATGATTTGAGGCTTTTCCGCAGATGCCTGACTTGAGTTTTTGTCAGTGACAGAGGGGTTTCCGTCGGTCCACAAAATGGCTGCACCGCTGAACACAGAAAATGCAGCGACCCAGTACCAAATCTGATTTTTACTCCATGGAACCATCTCCCGCCCCTTACGCCCGCGCACGAAGATTGCAAACTCGCGTATCTTTCGTTTCGGTTAAACAGGGGTCGGAACTTGACAGTATTACCGGTTACAGCGACTGAATTGATTCGACTGGCTTGAAGTGACTCCATCAGGCAAGCGATACTACGTGGTCTAAAACACTTTATGACTCCGGGAGAAAGAACTTAATGTTTCACTTACGATTGTTATCCATTCCGCTCATGGCCTTCAGCATTTTGGTTGTCTCATCCATTTCTGGACAGGCAGAAGATGCCGATCCATATGGCGGATTCAAAATGGGCATCCAGAGCTATTCGCTACGGGCTTTTGATGTCGAAACAGCTCTCGAGCACTCTCAGAAACTTGGCCTGAAATACTGGGAGGCGTATTCCAAGCATCTCCCCATGTCCAGCGTGCCTGCCAAGATTAACGAGCAGAAAGAGATGCTCAACAAAGCAGGGATTACACTTGCTGCCTATGGTGTCGTTGGCTTTGATGACAATGAAACGAAAGCACGACAGGCTTTTGACTTTGCGAAAGCGATGGGACTGAAGTCGATCAGCGCGAACCCGAAGAAGGACAAAGCAACTTTCGATCTATTGGAAAAGTTAGTGGCTGAGTACCAGATTCCGATCGCCATCCACAACCATGGTCCCGGCGCTCTTTATGACAAGGTGGATGATGTTCTGGAAATGGTCGAAGGACGACACCACCTCATCGGAGCATGTGTTGATACTGGTCACTACCTGCGTAGCGACGAAGATCCTGTCGAAGTCATTCACAAATTAGGCAAGCGTGTCTTTGGCGTTCATTTCAAAGATGTCCGCACCATCCATTCAGAGGAAGAGAAAGAACGACTGCGAAAGACTTTGCCCAAGAATCGCGTCAAACATCTCGAACAGGAAGGTAAGATCTTTACCATTCTGGGTGAAGGTGAACTGAATATCGTCGGCACACTGAGAGCACTCAGAGAGATTGGCTATACCAACCCAATTTCACTGGAGTATGAAGAGAATCCAGAGAATCCGCTTTCTGATATTGAACTCTGTCTGGCTGCCGTACGTAAGGGAGTTGCATATCTCGACGATGAAGAAAAAGGCTTCACACAAATCTGGGATGGAAAGTCCTTTGATGGTTGGAAAATCAACGAATCACCAGAAACCTGGAAAATTGAAAATGGTGCCCTCGTCTGCAACGGACCGCGCAGCCACTTGTTCTATGACGGCGACCTGGCTCCATTCAAAAACTTTGAACTCAAAGTTGATGTCATGGCGGAGCCGAACAGCAATGGTGGAATCTATTTCCACACTGCTTTCCAGGAACAGGGCTGGCCGAAACAGGGTTTTGAAACGCAGGTCAATAACACCTACAACAAAGACCCTCGCAAAACCGGCAGCCTGTATGCCGTTGACGATGTGAACGTGCAGATGATTCCAGATAACACCTGGTGGACGCAACACATCATCGTGAAGGGAAAACGCGTTCTCATTTTGATTGATGGCAAAGTCGCCACGGACTACACCGAGCCAGAAGGGCAGGCCAGTCAATCGAAGAACTTCGAAAGAAAAATTGGCAGCGGGACATTCGCTTTACAAGGACATGACCCACATAGTACGGTTCACTTCAAGAATATCCGTGTGAAGAAGTTAGCAGACTAAACGGGCTTTCCTACAGAAATCTCTACTTAGAATACTAACATTACTATTAGCCGGAACGCGTTCGCGTCCGGTTTCAGGCCAAGAACCGTGGGCTAACGTCCAGCGGCGAATGAAGCAAACTGGTTTTGTTAGGGCTTCTTAGAAAAACTGCGGTCATCGCTTAAGCGGAGACCGCAGTTTCTTTTTGTGGGCTTTTATGATTTGGAGAAGAAGCGGTCTGTGAACGTTCAAGAACGTATAGAGCGCTATGTGCCCGCAAGTTGGCGAGCGCGGCACGTTTCACTGCTCGGTCACCGATGATCGGCAGTTCACGCACGATGTGAAAGTTCCCCTGACTGGCCAACTCTCGAAAATCGACCATTGAGAGAAAATGAACATTCGGTGACTCATACCATTCGTAAGGCAAGTGGTCGGTGACGGGCGCACGACCTCGCAAGGCCACCTGTAAGCGGATTCGCCAATGGGCAAAATTCGGGACAACCACCAGTGCCCGTCGTGCCACCCGAAAGATCTCATTTAGCAGATCCAGTGGGCGGTCAATCTGCTGTAATGTTTGTGAGAGAATCGCGAAATCAAAACTCTGTGAAGGAAGTTCTGTCAAACCACCGTTCAAATCAGCCTGCAACATGGGGACTCCCTTCTCGATCCCCTTGATGAACAAATCCTCGTCTCGTTCGATCCCAAACACATCGCAGCCATGCTCATCACGTAAGCGGGCAATAAGTGATGCATCACCACAGCCGAGATCGACGACTCGACTTCCGCGCGTGATTTTATCGATGATCAACTCGTTGGTCACAGCAGCACGCGGATCGGGTAGATAGATTCTTTTGGCACACATCGCTA
The DNA here is from genome assembly GCA_963970005.1 of Durusdinium trenchii. Lineage (NCBI taxonomy): Eukaryota > Dinophyceae > Suessiales > Symbiodiniaceae > Durusdinium > Durusdinium trenchii. The sequence goes on along the minus strand of CAXAMN010027128.1, from coordinate 294,741 downwards.
TTTCCCTACCGTTGATCGCTGTAAGTTCGTGCCAGAAACGGGCTGACTAACGCACCGAGTTTGGGAAGTTCCGAATCGATTAAGAAAGCATCGTGACCATAAGGACTCTCTAATTCTCGGAAAGTCACATGCCGACGGGCTTCGACCAGCGAACGGACAATCTCCTTACTTTGATTTGTCGGGAAGAGCCAGTCTGTTGTATAGGAGACTACGAGGAAGCGGCATTGGGCTAGTGAAAACGCATCTGTCACAGAACCATATGCCTCTTTCAGATCGAAATAATCCATTGCGCGCGTTAACGCCAGATAGCTGTTGGCATCAAAGCGATTGACAAACTGATTGCCCTGGTAGTGCAGATAACTTTCGATTTGAAATTCCGTTTCCGCTTTGAGGTCGAATCCGAACTGCTCACCGTTTTGCAGTTTGCGACCGAACTTCAACTCAATGGATTGCTCTGAGAGATAAGTGATGTGAGCGATCATGCGAGCGAGCGCCAGGCCAAACTTGGGCTTCTCTTCTTCATCGTAGTAACAACCATCACGGAAGAGTGGATCGCTGTAAATCGCCCGACGACCAACGGCGTTAAATGCAATTCCTTGGGCATTCAGTTTTGGTCCAGAGGCCAGAACAATCGCAGAGTCAACTCGCTCAGGACGACTGACCGCCCATTCCAAAACTTGCATTCCACCCAGGCTGCCGCCGACAACAGCAAGAACTTTTTCAATTCCTAAGTGATCAAGGAGTCCATTGTGAACGTTAACGATATCCCGAATTGTAATGAACGGGAAATCAGGTCCGTATGGTTTTCCGGTACGTGGATCTTCTGAACTTGGTCCCGTTGTCCCCTGACAACCCCCGAGGATATTCGAACAAATGACATAATACCGATTTGTATCGATGGCTTTACCAGGACCGATAAAACCATCCCACCAGCCAGGTTTGCGTTCCTCCGCGTGATGCCGACCAGAGACATGCGCATCGCCGGTCAGTGCATGGCAGATATAGACGACATTATCTTTTCGAGGTGAAAGCGTCCCGTAGGTCTGAAAGGCAACTTCAATTGGCCCCAACGATTCTCCGCTCTCCAGGACCAAGGGAGCATCGACATTGAACAAGGATGCTGACTGTCTGCGCACAAAACCATCCTGTGGCGCGGAATCATCAGTTTGAGCCATTTCAATGGACATAAGCAATGGACGAGAGGACGAATACAAAACCTGAATGAGATGAGTGTATCGGAGATGTAAGAGTGTTTCGAGTCGAAACATCAGGTGAGACGCAATCTTCCACGAGCGAATTCGATTGCATCGATCAGGCGATCTACGTCCTCTTTCATGTTGTAGATCCCGAAACTGACGCGTACGGTGGCTGAGACATTCAAATAGTCGTGCAGCGGCATCGTGCAATGATGCCCATGTCGTACGAACACTCCCTTGCGATCCAGCAACTGGGCCAGGTCCTCAGGGTGAGCCCCTTCAATGGTGAAACTGACGATCGCTCCCTTCTCGTCGGGTGCAGCACCGTAGATCTGCATCCCGGGAATCTTTTCCAATTGCTGGTGAGTATATTGCGTCAGTTCGCTTTCTTGCTGGTGGATCGTTTCAAAACCGATGCCTTGCACAAAATCAACAGCAGACTTTAAGGCAATCGCCTGTACGATGGGGATCGTCCCAGCTTCGAATTTCATCGGCGGATCTGCCCAGGAAGAATGATCCTGGTAAACCCGGCTTATCATATGCCCCCCAAAGACCAATGGGTCTGCCTGTTCCAGTAACTCTCTTCGCCCGTAGAGCACGCCTATGCCTGTTGGGCCGTAGAGCTTGTGCCCGGAGAATGCCAGGAAGTCAATCTGATCCGCCTGCACATCAACCACCTGATGCGGAGCCGTTTGCGCTGCATCAACAACCAAAATTCCTCCCACCTGATGAATCAGTTGAGAGAGTTCAGCAATTGGATTAATCGTTCCCAGTACATTAGACATCCCGGTGACTGCCAGGACTTTAGTCTTGTCTGTGAAGTAGCTTTCGCACTCTGCCAGGTCCAGTTGACCGTCCGCTGTGAGTGGCAAGTATTTCAGAGTTGCCCCGGTCTCTTTTGCGACTTGTTGCCAGGGAACCAAGTTGGCGTGATGCTCCATCAGCGTCAGGAGGATCTCATCACCTGGTTTCAAAAATTTCTTGCCCCACCCCGAAGCGATCACATTCAAGGACATCGTTGTCCCTGAGGTGAAACAAATCTCAGACCGGTCTGTGGCGTTGATCAGTTGCCGAACCGCCTCGCGTGATGCTTCCAGTTCATCATCAATTTGAGCCCCGAACTGATAGACCCCTCGATATGCATTTGCGAAGTGTGTTTCCTGAACGTTCTTTTCTGCGTCAATTACGACCTGAGGCTTCTGAGCGGACGCTCCAGAATCGAGATAGGTGACCACCTGACCGTTGGGCAGTTTCTTAGCAAAGACTGGAAACTGAGCACGAATGGCAGCGACATCCAGGGTTTGTGTTTCCATGACTCTTCTTTACTTGTTGATCAGATCACTCGACGGATGACAGGAGAGATTCATTCAGAGTTTCCACTGCCCACCTCTGCGGCCACAGCGATTTGTCGAATACGTTTCACCATCCCGGCCAACCCATTTTTTCGAGCTGGACTTAAGTATCGATCTAACTCCAACTGATGGAATATTTTTTCGATGTCTGTATCAATGATTTCTTGAGGGGTTTTCCTGTTATAAACCGCCATGAGTACGACGATGAGACCATTCACGATCATCGCATCGCTGTTGGCAATGATCTCGACCTTGGGAGGTTGCTCTTCTTCATTGAGCGAAGCGATGAGCCAGACATTACTCTGACACCCATGAACCCGATTTTGTTCGACTTTCGCATCTTCGGGAAGCTTGGGGAGTTCAAATCCGAGGTCGATCAAATAGTCGCAACGAGCTTCCCAGTCTCCGAGGAACTCAAATTCGTCCTGTAATTCATCTAATGTGAGATCAGCTGTGGAAGACATTCCGTCTTCACCTCAAAGTTAAAGTTAGGGTGTTTCAGTCTATTTTAGGCTCTCAGGCGTGATGAACCAAGTTGGCAGATACCGTTATAGCAATTCAGGATCATCTTTGAATTTCCCGCCACTCTCGTAAAACGACGAGAGGTCGATCCCTCCTTTACCTTCCTGCTCCAGAAGTGCGATGCGGGCTTCGAGTCGTTGAATTCTGGCTTCGATCCCAGGAGGAAGTCCTTGTTTTTCCTCACGTTCGGGGCGGGGGACGACTGGATAGCCGAGTTGTCTTTGCAATGCAGCAAACAGATAAAGTGGGTCTTTGCCAATGTTTGCTCTGGCAATCCTACCCGCATGACCCTCAAACAAGAGTGGATAAGTCAGCTGGAACTCCGGGTCGTGTCGGCGTTTACGCAGGTCGTCCAGATGCTGTTGAGAACGGCGGTACAGTAAGTCCGAGAAATCAACGGTCCCCAATTCGAAGCGAATTTTACTGATCCACTCTCTCCAATCAGAGGAATAGATCGGATCGCTGGCGATGGCGGTGATGCCGTGGTCGTAGCCAAGCCGGTTTCTGGCCAGGCATTCAAACTGGTAGACAAACAGAGCTGCGCTATCCACCTTTTCTGACGAACGGAATTCCGCTTCATGCTGCAGGATCTGTAGAGCAATACGAAAATCGAAACGCGTGTCGTCCTCTTCGGCCTTCTGAATGATGAAGGATTGAAACGGACGGAAATAATGCGGCAGTCGCTCCATTCCGCTGCCGATTCGTCCGTTCAGTTGAATTTCGCCAATGAGAAAATCAATGGCTATTGGCAGTTTGGTTGTCGCCAGCACTTCCTCCTTCAGACCGGATAGAATCTCCTGAGAAGGCGTACTATTCTCCAGCCGCTCGCGATAGACCCGAAAGAAATAGGCTTGCTCGATATACTCTTCACGATCCAACATTGCCTGAACCATGGGATGATCAGCCTGCTAGAGCAGTTTGCTCTACCATGTGTCCGCGACGGACGTCTCTCACCGCAACGAGAACGCCAATCCACGAGACAGAACGCAAACACTGTTCTGCAATTCGCTCTAAACGGTGAAAAAGGAGAGCTATGTGATGATAATTTACAGTAGCGGAATCGGCTCTGGGATCAAGATAAACGGAAAGACCCGCAACGGTCGCCCAGCCTGCAAATCTGAGGGGTAAGCAAGTTGTGCAGCACGGTCCGCCGCAAACTGCAAGATGGTAAAGTCGAGTCCGCAGAAACGATCCTGATCTGATTCGGCAGCGACGTCTGCAAATACTTCACCAGCCGATGCAGCGTGGCGGCGGACACCGTGGATACTTTCTTCCCGGACTTTGATCCCTGCGGCAGCCATTTTCACAAGGCCTTTTAAGAACAGCCCACACATCGAATCGACTCCCGTCGCTCGCATGAGACGTTCCCACTCATCGTGAGCTTCCCAATAAAACCCGAGATTGAAAAAATCGAGTCCAATGAGGTAGCTGCGGTTCTCGGTCCAAAACTCTTCTTTGAGTCCTTTGGGAGGCTGGGGCCGACGGTTGTAGCTGTGCCCACGCGGATCTCGATAGGGGTGAGGCGTTCCTGAACCAGGAATATGTGTATACCTGGGCAGATCAGTCGATGGAAGAAGCCGAACAAATTTTGTTGTTGATTCCATAATCTATCTCGTCTCGCGACCAGTGAACTGTGACATCTTAATGAATGATGGCTGAGTTGTTGAAAATTGAGGTAACGAAGTGGTCAATCGCGATATCCACTCTCAATTTTTAGCCGGACAAGTCACTACGATTGTTGATCATATTTATCGTTTTAGAACTATTGATCCCCAATAACCGCCATGAGTCAAGTCTTCAAAATTAATGAACTCGGAGGTATGCAAACTGTCGGGCAGGCAAAAATCTGTTGTGAATTCTAATATTCAAATATATTTGAGTTGCATGTTGAGACTTGGAAATCGCAAACCCCAACGGCTAATGCTTGGAGCTAGCCATTAATGTGACCCGTCTCTCCCGAGGACCATTTCGACAACGACAGCCACGCAAATGTGAATCGCCAGATGACAATTCGAGAGTCCGTTCTGGATGAGAGTGACCGCGTCCTCCACTATATGGAAGAACATATCACAGCTTGGCGGATTCATCCGAGAGTAGCCAAGCTACGAATGATTAGAACAATTTTCATGAGCGATGTGTAGCGCGATTTTCACAGATTTTTCCCAATCAAGCTCACCCCGGCTGAACTTGGAGGATTACACGCTCTCGTGAAACTTTAATGGTCATTCAGAGACCACTTCAATTCAAATGCGGTTTTCGAGACTGAATTTGCAGGAGATCTTCCTCTGCCACGAGAACTCGAATTCCGGTCGATTCGTCTCGCAGGCCAATCAGATTCGCGGCTGGTTCATCCGCTCGGGTTAATGAATGATGGGAAATCATCATCCCCACAAATTCATCAGGGCTGACGATACGACATCCCTTATCTGACTGCAGCAGCAGTCGCTCTTCACTCATACTTGCCATCAAAGCAATCCAATACCGAACGCTGGGTTCACAGACTTCCAAGTGATGTGTCCCCGCAGGGGTAAGGCTGTTGACTCCATCAACAAAATCAATTTGGCTCGCTAATTATCGGTAAAGTCTAATTTCATTTACCATTTACCCGATGGGGGTAAAACTATCGTCACTGACTCGAAATTCCTAGTTTAGTTTGCACGGAATTAACAGAACACTTAGAAATTGTTGTAAGACAAAACACAGGAACGATTTAATTCGGCAACAGCTAAAGGACAGCGAAAGATGTTTGGTGCTGACAAACAGGTTGCTTACCTCATCTTTGATGTTGAAGCAGTTGGTGATGGTGAACTCATCTCAAAAGTGAAGTACGGACCTGAAAGGCTGTCAGCAGCAGATGCACTTCAGAAGTTCCGCGAGGAACTGATCGAAAAAACAGGTAAAGACGTTCTGCCTCCCACCTTTGTGCTCCCAATCTCAGTTGCAGTCGCCAAAGTTTCTGACACATTTGAGCTGATCGATCTGTCTGCTCTGGATGAGCCTGATTACCGTCCCCACAAAATTGTCAAAGGCTTCTGGGCTGGCTGGAGGCATTACGGCAGACCGACTCTGGTCACATTTAATGGACGTGGATATGACGTTCCGGTTCTGGAATACGCTGCCTTCCGCTACGGATACTCAATCCCAGACTGGTTCAATGTTTCCGCTCCGGCCTATGACCAGGCTCGAAACCGCTATAACCGCAAAGCCCATTTCGACATGATGGACCTCTTCTCAAACTTCGGAGCGTCGCGAGTCACGGGAGGCCTCAACCTGCTGGCGAACCTGATCGGCAAACCAGGTAAGTCCGGGATCGATGGCTCGCAAGTCCAGGATCTGTACCTGGCGGGCGAAGCAAAGAAAATCAACGACTATTGCCGCTGTGATGTCCTGGATACTTACTTCGTCTTCTTGAGATCACAAGTGTTGACAGGCAGCCTCAGCCTGGAGCGAGAACAGGAACTGGTGGCCGCTACGAAAACTTGGCTCGAAGAAAGAGCGGACGATCAACCCGCCTTCGCACACTATCTGTCTGAATGGGGAGAGTGGTCCCCACCAGAGACTCCGAGCGAAGGGGGGAACTGATTGTGTCGGAGTACAGAATTGTACGGCCCTGATGAACTGGCCGCTTCCGGCACTCTTCTCTCGAAATATTGTTGCATTCTTGCGAGAACTTGACTTAGAATCAGTTCTCACTGATGAAATGGTGGCTTTGCGGAGACGTTCCTTTCTTCCCAAAGTCGATTCTTCGTGCCATTGACCACTCGGTCGCAACGTTACCCAGGACGGTAGGGTCTCAAACAAATTCATTCAATTTGTTGAGTAACTCACAGACTCGTTTTTCCATCTATGTCTAAGATGGAGGAGTTGTTTTTCCATCCGTATCTAGAATGGAAGCATTGCAAGTTTGCAAAAACACTTTCTTTCCCGTAAGGAGATTTTCAGTATGAAGAAGTTTCTGATGTTGACTGTCGCAGTCGCGACACTTTCCACAATGGCAATTGCTGGTGGCCTCGAAGTTGGTGATCGTGTTGGTGCGTTCTACGTCAAAGACGTGACCGGACCCGCAGCTGGCCAAAAGCTCTGCTATCGCTGCCGCTATGGTCAAAAACCTGTCGTGAGTATCTTCGCTCGTGACATGAACGACAATGTCGCTGAACTCGTGAAGAGCGTTGATGGTGTTGTCTCTGAAAACAAATCAAAAGACATGGCAGCTTTCGTCGTCCTTCTCTCTGATTCTCCTGAATCAAGCGAAGGGACACTCAAAGAAGTGGCCAAGTCAAAAGGGATTTCCAGCACTCCATTGACCACTTTCGATGGTGTCACCGGACCACCTTCTTACAACATCGCGAAAGACGCTGAAGTCACCGTCATGATGTGGGTTGGAGGAAAAGTCAAAGTCAACGAAGAGCTGAAAGCCAGTGACTTGACCAAAGCCAAAATTCAAGCCCTCGTTGGCAAAACTGAAACAATCTTGAACTAAGCTTTCGTTCAGAAATGAGCTTCCATGATTTCATTAGCCGCTGGGCGTTAGCCCACGGTTGCATCAAACCGGACGCTAACGCGTTCCGGCTGATGTTTTAGCTTAATTTTCTGAATCAGGTTCACCGAACTAAAAGTGTCCTTCGCAGCGATGTGAAGGGCACTTTTTTTATGATATCATCAAAGGTCACTTCCTCAGCCTTAAAGATTCAAGACTCAAAACACTGCCTGCACATGGATGACGTTCTCACCGCAACGGATTCACAGCTCGACATCAAAGACCTGAATCGAATCATTCAGGGAGACTGCATCGCTGGTATGGCTGATTTGCCGGCCGGTTCGGTCGATCTCGCTTTCGCTGATCCACCGTTCAACATTGGCTACGAGTACGATGTCTACAAAGACAAACTTGGTCGGGAAAAATACCTCGACTGGTCCCGCGACTGGATCAGCGGAGTTCATCGTGTTCTCAAAGACGATGGAACATTCTGGCTGGCGATTGGAGATGAATACGCTGCCGAGCTGAAAATCCTCAGCCAGGAAATCGGTTTTCACTGCCGCAGCTGGGTCATTTGGTACTACACCTTTGGTGTGAACTGTAAGAACAAATTCACCCGTTCACATGCCCACATGTTCTATTTCGTCAAAGACCCTGACCAGTTTACTTTTCGGGCCGACGATTTAGAGAACCGGATTCCCTCTGCCCGGGAACTGGTCTACAACGACAAACGAGCCAACCCTAAAGGACGGCTGCCGGACGACACCTGGATGATCCGGCCAGCTGATGTTGTCGGAGAGATCATCGCTGACGATGGCACCTGGTCTCCCGAGGGTATCAAACCGCAGCGAGACGATGACCGAACCTGGATTCTGCGTCCACAAGATATCGAAAGCTGCTTCCAGGCAGATGAAGACACCTGGTACTTCCCCCGAGTTGCAGGGACATTCAAAGAGCGGCAAGGCTTCCACGGCTGTCAAATGCCCGAACAACTCCTGGGCCGTATCATCCGCAGTTGCTCGGAACAATCTGATGTCGTCCTCGATCCCTTCTCCGGCAGCGCGACGACGCTGGCTGTCGCCAAGAAACTGGGACGAAAGTTTCTCGGGTTTGAACTTTCGGAAGATTATGCGGCCTATGGAAAAGAACGCCTGGCATCAATCCGAGTCGGTGACCTTCTCGACGGCTCTGCCGAACCAACGAAGAGTGCTCCCAAGACCAACCAAAAGAATGGTCAGCAGAAACAAAGAAAAGGTTCAAAGGCACAGCGACAACTCTTCGCCGACGAACAACGACTGGCTGAGAAGCAACTGGAACTGACCCTCAACGGTGTCGCAGAAGCTTTTCTGCTTTGCCACCAAGGCTTTTCCATCGATAGATTGGTCATCGATCCTGATCTCAACGCCATCTTTATTGAGACCTGTCTGCGTCTTGGATTAGCTGGAGAAGCCCGGACCTGGAATACTCTGCTCTTCAGGCTGCGAAGATCTGGCAAGTTGGCAGCCATTGAAACTGACTCAGGCATCAATCTCACCTGGGAAGATGTCGATCCATTCCTGTATGGCAGTGAGATTGCCTTGCAAACACTGTTAAATGAGAAGCGAGCAGCCGATCTCAATGAGGTTTTCTGCGATCCACAGTTAGCAAATGAATTCGACGAACTGGCAAAGTCACTCGCCCCCGGCCACACATCACTCGAATACCGCTGGGCTGCCTTGATACTGCACCAGCACCTTCCTCTCGCCCGTCAACGAGCAGCACTCCTGGCCCAAGTAGAAACTGAAGATGCATTGCTGAACAGATTGAGCCCTGCTCAATCCATCGCTGCTCTCCACTACCAGGAATTACCAGAAACCGCTGCGGTTTATCTGCTCAACGACAAGCAAGGGAATAATCTGTACTTCGGAGAAACACTTAACCTACAGCGAAGAATTAAGCAGATGGCTGCTTCTGAGCATGAAATACTCACCGATGATCAACTGACTGTTCGATGGATGGTAATACAAAGTGACACGAGCAATATCCTGGCTTGGCAATGTCATCTGGCGAAACAATTGCCAGCAGGTTTGAACTACTGCTCTGTTTAATCGAAAACTTTACGCAAGCTTACCCATACCCACCGCCACCGGGAGTCTCTATCGTCAATTGATCTCCCGGGTAGGCTTCGAGTTGCACGCAGCCGCTGAGTTCTTCGGGCTCATTACAGTTGGCTCTCTGGATGTTGTTCTTCCCAATTTTTCCCGGGGAACCGCCTGCCAGGCCAAAGGGAGGATAGGAGCCGCGGCGTTGAGTCAGCAGCGAAACTTGCAGCGGCTTTAAGAATTCAAAGGTGCGGATGATGCCGTTGCCGCCGGGGTTCTTGCCGTTTCCTCCGGAATCTTGTCTGATCTCGAAACGCTTGACTCGCACTGGATAGCGGTGTTCGATCACTTCCACATCGGTCAGGCGAGTATTTGTCATGTGCGTATGGACTGCATCTGCTCCAGGAGCGTTGGCTGTCGCTCCGGCTCCGCCACAAATCGTTTCGTAATAGCCAAACGAATCGTCGCCAAACGTCAGGTTGTTCATCGTTCCCTGGCTGGCTGCTGCTGTCCCTAATGCACCCAGCAACACATCGACTACTCGCTGCGAAGTTTCTACATTTCCGCCGACCATCGCTGCGCATTGTTGGGGGTCATCATGCCGGGGTGGGTTTAAGAGCGACTCGGGAATGATGATCGCCAGTGGCTCCAGCACTCCACTATTGAGCGGAATGGAGTCTTCGATCAATGTCCGAAAGACATAAAGACAGGCAGCGGTCACGATGGCTCGATTGGCGTTCAAATTTGAAGAGAGGACTGGCCCGGTTCCGTTAAAGTCGATCGTTGCTTGACCCTCTTCAATTGAAATGGTGACAGCAATCGGGGAACCATCATCCAGATGATCGGTGAAGGAATATTCTCCATCCGGGATGCGTCTTAATGCCTGCTGCATCTTCTTGCAGGCCGCCTGCTGTATGAAGGACATGTAGGCGAGGACCTGCGGGAGCCCGTATGTCGTGACCATTTCCAGTAACAGATTCGCTCCAAATTGATTGGCTGCCACCTGAGCCCGGATGTCCGCGAGATTGTCCTGCACGTTGCGAGAGGGATATTTCCCGGAACTAAGTAAGTCAGCCAGTTCTTCCTCGCGTACTTCTCCCTGATCGATCAGTTTGAACCGCCTGATCAGAACCCCTTCTTCAGCCAGATTCTTTGAGAAGGGAGGCATACTCCCGGGACGAATCCCCCCGATTTCAGCATGGTGCGCACGACTGGCAGTCAGGAACAAGAGTTCTTTCGTTTCAGCATGGTGCACCGGTGTGATTACCGTGACATCAGGTAAGTGCGAACCTCCAGCGTAGGGGTCATTCGTGACGTAGACATCTCCCGGAAGTATATCATCACATTCAACCAAGAGTGTTTTGACAGTCTCTCCCATCGCTCCCAGGTGGACGGGAATATGCGGAGCGTTAACGACCAGCCCGGCCTGTGCATCAAAGATAGCACAACTGTAATCAAGCCGTTCCTTCACATTGGTTGATACGGAAGTCTGCCGCAGCGTTAGTCCCATTTGCTCAGCGATAGAAGCGAACTGGTTGTTGAAAATTTCCAGCTGGATGAGGTCCGGCTCGAAAATCTCTTCTCCTTCTGCGGAAGGCTGGTCAGTGGCTGCTGTCGTTTCTTCTAATTCAATTAGTAAAGAACCGTCATTACAGACAGAACAGCGAAATACGGGTTCAATCCAGACTGTTGACCCGAGGTCACAAACAATGGCAGGCCCAGTGATCTTCGCTCCGGCGATCAGAGCTTCTCTAGTGTAGACTGGAACATTCAGGCAACTTCCCGCATGCCAGACCTCGGTCATCAAGGTTGATTCAGCAGTCACCCCACTCAATTCAGGGACAGCAATCTTTGAAATCTCCTGACGACCAGCGACCGCTTCGCCGACAATAGAAACGAGTTCGACTGTGCGATTTGGCTGTGAATAACTAAAGAGTCGCTGATGTTCTGCATGATACTTCTTAACAGCAGACGACAAATCCGCAGCAGCCACAACAAGCGAGGCGTCCAGCCCGAGGTACCTCAAGCGGAAAGAGATGTTTACCTCCTCAATCGCGGTGGTCTCAACACCTTCTGCCTGCATTGCCTCCAGAAGCGAGTGCTTCAGCCCGGAAAGGATTTGTTCCATCTCAGACGAAGTCAGTTCATCCACCGGCTGTAGAACGGATGTTTCAGATCGTTTTCGGATCTCCGCCAGTCCCATCCCATAGGCACTGAGAATACCTGCATAGGGATGAATCAACAGGCGTTTCATACCGAGCCTCTGTGCCATCGCACAGGCATGTTGACCACCCGCACCGCCGAAGCTGACCAGCAGATGGTCTTGCGGGTGATATCCTTTTTGAATAGAGACTTGCCGGATTGCCCGTGCCATCGTTTCATTGGCGATGTCGATAAAACCTTGAGCCAACTCTTCGTTTGAATAGTTGCGGCCCGTCTTCTGAAGGATGTCCGCTCGGATCGCTGCCAGCTTCTGTTCAATTGCAGCCACATCTAATGTAAAAGGAAACTGGTCCGGGAGAACTCTGCCCAACAGAACGTTCATGTCGGTGACCGTTAGCGGGCCACCAGCTCCGTAGCAGGCTGGTCCGGGGCTAGCCCCTGCACTTTCGGGCCCAACCTGAAGTTGAACACCATCGAAGTGACAAATGCTCCCACCTCCGGCAGCGACAGTTTCAATTGCCAGCGTTGGAGAGGCAATACGGACGCCTGCTTTGGTTGTTTCCGTCTGAATTTCAAACTCGCCACCGAAGCGAGAGACATCGGTGCTGGTGCCTCCCATATCAAAGCCAATGGACTGCTGATGACCAGCTGCCTGTCCGATGCGGGAGAACGCGACCACTCCTCCAGCCGGACCAGAGAGAATACTGTCCTTACCAGTGAAGTGTTCCCCATTGACCAGCCCACCTTGCGATGTCATCAGCTTGAGCGTACTCGTTGATGAAAGACCTGAGCGGATGCGAGCGACATAGTCAGTCAGAATCGGGTTCAAATAGGCATCGAGGACGGTGGTCTCTGCTCGCGGGACAATCTTAATGGAATGAGCCACTGCACTGGAGCGACTGACAGAATTGAACCCAACCTCCCGGGCAATACGCTCAGCGGTTTGCTCGTGCTGTGAATATTGATAAGCATGCAAGAATGAGATGGCGAGAGATTCAAAGCCTTCTTGATGACATTGAGCTAGTTGCTGACGTATCTTCTCCTCATTGAGTGGCTGTAAGACTTCGCCGGTTGACGAGATACGTTCTTCTGCTTCGAGAACCTGATCAAATAGCGGTTGGGGCTTTTGAATATCTAAATCAAACAGTTGAGGTCGATCCTGATCTGCAACGTGCAACAGATCCTTGAAACCTGCCGTGACGAGAAAGAGAGTGCGTGCCCCTTTTCTCTCCAGCAAGGCATTAGTTCCGCGGGTTGTTCCCATACGAACATCGATCTCCGGCAACGATTGATCCAAAGTTAAACCGAGTATCGCTCGGATGCAGATCAAAGGAGCTTCCAGTCCGCTGACAAGTTCGTATGAGTCACCGACTTGAATATCAGACGGAACTTCACACTCAAGGTCCAGCAGACCCTGCTTTGCAGCGACGACTTCCGTTGAAAACTTGAGAGTCCCGTCTTGATTTCTGACGATGAATTGCCAGCCTCGCCAGAAATTTTCGACAGGTTCAAATTGCCTGGTTTCGGTGACGTTATTGCCTTCGACCTGCTCAACAACACCGCGGACAACTCCTGAACTCAATGTCTTATATGTTGCCATCTCCCCCGCAGGAGAGACAGCCACGCAGTCTGTAAAAGTCCCACCGACATCGATCCAGAACTGCCATCTGAAATTTTTCTGCTCAGTTTCGCTCATGTTCTTCAGTGGCATCCTGGATTGCCAAGTAAGTAGGGGAAATTGTGATATTTAATTGGATAGTAATCTCAATCTGCCTGGCTTTGCATCAAGTCATAAAATATGCGACATTAAGGTGTTGTATCATTAATTTTTGACAAACCGTTTTAGAGGTAAAAACACTGATGCCTGAACAGAATCAGCAAGATAATTCTTCTCCACTTTCACGTCGTGATGTTCTAAAAACATCAGGCAAAGTCGCAGCTGCGACTGCGATTATAGGTATGACCATGCCCAAAGCTTATGCCGCAGAAGATAACACAATCCAGGTTGCATTAGTCGGTTGTGGAGGTCGTGGGACTGGGGCCGCTGCCAATGCCCTTTCTGTTGAGAATGGCCCCATCACATTGGTTGCCATGGCAGACGTTTTCGAAGGGCGTCTTTCCACCAGCCATCGCGCGTTATCGGGTAAGTTCGGTGAACAGATTCAAGTTCCAGAAGAGAACCGACACATTGGTTTCGATGCTTACAAGAAAGCAATGGATCAGTTGAAGCCGGGCGACGTTGTCATTCTCACAACACCGCTGGCTTTCCGAGGTGTTCACTTTGCGTATGCCATCGAAAAGGGCTTGAACGTCTTCATGGAGAAGCCGGTCACTGCCGATGGTCCTTCTTCCCGCAAAATGCTGGAACTGGAAAAGCTTTCACAGGAGAAAAACCTGAAAGTCGGTGTCGGCCTGATGTGTCGCCACTGTCGTGCTCGTGGGGAACTTTTTGAGCGCATTCAAGATGGCCAGATTGGCGATCTGACACTCATGCGAGCTTACCGCATGGTCGGCCCAACCGGATCTGCCTTTGCTCCACCGAACGATGGTTCGTTACCAGAGACCATGTATCAGATCAAGAACTTCCATGGCTTCCTGTGGGCCAGTGGTGGAGCGTTCAGCGACTTCCTGATCCATAATATCGATGAGACCTGCTGGATGAAGAACGCCTGGCCAGTCGAAGCCAAAGCGGTCGGCGGTCGCCACTATCGTGGAAACTTTGTCGATCAAAACTTTGACAGCTACGATGTCGAGTACACCTTCGCAGATGGCTCCAAGTTCTTCATGCAGGGCCGCAATATGGTGGGCTGCCATCAGGAATTTGCCAGCTATGCCCATGGCACCAAAGGTTCTGCGATCATCTCAACCTCATCGCACTTCCCGGCTCGTTCGCGGATCTTTAAGAACCAGAATATGACGAAGGAGAACGAAGTCTGGGCCTATCCCGACAAAGAAGTGACTCCTTACCAACTCGAGTGGGATGCCCTGATCGCAGCCATTCGCAATGATACTCCTCACAACGAAGTGAAGCGTGGAGTCGAGGCAAGCGTGGTCACTTCTATGGGGCGCATGGCAGCCCACACCGGCCAGATCATCACCTACGATCAGATGCTCAACCACGAACATGAGTTCGCCCCAAGCGTCGCAGAAATGACCCCCGAAGGCCCCGCTCCCGTCACCACAAATGCCGCTGGGAAGTATCCAGTCCCAATGCCGGGGATTGTTAAGAATAAGGAGTATTAAACAACATTTGAGTCGGATTCCCTCATCCTCCAAGTTTACTTTGGGGATGAGGGACTGTAATGCACTCGTACTGGACATCTTTCAAGGAATTGTGATCTCAAGCATGCGATCACCGCGTCCCGCTGGAATTCTAAATAGCTTTCTCTGGTGTGAATCGTTTTCAACAGTTTTTAGCTGATAGTCAATGACGAGATATTCTGCGTGGTGGTAGGTCCCTTTTGTCATCCAAGCACCGGTTCTCCCTGACGTAGGAACAATAACGAGCATTGCTTGATCCTCATTGAAATTCGGTCGTTCAAACTCACTTTCATAACCATCTAGGTTTTTCATGACATGGTCCGCATCTTCCTTAAACCAAAAGACGGCAACCTGAATGGAATCCACATTAACTTCCTGGTCGGCATCGATCTTAACAGTGAGATGAAAGTGTCCAATCCATACTTTCACACTGGAGGAAACAAGAATAGGAAAGTCACCGAGGAGATGGCGATTAAGACGCCAACCTCAGTCCTTGTAGGGTAAGAGAATCGGTCGAAACGGTGATTCAATAGATTGGTATGCATGTTAATCGCTCATTTGTTTTGCGATGTATCATTACTTGCGCTTCCTCTTCCGCTGATTCGGCTTTCTCTTACTTTTTGTGGCTGAGGCCTTCTTGTTACTTTTACTGTTTGGCTTGCCTCCTTTGCTGTTTCGAGGAGGTTGGCCTTTTTTCTTTGTGGCTTTCTTTTTTGCCTGCCGGACCTCAGTCTCTGTATGAGTGATCATCTTGAAATTCAGTTCGCGACGATCAACATCGACGTGGACCACTTCCACTGTCGCGCGGTCTCCCATGCGGATCATTTTGCCTGATCTGCGGCCGACGAGGGCCATCGCCTCTCGGTCGTATTCGTAATAGTCTTCACTCGAAACCACACTGATGTGAACAAGACCTTCTACAGGAATCTCTAGGCCACGACAGAACAGCCCGAACCGTTCGACACCGGTCACAACCGCTTCAATCTGATCCCCAACGCGCTCAGCGAAGTGAGAGAGCAGCTTAATTTTGGTCAGCTCTCGCTCTGCCTGCTCAGCACGACGCGCGGTGTTGGAACAATGATGACCTAATCGAATCAGGTCTTCTGCAGAGAGTGTACGGTAAGTAACGTTATCACAGACGAGTGATGCCATGAGGCGATGAATGTGCAGATCCGGATAACGGCGGATGGGACTCGTGAAGTGACAATATTGATCCTCCGCGAGTGCGTAATGTCCCATCTCGATGGGTGAATACTCTGCCTGTTTCAGGCTCCGCAAAAAGGCATAATTAACGGCCCGCTCCTGCGGAGTCCCTCGAACCTGATTCAACAATCCCTGTAAATGTTTTTTGCTCTGATATTGCTCTAATTCAAAGCCTAGAGCCTCGACAAATTGTTTCAGCGTCTTCAGTTTTGTTTCCGCAGGATCGGCGTGAACACGTCGCAGGAAATCGATTCCTTCATCTTTGAATTTGACTGCGACAGCGATATTCGCAGCCAGCATGAACTCTTCAATCACCTGATGGCTCTCATCATGTTCGGTTTCGTAGGCTCCCGTCACTTCTCCGTCTGGATTGAGACTCAGGCGGACTTCCGGCATGTCAAGCTCCAAGGCCCCTTTCGCAAAACGTCGCTTGCGGAGGATCATCGCCAGGTGATGCATCTCCTTGAGCAATTTGCGGATCTCTGGTGTCACACCTTCAATCTGCTGTGCATCATCTGCTTCGATGATCGGCATCACTTCTTCATAAGCGAATCGTTGACTCACCTGGATGGCGGAACGTGAAAATCGCGTTGAAACGGGAACTCCCTCTGCCGTGTATTCGATAAAGGCCGACATCGTGAAGCGGACCTTCCCCTCTTGCAGCGAGGCCAGACCATTTGAAATGACCTCTGGAAGCATGGGAATCACTTTTGTCGGTAAATAGACACTCGTTCCCCGCAACTCGGCTTCCCGATCCAATTCCGTTCCTGGTTGCACGAAGTGTGAAACGTCGGCGATGTGGACACCGAGTTCCCAGTGTCCTTTTTCAATTCTCTCCAGCGAGATCGCATCATCGAAATCACGAGCTGTTTTGGGATCAATGGTGACAATCGTTTTCCCAGTCAGATCCTCACGATCAGTCAGATCATTTTCATCAAAGTTCTCTGCCTCTAATCGTGCATCATCAAGGACAGCTTGTGGAAAGGCATCTGGAATGCCGAATTCGTGGATGATCATCTGGGTGTCAACACCAGGAGTTCCACGAGCGCCGAGGACTTCAGTCAGAACTGCCTCACCGATTTGGCCGACGGCGGGAAAACGCAGCATCTCAATGACAACTTTGTCTTCTTCCTGAGCCCCTTTTGCACCAGGATCGCCAACCCAGACTGGCTCGGGAAATTCTTTCCCATCGATCTGTACCCAACCCGATTCATCTTCCTCAAAATAGGTTCCAACAAAGACATTTGTCGCTCGCTCGACGACCTCAACGACGTAACCGCAACGTTGACCACGGCTCTTGCGTCGCTGCAGAAGTTTGATAAAGACCTCATCACCGTTTTGAGCATCTTTCAGGTCATGCTTATCAACGAAGACATCTTCGCTGAGTCCTAGTGGCTTTGGTTCGCGAAGAATGATATAGGCATCACCGCTTTTAACTCGATGCACGATTCCGAGATGAGAGCCTTGAGGAACCTTGGACTGGATGCGACCACTTTCAGCGACCCGTAGTTCCCCAGCCTGTTCCGCTTCGATGAGTGCCGCGTCAAACTTAGCTTGTTTTTTCTTTGTCACACCGAGTTTTTTCGCCAGATTCTTAGGCTTCATGGGTCGATACCCTGGCCGCTGAACGAAATCGATGATTTTCTTGGTTAATTGATTCATAAGACATTGTTTCCTTGTGAGGTGCTCATTGGCGGCACATCTCGATCATACTGACCTACAGTAAGAATCACCGCATCAGAACACAAATTTGTAGATTGATGATGCTGGAATTGAATTGGAGGAGATGGAACTTCCATCTCCACACCAATTCGATTAATTGAATATGGTCATGAATCCTGATGAACTCAGGTATCTTTGTCCCCTCTCCCCCGCGTGCCGCTGGCCATCTTTGCTGACGGTTGCGGGGGAGAGGGCAGGGTGAGGGGAAACAAAGCCGCTCTCTGATCCCCTCAACCTATCCTTCTCCCCACAGCGACCATTATTAAGTCACCCCATGCACATGGTGGGGAGAAGGGACAAGAATTCGCTGCGCTCATGAGATGGAATGTGTGACCTAACTACCTTGTATTCTGACCAATTGCATAACCAAGGTGTCGTCTTTTATTCTTGCCTAGGACTCTCCGTTTGACTTTCCACCTTGGATGTGTAGACACAATCCGTGCCAGGACAACTTATGCCTGAATTGCTATAAACAGTATTCTGCCAGGATCGCTGTCGTGAAGGAGCGTTGATGAAATCTCTGCCTGTCTTAATTTGCTTAATCGCATTTCCCCTCTTCGCTGACCCGGGAGAGGAGTTAGCCGAGATTATTGGACAAGAATGGGATCGCACGATGCGTGAGGACCCAACGTGGGCCTCGTCATTGGGCGATCGT
Source organism: Durusdinium trenchii (assembly GCA_963970005.1). Lineage (NCBI taxonomy): Eukaryota > Dinophyceae > Suessiales > Symbiodiniaceae > Durusdinium > Durusdinium trenchii. The sequence continues at coordinate 276,109 of CAXAMN010027128.1, read as the reverse complement.
CGGTTCAATACGAACTGGACCGATCTTTCTTTGGCAGCGATAGAGGCATCTCACCAGCAGGACTTAGAGGTCCTTCAGAAGCTCGATCAAATCCCCTTCGAGGAACTCTCGGCAGAAGAACAGATCAATTATCGGTTGTTCCGTCGAGAGTACAAAATACGCACAGAGGCCCATCAATTCCAGTGGTATCTCGTTCCTCTCAATCAGAGAGGCGGTATCCAGGACGAAGGTTCGCTCGCAGAGTCACTTAGATTCGAAAAACTTGAAGATTACGATGACTGGCTCAAGCGAATGCAGTCATTCTCTGAGTATATGGACCAGACAATTCACCTGATGCGAATGGGTGCCAAACTTGGTGTGATCCATCCACGCGTCATCCTGGAACGCATCCCTGCCCAGATCAGCAAACAGATTGTCAGCAACCCCAAACGGCACCCCTTTTACAAGCCGTTTTTCAATATGCCGGACTCTGTCAGCCAGCTGCAACAAAAAAGATTGAAAACGGAAGCCTTACGCGCAGTCGAACAGAACATCATTCCGAGCTATATCAAATTGAAACAATTCTTTGAGGAGGAGTATCTTCCTGCGGCACCTGAACAGGTCGGGGTCTGGCAAATTCCGCAAGGTGACTCGTTGTACGCTCTACGTTGTCGCGAGTTTACAACGACAGAACTGACGCCAACGCAGATCCATACGATTGGATTGGCAGAGGTCCGTCGCATTCGCCAGGAAATGCAGAAGATCATTGATGAACTGGAGTTCGAAGGGAGCTTCGCTCAGTTCCTGGAGTTTCTCAGGTCAGATCGACGTTTCTATTTCAACAACGAGAATGACTTGCTACGTGGATACCTGGCGATCTGCAAACGGGTCGATCCACAACTGGTCAAACTCTTTGAGAAACTCCCACGCATTCCCTATGGCGTAGAACCGATCCCTCCGCAACTCGCACCCGACACGACAACGGCCTACTACCGGCCTCCTGCGCGTGATAGTTCCCGCGCAGGGACCTATTTCGTCAATCTCTATCGTCCTGAAGTTCGCCCGAAGTATGAGATGGAAGCACTCTCGCTGCACGAGGCGGTTCCGGGGCACCATTTGCAAATCGCGCTCGCGCAGGAACTCGACAACCTACCTGAGTTTCGACGATATGGAGGCTACACTGCTTATATCGAAGGCTGGGCACTTTATGCAGAGAGCCTGGGCGATGAACTCGGACTCTATCAGGACCCTTATTCCAGATTTGGTCAGCTCACGTATGAGATGTGGAGAGCTGTCAGACTCGTCGTCGATACCGGAATTCACCATCAACGCTGGTCACGTCAACAAGCGATCGACTTCTTCGCAGCCAATACAGCCAAGACCATCTATGATATTGAGAATGAAGTAGACCGCTACATCTCCTGGCCGGGTCAGGCCCTCGCGTACAAGATCGGAGAACTTAAAATCCAAGAACTCCGACGACGATGTGAGCAACAACTGGGAGACGATTTTGACATCCGTGAATTCCACGATGTCATTTTACGCAATGGGGCTGTCACTTTGGATATTCTGGATGATCAAGTCAACGAGTGGCTGCGATCTGTCAAGAAATGATCTAGCAAGTTCCCAAGGTCCCCTAGGGAATGCCTTCTTGAAGCTCTGCTTCCATTGACCAATACTACAATGCAGGCGAAGCGTAGCTTCTGGATGTTGCGTTTCCAAACAGAGTTTGGGAACGAGTTAAGTTTATTGTTGAACTTTTATTAGCCGCTGGGCGTTAGCCCACGGTTCAAATTAACCGGACGCTAACGCGTGCCGGCTGATATAGCAAATTCACTCCTTGCTACTAACCTGTTAGTATCGTTGTTGTGCAAATTATGAAGTGCGTTGGCCTTGGTCACGGCAGTTGGTTCAAACCAGCTATGCTGGACAGGTGCTTAATTCGCTACCGATAGATCTCGGCAGGCAATGGTTCAAAGCCTGTAGTCTGAACTGGCTGCGTTGCTTGTTGCTGCTGAATCGCATTCACGGGAACAATCTGCTGTGGCTGTGCTCCTTTGGGAAGGAGGTGACCGGCAGCGATCATTTGGCGGATGTTCTTCATAAAGACAAACTGCTGCGTCGGTGACGTTTCGTTGATGAGAGAGACATCGTGAACCACATAGTGATCTCCTTCACGCGTCAGCTTGATTTCAGAAGAGACCATGCCGTCGCTGGTGTGGACGACCATCCAGGATTCACCAGGAGCGATGCGGATCACTTCGCTCATGAGTGGCCTAACCATCTGACGAGAGATTTCAGGGATGTAGTTGAGCTGTTTCCAGACGATTTGATCGAGGGCACTACTGGAGTGACGAATCACCCCGTCTACGTCATTCCTGTGCACCGCTGAGGCAAAGGCGTGAATCGGTAACAGCATCTCCAGATTGGATTTCAAGGAAACAGGACGATCATGAGCCGGCATTTGCACGTCATCAACAACCATCCAACCTTCGCCTAAACGAAGTATGAATGTCATCGGTGTATTGCCCTGGGCGACTGTGATCTCAGTGATATCTCCTCGAAAGACCGTTGAGAGGACTTCCGTTTTCCCTTCCTCGATTTCCGGGTAAGGCATGATTGCAAAGTGCTTGGCCGCTTCTGTTTTCCAGACCCGTTCATTGAAATCGTTACTCGACATGCTGCGAATTTGTGGCAAGTTGCGAGTTCTCAACGCATCGACATACAAGTCAACGACTGAACTCGACAATAACATGGCAGAGACTTTTTTGACCTCAGAACCGGCGGCATCAAAGATGGTGACTTCATCAACCCTTGGTTCAATGGCACCGGGATTTCCATCTTCATTAACCAGATCAACCATGCGAACTGTCAGCATATAAGTGGTCCCATTTGCTTCCAGGAGAAGTTCAGTCCGGTCGGCGAACTGCTTTGCTTCGTAGTCATCGCCAATCATCAATGCAACAGGTAACTCAACTGAACTGATGTCGCCATTCTGTAAAGATTGCGAGTAGAAATCGGGTGAAGCATATGGTTCCAGCTCTGCCACATTCTGGTCAGCGAACGTTGTGAGGAATTTCGCAGCATTGTTCAATGTTTTTGCTAGCACAAGCAGCGAACGAACCTGTGTCTCTTCTCCCGACTTTGATTCAATCGCCAGGTTCTGCGCTTTCCAGCGATTCAACTCTTTACGGAACTCGATGAACAGGCTGCCATCTTCGTGTGGAACTACAACAACGGCATGGTCACCATTCAGACGAGCCTCAGGCCGGAAAGTAACGCTGCGTCCTTTGCCCACACTCTCGACTGTTGCTTTGTTAAACCAGTTGGGGGGGATCGTTGAAAGTGCCGCATGCAATTCTTCAGTACAATGCTGCAATTTGACCGTGCGAGGAGCTGAACTCCAGTCTTTGAGTAATTCGCGAGAAGTCAGCAGCAGATCCATCTGATCGGTCACCGAGCGCTGAATCTCCCGGCCGGTTGTGTCATCCTGACTCAAAATCACATCATCAACGACCCAACGCCCTGATTCGTGGTCGAGTGTCAATTGGTACTCCAGAACTTTCGCGTTCTCTTCCTCGCCAATTTCGACAGTCGCGAGTTTCGTTGTGTCATCGACTGGTTCGATTTCAACAACACGCACATCCCCTTTTGGGAAGCGGAGAAGTTTGAGATCCGTCAACGCTTCCGGTTGCCGCAGAGCCTTCGCCTCAAAATTGGATGAGGTTGCCACCTTGAGTTGTTCAAGGTCTTGAGATTCGAGGCTCTCGGCAAAATTCACAATCGCACGCCGGGCCATCAGGCTTGTGCAGCTACTGAAACAGAGCGTACTGAGCAAAATTGCGTAAACTGGAAGGCTTGGGTGGAACATCTCGTTCGATCCCGATCAGTTGAAAATGCTGTTCTCTGTTCCTTCAGAATGGAAGAATCAGACGAACGTCATGGGGAATTCTGGATGGGATCGACGTTTTCTCAGAATGATTGAGATTCGGTCAACGCCGAGATCGCTGTGCTTTCGGCAGGATGTCAGCGATTCAGTAGGTTTTCTTCTGGAAAAAGTGACAATTGCTCTATTTTGGGTCAAAAACGCTATAGACACATTCTTGCCGGTCGGGTTACAACCCTCCTGCAGTAGATCGGCAAGATTGGCCGGATTGACATTTGCTACGTCGTATGGAGGCGGCTCAGGCAAATGCGCATTCGGCGATGCCATTTACGGTCCCCTCGTTTTCCCTTCACGTTTCCTCAGAGTTCCTCTCTGATTGCCCCCTCCATGACCAGGGATTTGGATCATGAGTCCGGTCAAGAATACCATTGTCACGCTATCTTGCGTGCTCAGCTTCGCCCTCTGCGGTTGCACCTATGGCCCCAATCCATATGGTGGCTATGGTGGGAATCCGTATGGAACACCCTATCAAGGAGGCTACCAGCAATACCCAGGCTATGGTGTCCCGACTCAAACGCTGCAACCGGGGCAGCAATATATCCCAGGGGGAAGTGTCACTCCGCAGGGAGTCTACCCTGGTGGGACAACGCCGACGTATCAGAACAACAATGGCGGCTTGCAACCGATTCCGAACAATGGAGCCAGCTCCGACGCTCCTCCTTATTCTTCAACTGAGATCAACAAACCGGTTCCCGACCCATCCAGCCCTGCAGGTGGCCCCTTCTACAACAACAGCAATACTTCCACGTTTCAACCACCTATCGATGCGCGAGACATCCAACCTGCGACACACCAACAAGAGCCCATTCAGTCGATTAACAATCACCTGAGAGAATCTAACGCTGCAACGAGCGTCACGAGCCCTACTGAGTCTTACAGCCCCCCAGCGAATGCCTTTCCTGAATCGCCTCCGATGAATAACGCGATCGACATCAACAGCGTGAATGAGATTCCAGCAGTGGCTCCGAGCAATAGCTTTCCTCCAGCTGGCGAAATTCCCCCGGTCAATTCAGGTGCTGATCCTTTTAAGTCGCCTGTTCCGTCACCATCGATCAATTCAACTCCACCGGCGATGCCGGCCTTTGACAATATCAGTAATATTCGTACTCAAAAGCCAGTCCTCGGAGAGACAAAGGTCTTCGCCCACGACAGCAACTATGCCTGGCTCCGCGGTGTTGTCAGCCACGACAAACCAACGGACACCTGGAGTATTGTCTATTCCGACAATCCCTCAGCTGAAGATAAGTATGCTGGCCATCTCTCATTCGCCACGAGTCCTTTTCTCAGTAACATGAAGGAAGGGGAAATTGTCGAGGTCCAGGGAGAAATCGATCCCATCATCAAAGATCCTCTCGGTAAACCGCTCTACCTCGTCACTCAATTGAAGCGTATTTCTGGTGCTCCTGTGGCAACAAAATAGGCCCAGCCTGCACATAACGGTTCCAAAAACAGAGAACACCCCCATCTGTTCGAAATTGCTTTCCCGGTTTCCTACACTCTGCCATGGTCTGACCTAGAGCAGTTTGCTCTACCATGTGTCCGCGACGGGCGTCTTTCATCTCAACGAAAACGCCAATCCACGAGACAGATCGCAAACACTGTTTTGCAATTCGCTCTAAGTCAGGTTATATGAATCCCGACAGTTACAGTTGTGTTGAATCATTACTGAACTATTTTTCTGGCAAGACGTACGGAACCTGATGCCCGCGCAATCCATCCATACTTATCAATTAGAGAATGGCCTGACTCTGCTCGTCGAACGGATGCAGCATGTGCAGTCAGCTGCATTTTCTATTCTCACTCCAGCAGGGACGATCTATGAGCCAGCTGGTGAAAATGGAACAGCCGCTGCTGCTCTGGATTTGATGACACGAGGAGCCGGAGATCTTGATAGTCGGCAACTGACTTCTGCTCTCGACTTTTTAGGGGTCCAGGCAAACGAAAATGTCGGTTGGAACTTTCTTTCCTTCTCTGGAGCGACACTCGCTGAAAACTTATTAGAAGCATTACCAATCTATGCTGATCTCATTCGGCGGCCAGTGATGCCCGAAGATCAGTTCCCCGCTGTCATGAATAGCGCAGTGCAGACTCTGCTCTCTATCGAAGATGAACCACAGCGGAAAGTGTTCGTCGAGTTACGCGAACGTTGTTATGACGACCCCTGGGGGCGTGCTACAGATGGTCGCATCGCTGACCTCCAGAAAATTTCCTATCAGTCACTCGTTGATTTCACGGAACAAAACGTTCGCCCGAATGGTGCCATGATTGGTGTGGCTGGAAATGTCGATCCGGACGAAGTCTTCTCTCAAGTTGATAAGTTATTCGGTGACTGGGCCGCCTTGCCAGACCGAGAGATCGAGCGAACTCCCTGCAAGAGAGGCATACACCATATTCATCACGAGTCGGCACAGACACATATTGGGATTGCATATGATTCCATTTCCTACAGCCATCCAGACTACCTGACAGCTTGGGCCGCGATCAGCATCTTGAGTGGGGGAAGTAGTTCGCGTCTGTTTACCGAAGTTCGAGAGAAGCGTGGACTGTGTTACTCAGTTTATGCCACCTTAAACAGCCTCTTAGAAGAAGGACGTGTCTTCGCTTATGCGGGAACAACCACAGAACGTGCTCAAGAAACGTTAGATGTCATACTGGCCGAAATTCAAAAACTGGCAAAGGGCATCGATGATGAAGAACTTCGTCGCTGCAAAGCACGTACGAAGAGTTCATTGATTATGCAACAGGAATCGACAGCCTCCCGAGCTGGTTCCATAGCACGCGACTGGTTTCATCTACAGCGAGTCAAAACGCTGGATGAAATCCATGCCGAGGTTGAAGGGCTGTCCGTCGAACGTATTATTGACTTTCTGAACCGGAATACATTGCAAGGTGTCACCGTCTTAACGATTGGGGCAGAGCCATTGGAAGTCAACTTGACTTAGAGCTCCTGACAAAACTATCAGCCGGAACGCGTTAGCGTCCGGTTCCGGGTCAAGAACCGTGGGCTAACGCCCAGCGGCTAATGTGGCAATCAGGTTTTGTTAAGGCTAAAGAAATTGCGATATTGCCGAGATGTTATGACACGCGAATCCATTCAATTTTGTCAGCCGATATTTTGAACTCTTTCGATAACTCGTTGCCAATTTCAGATAATTTGAGAAGCAAAAACTGGAAACTCTAGCACTATGGCAAAGCCACAAAAGATAGACCGATTTGAGAAGGCTCGACTTGATAAGCTGTCCAAGATCAAAGAGTTGGGGCATGATCCTTTTGGTCAACGCTTTGATGATCTTGTTAAGATTGCCGATGCCCGCTCCAAGTGCCCGGAAGAGAGTGGAGTCAATGGAGAGAAGGTACGTGTCGCGGGCCGAATCATGCTTCGACGCAAGGCAGGTAAACTCCGCTTCTTCGACATCGAAGATGCAACGGGAAAAATCCAGCTGCTCTTCTCTCGCGGGGACCTTTCTCCAGAACAATGGGAGTTGATGGGCCAACTTGACCTGGGTGATCTCATCGGGATCGATGGGGCGATGCGCCGCACTGACTCAGGAGAGGTTTCCGTCTGGGTCGAGAACTTAACTGTTCTCTGTAAGTCTCTGACACAACCACCCGAAAAACACCACGGCGTCACAGATATCGAAACGTTGCTGCGGCACCGTGAATTAGATCTGATCTACACAGCTGGAGTACGCGACACCTTGCTACTCCGCTCAACGATTCTTGATTCAGTCCGACAGACACTGCGCGAGCAAGAGTTCGTTGAGGTCGAGACCCCTGTGTTGCATGCGATTGCTGGTGGAGCTGCTGCCCGTCCCTTTACAACACACCATAATGCACTCGACATCGACCTCTATTTGAGGATCGCATTGGAACTCCACCTGAAAAGATTAATGGTGGGCGGCATCGAACGCGTTTATGAGATTGGACGTGTCTTCCGCAACGAAGGAATCGACGCGACTCACAATCCTGAATTCACGATGATTGAGGTCTATCAAGCCTACGGCAACTACGAGTCGATGATGGACCTGACCGAAGCGATTGTCACCGACGCAGCCAAAGTCGTGCTCGAAAAGTCAGGCCAACTGCCAGAAGATGGTCGCCTGGTGCTGCCGTGGGGCGAGAAAGAGATCGACTTCACACCGCCCTGGCCTCGACGGACATATGCAGAGCTCTTCGCTGAGTATGCTGGCTGTGAAATGACAGATGTTGATGGTGTGCGAGCAAAGGCGCAGGAACTGGCACAGCAAGGGGAGATACAGCAAGAGTTCATTGCACAAATGAATTCATCCGATGTCCATCCCGATGTCATTGTCAGCGAAGTTTTCGAGGCCTGTGTCGAAGATGCTTTGGTCGGCCCGATTTTTGTGATCGATTATCCGGCATCAATCTGCCCATTGACAAAGAGGAAGCAAGACAATCCCGCGATCGCAGAACGCTTTGAACTGTTCATCCACGGAATGGAACTCGCCAACGCCTACACTGAATTGAACGATCCAAAACTACAGGAAGAACTTTTCTTGACTCAGTTAAGTGGTCTCTCCGAGGAAGATTCCATGGCGAAAATGGACCGCGATTTCATCTCCGCACTCAAGGTCGGGATGCCTCCCGCGGGTGGTTTAGGAATCGGAATCGACCGACTGGTCATGCTCCTCACGAATAGCCAGACAATCCGAGATATCATCTACTTCCCGCTGCTAAAGCCGGAAACTATTGACAATAAAGAAGATACAGCCAGCCAGTAATTCACTCAGTTCGAGAAGGCCAGTCAGAATAGGCAAGAGAAATCGACGTAAATCATTGTCCTATTGGAATTTTCGGTAAATTTTACAAAATGACTCATTGACGCCCTATCGACGCAAGTCTAGCATGTCAAGTGTTCAGTTGTTTCGAATTGGGATTGAAGGAACTTTTTCAACAATCTGATCACCAGTTAAGAACGAATCTTTTAAAGGTGCACAGACATGCTGGTTCTCTCGAGGAAGAAAAACGAGAGCATCGTCGTCGATGAAAACATTGTCATTACGGTCGTGGAGATCCGTGGTGACAAAGTGAGGTTAGGGATACAGGCTCCGAGAGAAGTACCCATTCATCGCAGCGAAGTCTATGAGGCTCTCATGCAACAAGCTCGGCAGGATACAAATGATGCCGATCCATGCGTGGAGAATGAGCCCACTCGTTAATGTTCACGAGCCACATTTCTTAAGCGGGCCTTTGCTGACTGAGGTCCGTTACCGCTAGTTGCTTGGCGCCTGTATTTTTTGTTTTTGAATGAACTACATCATTTCACTAACAATTCAAATTGAAATGCCTTTGCTTGGCAATTTTCCCTAAAGTGATTGGCGAAATCTACATAAGAAACGCAAATTGAGCTTGAATTTTGAATCCACGCGATTCAATCTGACTCCTCGACGTATCAATTTGTAATTAAGGTTACGCCCATCATGAACTCACCTACTGCGATAGAGTTAATCAACTCACGCAAGTTGCATATTGCACAGATTAGGGAGAAGGCGAAAAAACTCTTCGATAGTGGTATTCCGGGACTCCAGATTGCCTCGATGATCAGCAGCAGCTTCGATGAATTTCTGGAATCTCTTGCTGCTGAAACTCTCGCCGGTTTTACGAAAGAACAAGCCAAACTGATCCCGAAACAGGGAGCGATGATCGCCATCGGAGGGACTGGTCGCGGCGAAATGGCACCCTATTCTGATATCGATCTGCTCTTCCTCGAAGAAAAAAGTGGAACATCTGATTTCAACCAGTTCGTCAACACTTTTGTACAAAACTGTTGGGATTCAAAAATTCAATTGGGACACTCCGTCCGCGATGTTGCAACTTGCATCACACTCGCACGTCAAGACCCACAAATTGCAACCCCTCTTGTTGAAGCTCGCTTCCTGTGGGGGAATGAGTCACTCTTTGACCGTTTAGTGACACAATTCAAACAGCGAGTCCTCTTCTCTCGTCGCCGCAAGTTTATTGAAGGTTGCTTGGAAGCACGCCAGGAAGGTTGGTCCGAATATGGACCGCCTGCCCAAGAACTGGAACCTGACATCAAATCATCATCAGGCGGCCTCCGCGATTTGCACCTGATTCGCTGGATCGGTTATGCCCGCTATGGTGTCAAAGACATTGACTCTTTAAGACTGAAAGGGGCTCTTTCAAAAGAAGATGCCCGCAGCCTGAAACAGGCTTGGGAATTCTTAACCCGACTCCGCATCGACCTGCACTTCAGCGATGGAGACGAACAGGATCGCTTGACGAAAGATGAGCAGTTACGCATCGCTGAAGAACGAGGTTACACCGGCAGCGACAAACAACGTCCTGTCGAGCAGTTTATGCAGGAGTATTTTCATTACAGTTCCAGTTTAGCTGCCATCACCCGGAGATTTGTCGCTATCGAGCGTCCACGAACGTTGGCAGAGAAAACACGTGATGTCGTCATCGGACACCGTGCTGAAGGGATGTTCTATGTTGGCTCAGATCGTATTGAAGTTGCGGACCGCTATGTAGACCGCGTCTGTCGGGATGTCGAATCAATGTTGCAGCTCTACAAAGCGGCTGCACTTTATGGTGTCTTGCCATCTCCCAAGATTGCTGAAGCCATTAAAGATCACTTACCTGACTCGCCAGACGAGCTCTCTGAACGTTCAGCGAAATCTTTTATTGAAATTTTCAAATGCAAATCGGCCTTAGGCCCAATCTTGCGCAGTATGTTTCAAACAGGATTGCTCGATCTAGTTATCCCGCAAGTGACGCACATCCGAGACCTGTTGCAGTTTAACCAATACCATCACTTCACAGTCGATGAACACACACTGAGAGCTGTTGAAGCAGTAACGCGATTTGAAGAAGACCAGGGACCGGCCGGGGCGGCTTATCGAGAAATTCGCCATCAGGAAGTTTTACACCTGGCGGTCCTTCTGCATGACATTGGCAAGGGAATGGGAGGCGATCACAGTGAGATCGGAGCTGACATCGCGATCGAAGTCGGCACGAGATTACGCATGCCTGTTTATCAGATCGAGCAGGTCTCGCTGTTGGTGAAACTGCATTTGGTAATGGCTGACATCGCTTTCCGTCGTGACATTACCGACCCCGAACTGCTGGTCAATTTCTGCCGACAGATCGGGTCACCTGATGTCTTAAGAATGCTCTATACCTTGACAATCGCAGATGTCTCAGCAGTTGGTCCAGGCACTTGGACCAGCTGGAAGGCAAACCTGCTGACCGAACTCTTCGATCGCTGCCTCGTCATTCTGAGCGGAAAACGCTACGTCTACGATGAACAACAACGTATTCAGGAGACACGCCTCAAAGTCACCAAGTGCCTCGCTGAGAGAGGAGAAGATAAAGGAACACTCGACTGGGTCACTGTGCAACTTGCTGGTTTTTCTGCCTACTATTTGACCTGCACCCCACCTGAGCAAATTGCTGATGACTTGCAGATCATGGAACGAATCAGCGACAAAGGGGTCGAGGTCATTGCCAGTTGGGATGAGCAGACCAATTCCATGGAATACCGCGTTGTCTCCGCTGAAAAAGAGATTCAGTCGGGCTGTTTCCACAAAATGGCTGGTGTACTCACCGCCAAACGACTTGAGATCCTCTCAGCCGACATTAATACATCTGCCAGTGGGATCATTATTGATAGCTATCGCGTTGTCGATCCTGATTACACGGATGAACCACCACAGTCTCGCGTCGATGAAATCGCAAATGCTTTACGCTCAGTTCTGTCTGGTGAAACATCCGTTGAAGAACTCTTCATTCGCAATTCCCGCTTTGGGTCAACGACGAATGCAAACCCGGTTTCTGAACTTCCACAACTTGTCAAAATTGACAATGACTCCTCTGACAGTCGGACCATCTTTGATGTTTTCGCCACAAATCGACCAGGGTTGCTCTATACCTTGACGCTAGCTCTGTACGACATGCATGTCTCCATTGACATGGCAAAAATTTCGACACATTTCGATCAGGTGATCGATGTCTTCTACGTTCAGGAGCAAGATGGAAAAAGAATTCGCACCGCTGAGCGATTGCAAGAAATCAAAGATGGCTTGCAGCGAGCGCTCGATGATTTTGATAGCCAGGAACATCAAAAATTTGAACGTGGTTCGACTTTGACCTTGAAGAAATCATGATCAAGGTTGGTGTCTTGTTTGAATATGGCAGCCTCAATGGTGGCGAACATTCCATACTGGCTGCCATGAGTAGGGTACACAAAGTTGACGTCGAATTTGTTGCTCTGCTTCCATTGGCCAGCCCTTTACATTCGCAATTAAAGCAAATGTGCATTTCCTGTTTGCAAAACCCACTCTATGACGAGAGTGGTCAACGTATCGCATCTGAAGAGTTCGCTGCGAAGCTCATCAGCCATTGCCTTCGATCAGAACTGCAACTACTACATGCGAATAGCCTTACCATGGGGCGGCACCTGGGGCGCATCGCATCTCACTTGAATATCCCTACGAGCAGCCACATCCGGGATATGATGTCGCTGAAGAAATCTGCCATCCGCGATCTGAATACGCATTCTCTGCTCCTGGCTGTCTCAGATGCCACGGCCTCGTATCATATTGAGCAGGGAATTGATCAAGAGAGAATTCAACGACTCTATAATGGCATCGACAGCGAGGTCTTCAAACCTGGACCGAAAACAAAACACTGGCACCGTACGCTGAATCTGCCTGAAGAAGCTCGTCTGGTCGCCACGGTCGGCCAAATCTGTCTCAGAAAAGGGCAAACAGACTTGGCAGAGGCTGCCGTACTCTTGCAGGATCAGTTCCCTGATGTCCACTACTTGATTGTCGGCGAGCGACATTCCACCAAACAAGAGAGCATCGAGTTCGATCAGCGAATCGATGAGACATTCAACAATGCCGGAATCGGTGACCGTTTGCACCGCCTCGGTTACGTGAACGACATGCCGGAGCTCTATCGTGAGATTGATTTACTTGTTCATCCGGCGAAGCAGGAACCATTGGGACGCGTCCTCCTGGAAGCAGGGGCCTGCGAAACTCCGATTGTCGCAACTAATGTCGGAGGGACTTCGGAGATTATCCGACATCATCAAACAGGGATCTTGGTCCCGCCGGCATCTCCTGTCGAGTTAGCTGAGTCAATGGCTGCTATTCTGACTGCACCAGATCAGGCTCGCCAGCGAGCTATCAAGTCACGTCGCGAAATCTGTGACCGATTTCATTTACAAAGTCACTCAGCGGAACTCCTCGCTGCTTGGAAAAGAGTCATTGCGGATTGGAATTGAGTCATTTGCTCTCTGTAGGAGTCAAAATTCCGATCCGCCAGTTCCAGGCACCGTAGCCTTTGCCTCTCTTATCTTTGTCCCACATTCCCTGAAACACGAAACGCAGCTGATCGGGATCAACGGTCAACGTTTGATCGCTGGAATCGCGGATTAGTTCACCATGGCTAATGTTGTCGGTCCAGGGCTCAACTCCCGGTGCCGGTCGGACATTTTTCCAACTCGCGAAAGGGTTCTGGGGAGTATTTGCGAGTGGCTGCCATTCGCCGTCTAATCGATCTGCGAGATACGCCTGGAAATAGCGGCGCCCGTTCGCTTCGATCAGCAACAGGTACTTGTCTATTCCTTTCAAGTTGTAAATGTGACTCGCCTCGAAGATGTTGCCCTGATGTGCCAGTGAGTAGTCCCTAAAGCCCAACGGGAAATCCTCCAGCTTGGTGCGCAGGCGCCACATTTTCCCATTGTTCGTCGTCAGAAAAAGATAGGCATGCTCGGTATCACAGATGATCCAGTAATCGAGCCCTCCTTTGTCGCGTGGATCGTTGGGACCACCATCGAGAATTGGTTTTGCTTTGGTCCAGGAATGCGGATCATCAATGTTCGCATTGGTTGAGTATGCAACCCACATTTTGTTTTGCCCAGGCACACCGACCTGATAGATGAGATACCACAACTTGTGTGGCTCAAAATAAAAGACCTGCGGGGCACAGAAATAGTCTTGTTCACTCACCTGGAGTAACGTCCGCTGACTCTCATTCGCTTCTTCCCAGTTGCTGAAGCTGCAATGTTCGATCACAGACCTGCCCTGCAATTTAACCGTCATAAAGACATGCCATTTCCCATCGTGAAAGACCACCGATGGGTCTTTCTGTGCATGTGATTGAGCGGTCTCGCGTTCTTCTGGTGAGATGAGCGGGGCTGAATACTCCCATCCACTCGGAAGAAAACGAATCGCTTCTTCGACCGACTTTTCTTCAGCGACCAGAATTGACGAGAGAGCAAACAATGCCAAAACGAACACTTTCATCATTTCGAAGCTTCCTATAACAAAGGACTTATCGATTGAAGATATCGATTCTAGAGCGAAATAGAAGTGGATTGTCCATTCCGACTGGTGATTCACCAGTGGCTAAGTATGCGTTGGGTGTAGAACCCCTTGAGACTCACGAAGTCCGTGACCATAATGTGCTGCTGAAACATAATTCTCAACTCAGCTCTGCACTAACCGGATAGAAATATCAATGTCGAACCAAATCCTTCTTGTCGCTGGCGATTTCGTGGAAGACTACGAAATCATGGTCCCGTTTCAGATGCTGCAAATGCTCGGTTATCAAGTCGATGCCGTTTGCCCGGGGAAGAGTGCCGGTGAGACCATCAAGACAGCCATTCACGACTTCGAAGGGGACCAAACCTACAGCGAGAAACCAGGCCACAACTTTACGTTGAATGCCACCTTCAGCGAGATCAACACGGCAGCCTATGCAGGTCTGGTGATCCCGGGGGGACGAGCGCCTGAGTACTTGCGGTTAGACAATGACGTGATCAAAGTCGTTCAGCACTTTGCAGAAGCGAACAAACCGATCGCAGCCATTTGCCATGGTCTACAGCTGTTAGCCGCTGCCGGAGTCTTGGCCGGCCGCAGCTGCACCGCTTACCCTACATGCGGTCCAGAAGTGACCCTCGCTGGCGGAAAGTATGTAGATCTCGAAGTCACTTCAACACACGTCGACGGTAACCTCATCACCGCCCCCGCCTGGCCCGCTCACCCCAGTTGGATCGCCGAGTTTGCCAAGGCATTGGGGGCAAAGATTGAGATTTGAGAGCGTCGAGATAAAGATTCTCAACGGAAGATTGTTCGGTTCCAATACACATACCCGATGACTCCCCCAAGCACATAGCAAAAGATGTCATAAGGATCGCTGAACATCCACCGTGACCAAAAGGGATGATGTGGTAGTAAGATTTCAAAAAGGATTGACCAGACAAGGACAGGAATCACGACTTCGTGGATTTGTGGAGGCCGATCATGATCGCGCAACTTCAATCTTCGCAACACAAACAACATGATCGGAACAAGAAAAGGAACACAGATTAAGTCGTTCAAATAGCGATGAAAAAATGCTACCTCGAAAGCAGGTTTCAAAATCAACCGGTTTGCTACATATAGAATGAAGCAACAGAAAAAGAGCGGGTCCCTCAAATAGCGGAACAAGTTTAATGTCCTGAAGGGATGTGTAACGGAGTTAGAATCACACCAAGAACGAGAGCAAAAATGAATACTACAATACAGACAAAAATTGAATAGCAGACTTGGGCCGCTCGATACCAGTTTGGATCAACTGAACGATTAAGAGCTACAAACAGCAGAATTGCAACAACCAAGGAAAACCAGGCTCCCTCATCTACGATTCCCTGCATACCGTTACCTTCTAGAAAGAACTGCTGAAAAGTTGGCTGGCTTATCTCTGCATTTCGTGAGTCGGGGTAGACATCCGCATTGAGTCCCGTTCCTCCAACTTCTCCGTCCATACCTAAAGACCAGACTTCGAACTCATCTCCTTGCTTTTGGTATTGGAAAGGATTTCCCCAGCCGTCCTTATGATTGGAATATCTCTCATTCCTCATGAACGGATGGTTTTCTACTACTGAGAATGCCTCTGGCAAAGAATCAGGCAGCGTTTTATTTTCCTCTTGAAATACTTTAATGGCACCAGTAGCTTCTGCGAGATACTTTGCCGTATGAAATCTTTCAGGAAAAACATACCAATCACTGCCGATGTTTTTCCACGCTGTCACAAGAATTGTGAAGTAGAGCACGGTAGCTATAGTTGAGGCTGTTAGGAGATTAATGACTGTTCTCAGCAAACCCCTTCTGTTCAACGATTTAGAAGTAATTCGTTCTTCATTCATCACTAGCTATCGAGAAGAATACAGGAGCTACTTCTCAATCTCATCAGGCAACACCAACTGGCCGGGGTCTTTTGGTTTCTGTCCACTCAGATCGTGAACGAAGTTATCTGGGAGTTGGTGTCGGTCTTCAGCGATTTCGGCTAAGTGGCTTTGGTTGAATTTGCGGTCGCTGCGGACGAAGAACCAGACCATGATTCCGAAGATGAGCATGATTGCCATCAGGAAGAAGAAAACATACAAGCTGAGGTCTTCCGTTTTCTGATCGACGACCGGTGGCAGCGGTTGAACTGTCAGCGATTTAGCAATCAACATGGGAGCGATGTGCAGGCCTTCGCCAGTGGCGTAGCCGTAGTTCTTGAAGAAATAACCCGCCACGCTCACATCCCGGTTGATTGACTCGCCCGGTTCGATCCCCTCAGGTTTTTCTGTCATGAAGACAACCCAGGGATTGTTGCCTGAGTCGGAACTGAAGAACCAGCCTTGCCAGAGATCATCTTCTTCCGAGTCACGTTCACCGAAGGCGTATCGCTGCAAACGCCACAGTGTCCCTTCAACTTTAATCAGTTGTCCCCGGTAGCTGGCCGCGTCAGTAAAGACAACTCGAAACCCGACATCGGAAACGGCAGCTTCTTGCAGTTCTTCCAAGCTGAAGGTTCTCACCCGTTGCAGGACTCGATCCATCGCATCCTGCTCACTGCGCAACAGGCCGAGGCGTTTGTCTTCAACACCTTCCAGCAGTTCCGGTGGGACGCGCTGAACATCAAGGCCCAATTGGTTGAGGTCAATCTTTTGCGTTACGTCTGTCGTTGCTATGAAAGTCTCGGGAGGAAGCTCTCCGTTAGTCGGTTCTTTAACCGTGAAATCGAGATCATCCAGCGAGAGTTCCTTCAGCTCCATTTCCTCAACAGGCTCCTGCCCAACGGAAAAGAACCACTGCCAGTTTTCAGGTTTGCGAGTAAAGTCGATGGAAAGCGCAATGATGGTCAGCATGCCAACCAGACCAAGTAAGCGATACTGGTCTTTGCGGTTGAGATACGGCGGTGGCGAGCTATCTTTTTGAAAACGCACGATGATGACACTAAAAAAATATGTTTGAAGAAAGACTTAGAAGTCCTACTAAAACCGGTTTGCCACATCAGCCGCTGGGCGTTAGCCCACAGTTCTTGACTCGCAAACCGGACGCTAACGCGTTTCGGCTGATCGTTTTGTTAGGAGTTCCCAGCGATTATTCTACAACGCTTGGGAATGATGCGTAACCTTCTAAGTAGAAAATTGGCGAATGTGATGCCCCTGAACGTCGCTTCTGATGAGATATCCAGACCCAGAACGGAGAGTTCGTTTCAGGCGGAGTCAGTATAATATCATTGATTTTCACAACTTGGTTGCGTCGTATCGCATTGCCGCATAAAACCAAGCTGTTGGCAATATCATCTGGAGCACTGAGATGTCTGAAAGTAACGGTTCAACCACTCTGAAACATCATGACCGATCATACAACGTGATCGGCACACGTCCCGTTCGGCACGATGGTGCCGACAAAGTCACCGGCCGTGCGATCTACGGGGCTGATGTCCGTCTTTCTGGAATGCTGCAAGGCTTTATCCTCCGCAGTCCCATTGCCCATGGGAAGATCATTTCCATCGACACTTCCGAGGCAGAGAACTATCCCGGTGTGCATGCCGTAGCAACTCACGCTGATATGCCTGATGTCTCGGACCGTATTGCCGAGCTGGGCGAAGGGTCTGTCAATTTAAGACACCTCAGCTGCAACATCCTGGCCAAGGATAAAGTCCTTTACCATGGTCACCCCATCGCCGCCGTGGCCGCAGACAATATCCATATCGCCGAAGAGGCCGCCAAACTCATCAAAGTCGAGTTTGAGACACTTCCTGTTGAACTGGATGTCCTCAAAGCGATGGAAGATTCAGCCGCCGTTCTCAATGAAGATGTGAAAACCGTCGAGTTCGGGGAAGTCATCGGTGAGAAACCTTCCAACGTGGCTGCAAAGTTCCTGTACGATCAGGGCGACGTTGACGATGCCTTTGCTAAGGCCGATGTCGTAGTGGAGAAAGAATTCCGCACAGCGACCGTCCATCAGGGTTACATAGAACCACATACATCAACAGCACTCTGGCATGGCGATGGCCGCTGCACGATCTGGACGAGCACCCAAGGGGCGTTCACCGTTCGTCAACAGGTTGCGGAACTTCTTGAAATTCCACTGACCTGGATCAAAGTTGTTCCTACTGAGATCGGCGGTGGCTTCGGTGGGAAGATCTCCGTCTATGAACAACCGGTCGCTGTCATGCTGTCGAAGAAGTCCGGCCGGCCTGTGCAAGTGACGATGAACCGTACCGATGTTTTCCAGTCAACTGGGCCGACTCCCGGTTCTTATATCCGGGTCAAGATAGGTGCTAGTTCCGACGGGAAAATCATCGCAGCGGATGCCTATCTCGCTTATGAGGCGGGTGCCTATCCCGGCTCGCCTATCAACCCCGGCTGCATGTGCATCCTCTCTTGCTATGACATCCCGAATGCGCGTGTCGAAGGTTATGACGTTTGTGTGAACAAACCACGGACCAACGCCTATCGTGCTCCCGGTTCTACGAATGCGGCCTTTGCTGTTGAAGCTGTAATTGATGAAGTCGCAGAAAAGCTGGATATCGACAAACTTCAGTTCCGCATCGATAACGCTGCCAAAGAAGGGACCCGCCGGGTCGATGGTGTGGTTTATCCACGGATTGGCCTGGTGGAATGTCTGGAAGCGATCAAACAGAGTGAACACTACAACTCTCCGCTAGAAGGTCCCAACCAGGGACGGGGCATCGCCTCCGGTTTCTGGTTCAATGCAGGGCTGAAATCCTCCGTCACAGTCAACGTCAATACCGACGGAATGGTCTCCCTCATTGAAGGCTCAACCGATATCGGGGGCACGCGAACATCGTTGTCGATGCAGCTCGCTGAGACGTTGGGAATTACCGCCGAAGATGTGCAGCCAACCGTCGCAGACACCGATAGCGTCGGTTACACAGACGTCACCGGCGGCAGTCGAGTCACATTAGCGACCGGCATGGCTGTCCATGAAGCAGGTCTCAAGATTCGAGACCTGATGTGTGAACGTGCTGCCCGCATCTGGGAATGCGAAACGAGCGACGTGCGTTACGAAGACAACGGAACCATCGCCGGTCCTGATGGCAAAGAGATCACCTTTAAGGAACTGGCGAATAAGATCATCGCTACCGGCGAGTCGATCACAGCTTCCGCCAGCATCAGTGCTCCCGCATCGAGTAACGCCTTTGGTGTGCATTGTGTCGATGTCGAAGTTGACCCTGAAACCGGGAAGACCAAGATCCTCCGCTATACCGCCGCTCAGGATGCCGGGACTGCGATCCATCCCGCCTATGTCGAAGGACAAATGCAAGGGGGGGTCGCGCGAAGGGAATCGGCTGGGGCTTGAACGAAGAGTACATCTACAATGCCGATGGCCTGCTGACCAACGCCAACTACCTCGATTACCGCATGCCAACCTGTTACGACCTGCCCAGTATCGAGACGATCATCGTCGAGGTCCCGAATCCCGACCACCCCTATGGTGTCCGCGGCGTCGGTGAAGTCCCCATCTGCCCACCCCCCGCAGCTCTCAACGCAGCCATCAGCGATGCTGTTGGAGTCAGAATGCAAACCCTGCCGATGTCTCCGCCCACAGTGCTGCATGAGATTCTAGCGAAGAGCTAAAAACGCCGAACTCTCCTGGTGAAGCGACAACCAGAACTGATCATGCAGAGACTCAACCATGGGAAAGAAAAAACATCCATTTGAAAAATATATTCCCCGACCAGAGCGAGTTCATCATGGTGGTCCACCAAGGTTGTGGGAACCAGTTCAAGACACGCTAGGTATAGAATTTCCACAAGATTTTAAGGATTACATAGCAGTTTACGGAAGTGTCAAATTACTAGATGACATTTCTATTAAGAATCCATTTTATTCAAATTATTTGAGAAGCCGAAACCTCGATGCTTGCAAGTTTTATGAAAGACTTTCCAAAGAGTACCCAGCAGAGACTGGTGATAAAGAATGGGCAGCTTTCCCGAAGCGACCAGGTTTGTATCCTATGGGAGGGGATGCTTTTGGATATCAATACTGCTGGTTAATCGATGGACCTCCAGAAAGTTGGACGATTGTTGTGTTCACTGAAGCTGGTCACCCATTTGAGTTTGACATGAATTTTACGGATTTCTTTCTGCAAGTTTTTGAAGCAGGGACCATCCCAGTAGTCTGGACGAACGAACCACTTACCAGGGACGAGAATGGCAACTGGCAGATCATTAGTGAAGTCGGTTACATGCAACTTGCTACAGAAGAGAGAATTCCGAAGGTCACTGTGAAAAGAGGAGTTGCAATTTACAGTGTTGATTGAACGCGACAGGACGAGAGACTGCTTACTGCTCAACAGCACGAACTTCTTAACTTTGCCAGACCAATCGTTGAAGGAATCCATCATACAACGTAACGTCGCAATGACGCAAAGTGTTAAAGCAGACTCTGAGCTATTCTTTGCACCTCTGCGACTTCGCGCCCTTGCGTTAAATTTCCTCGAAACGTCGGATGTCTGACAGCCATGACGCATCAGACTCCAATCGGCAAATTGCGGAACCTGGGACCGAAAAGTTGCCAATGGTTGCAAGCCAGCGGAATTGAGAGCGTAGAGGAACTACGTCAGGTCGGGGCGATTGCGGCCTATGAACTCGTACGAGCTAATCATCCTGAAGTGAGTCTGAACCTGCTGTGGGCTCTCGCTGCCGGGCTTGAAGATCGAGACTGGCGAGATTTGACACAAGTTGAAAAGCAGAAACTTATCGCTCAACTGAAATGACAGAATGCGGAGCCTTTGTTCTTCTTCACGGAATTTTCTGATTCAACGCAAAGACGCGATGACGCAAAGTTTCTTAATCACTCTTTGCAACTCTGCATCATTGCGCCCTTGCGTTAATGGCACCTCTCTGAGCATTGTTCAATTGAAATGAATCAGGAACGATATCTCAAGATGATTTAAAATTCACCCGGAATTTCTCCGCCACTTCTCGTTCCCAATCCGCGCCAGATTCCCAGATCGAGATTCTCGCTAATGGAGCGAACGGACCCATCTGCGAGAGCTGAGTTGACGATACCGGTGTGGTGACTTCTTGAGGTGATAATGGCGTAGCTGGGGTTTCCGTTTGCTCCGTCTCTCCCTTCCTGCCAGGAGTTGAAATCACATTCTTCGTAAATGGTACCGCCATTGGTGCAGGTGACTTTGGCATTGGGGGGCATCGCTGTTGTAAAACCTTGATGATGGACACGCCCATCGGGCCATTCAGTATGACCGGTATTCTTGAACTGTGCTCCGCTGGCCACGATGGCTTCCGCTTCGGTAATGTTGGCAGGGACTGTCGTGGAAGATGGTCCTCCATTGCGGTTGTAGGCGGTCCAGGCTTTCACCTCTGAAGCGAGCAGAGTATTGCTGGTTCCATCGGTAAAGGCTGCCATTTTCAGTTTCGAGTTTGGAAAGAAAGCCCCATCTCCTCCGCGACTGTTCGTGGGATCAAACACGAAATAAGTCCCAAAGTTGAAGCCATAATTCGTCGGGTACAGAATCGGTCTGCCGCTGCCCGGATCGCGTGCTTCGTCGCTACGCGGATCACTCGGACAGGCATAAATCGGAATCTTGAGACCGTTGATCGCCTGTTGAAAATCCCAGGCAACGGTTAAGTCGACGGAGTTATAGAGATTTGCCTGATCGAGGAAGGGCAGAATACGCCCATGGACACCCCAGGACCCGTTGTTGCCCGTTTGAGTCACAGAAAGATTCAGGCACGCACTTGGAGGCAGGACTGTTGCCACATCAGCATAGTTGTGGACTGCTAACGCGAGTTGCTTCAAATGGTTCTTACATTGTGTTCGTCGAGCCGCTTCCCGAGCCTGCTGAACAGCTGGCAATAACAAGGCAATCAAGATTGCAATGATCGCAATGACGACAAGTAATTCAATCAGCGTGAAACCTCGCTGAGGTCGAACTTTATGAACGGATTGATACATAATCTTACTTTATTAGACTTTCACTTAACTCATTCTTCCGCAGAGTTCGGGAACGAGCCAAAAAGAATTCTTCCAGTGAATCATTGCATCTCTGCGACTTGGCGTCTTTGCGTTAAACAACGCTCCCTATGACATTGCCCTGTCCGGCATTTCAATTCTTCGTTGGTTGCCCAAATGAGTAAAGGTGGTCTCCTGTGCGAAACAGGATTTGAGAATTGACCACAAGTGCTGCGTAAAGCGTTTGTCCCCCGAATGGAGTTTTATCTGAAGCTTTTTTGGTGAAGATCTGATGTTCGGCGCGTTCAGAGTAGTCGGCGCCACGCTTGACGACTTTCAGACTACCCTCCTTGAGTGGAAAGAACAAGTTCTCCCCGACCACAAATGGCGTTGCCCAGATGCTGCCGCCAAGTCTTTCTGCATAGACCTCAGCACCGGTATTTCTGTCCAGGCAGTACGCGACTCCAGAGCGATTGACGAAATAGCAATGTGCATCGGTTGCCACGGGGGAACCAAAGGAACTGGTTGCTCGCTTCGCTTGCCACAGGTAGTCAACTTTCCAGTCACCAGCATCTCCAGACCGTATCTCAATCACTCCGTTCGACTCTGCTGCTCGTCCCGTATTCGTTTCACCACGACCGACAGTCGCGCCGACAAGAAACTTCCCCTCTCCGAGTGGGATCGGCGTTGGTGTCGAATTGCCGGTGATCTCATTGAATTCCCATAAGCGGTCACCGGAGACAGGATTGATACCGACCAGTTTTCCAATTCCGCTCAATACCAAATGCTGTTGAGACTCCACTGGAACCAGACGAGGGCTGGCCCAACTCGTTGTTCCCAAGCCGGCAACCTTCCAGCGGGTTTCACCTGTATCTTTCGCGATTGAAATCAGGTAGGGCTCTGTTTGCCGTTCGACCCATACAAAAACAGAATCGTGATTTTGTTCGAGTGAAGCTGCAATTCCATGACGGGCATCAATCTTGCCGTAGTCTGTCACGAGATTTCGCTCCCAAAGCACCTCACCAGAATGTGAGAGCTTCAAGAGATTTCCACCTTCAAAGAAACAGTAAAGACCACTTTTATCG
This sequence comes from Durusdinium trenchii, assembly GCA_963970005.1. Taxonomy (NCBI): domain Eukaryota; class Dinophyceae; order Suessiales; family Symbiodiniaceae; genus Durusdinium; species Durusdinium trenchii. The sequence continues at coordinate 252,846 of CAXAMN010027128.1, read as the reverse complement.
ACGGCTGGAGAGGGAGCAGCTTTACTGACATAGTTACTGCTCTCCTGTGGAGTGGCATTCTTCAAGGTATGCGACCAAAGGCGTTCTCCTGAATCGAGTTGATATGCCGCCACATGGCATTCTTCTTTGTTCGCTCCTGAAACCGAAGTGACATAAACCTGTCCACTCCAGACCACAGGGCTCGATTGCCCTTCTCCGATGAGGGTGATCTCCCACAACGGGGCGAGTTCAGCGGTCAGAGAGGATGACTCGACCGTTAAGTCACCCCCATTCTGAAATGATGTCCAAGACTCACCTGCTTCAATTGGACTAAATGGATGCAAAGCAATGCTGACCACAGATAAACATGCGATACTACGACCGAGATGGAACAGACACCAACGCAACATGAGAATTCTCTAACTAAGAATAGGAAGGCAAAACTGAAAACCTGTCCTCCTACGTCATCATAGGAGAACAGGTTGAAGAATTTTTTAGAACTGATCCTAAAACTCACAATTGATCTCTGAGAGCCTGGAAACAGACCATTGCATCGGTTTCAGGACTGGTTCTTGAAATTCGAGAGTTACTCGACTGAAATCACTTCGACTTCATCGAACTTGCCAATTTCCATGGATGCCCCCCCAACGACAAGCAAGTTCTCCTGATCATAGGGCAACATGCGATGGAAGAAACGGGGAGTCGGCGTCTTCTTGACCATCTCCCAGGTTGAACCATCTTCAGAAAGACGCTGCAGTTCTCCCTTGATGGTAGAGACATACAGTCGTCCGCCGGTTGCGAAGGCAGAGGAACCGAAGCCGGTCATGCCATCTTCTCCCAGAATCTCAGGACCCGAGGACCAGGTTTTCGTTTGTGGGTCATAAACATCAACTTGACGTGTGGGGCCACCTTCCATTTGCATCCCACCTATGGCGTAGATCTTTCCATTGTAGGCAGCTAAGGCGAGGGCGCGTCGCTGAAAAGGAGGAGTCACCAACTCTTGCCAACCTTGATCAATTGCCTGTGTGTCGAGAACCCAGGCAGTCTGGTGCCAGACGCTGTCGGCCTCGCCTGCCATCGCCCAGCCACCAGCGACATAGATCTTGCCATCCAATACGGCGGCATCGAACGAGGAACGAGGTTCCGGCAAACTAGGCATCTCGATCCATTTCCCATCCGCTGGATCGATCGCTGCCACACTGTCCTGTGACCACAAGTCGTGATCATCACCTTCCTTGTTCTTCGCAGTAAAACCGCCGATGCGATACAGCTTGTCCCCGGCAGCGACAAGGGCTAAGCCCTGCAGGCGAGGTCCCTGGACAATGGTACTCCACTCACCAGTTTTCAGGTCGAGCTTCTCAAGGTGATGTGCCTGCGCATCGTAGCCGTAGGAATGTGCTCCCCCTGTGTGCCCTCCATAGATGTAGAGATTTCCATTCAGAATCGCTCCGCCAAAACTCGTCACAGGCTGCTTGAGTGACTGGAGGTTTCTCTCAGGCAGCTGTGAAGAGTCGGACTGCACGCGAAGTGTTAAAGTGGTATAGTAGCGTGTTTCAGGATATTCTTTCCCTTCGAGTTCTCCGGGAATCGCCTCAACATGTTTCACGCGTATGGAATACAATCCACTTTTGTGTGTTGGAATGACAACCGTCCCTGATTCGCCCGTCTTTTCCTCATAGTGATCGAGCCCTGGCCCACTGGCAGTCGATTCAGCACCTGAGATAGCTTCTCCATTAAAGAGAACTGTCAGCAATGTTCCTGCCTCAGAATGTTGCGGAATCACATCTAACTTCAGAACTTCAGAGCTCTTTTTACTTGACCAGATTTCAGCACCTGAAGCAGGACCCGTTTTCGCGAAATACTTCAGGCGAAACTTGCTGTCGCCACGATCCATCACACCCAAATCGTGGCTGGCCAGAATGAGTCCTGAAAGTTGCTTCTCGCTGAGTTGCAGCGACATTTCCTCTTCTGTTCGCTGAGGCTCTAGCTGTTTGAGTTGACCGTTCTCGCTGAGCATCCAGGCTTGCATCCCGTCGATATATTTCAGGTATTCTGGATCAGCAGGGGACGCATCTTCACCAAAGTAAACCTGCACGACATCTCCGCTTGGTTGTGGAGCGAGCCAGATAAAATGGGCTTGAACTGGTGAAGACATGATGACTGCGACAACGATTGTCACCGCTATGATTTTATTTGAAAGTCGTTCGTATGATAGCATGATTAAACTCCGGATTAACGTCGTTTTTGTGTTGGAGTGACTAAATCGAATTGGTAATTGTTAGGCCCCTCTTCTGAGACCGTCGCGAGAAGAGTACTGTTTTTGTTATAGGCAGCAGGGACGCGAACGACCTCAATTCTTTTAATGCCTGCTTCGCGTAACCTTTGAATTGCCTGTTCATCGTCCATGGCGTAACCGCCGTCGTCAGTCGATTGGATCTCGATACGATGCTGCCCGACGATCGGGGCGGTTTCACCATTTGCCTCAAAAGTCCCATTAGCAATGGTGATGGTTGTTTGCGGTCCTTCTGTTTCGCCGTTTGGGATGAAGCGAATCACACCCTCTTGCAAAGGTTTCTCATCCAAGCTGACCGTTCCACTGACTTTCGCACGGACAGGACCATCTGGGCGACGGGAACATCCCATCAGTTGCAAGTTGGCCAGCGAGACAGCAATGACCAGTCCTGTGGTCAGAAAAGTCTTAAACGGTTTAGAACTCACCGACCACCTCCCCACCAGATCGGGTTGCAAGTGAATCAAGCAGGCTCGCGTCAATGTTCTCAGAGAGAAAATGAACGGAACCATCGGAGAAGGTAAATTGAACTCCGCCAACGTGTTCACTACGGAAAGAGCGAGTCCAATTGGGATCAAACAGGCTATCTCCTCCGATATCGTAAGGATTGAAGTCGTAGGCAGTCGTGCAAGCTGTTGAGCCGGGGAAGGGGTTTGACCAATATGTAAAGGAGTACCGCGATTCCCCTGCGCAGTTACCGCTACGGAACGCATAGTCGGGCAGATTGTACGCCGTTTCTCCAATCATCAGCGTACTGCTCGTGCCATCCGTGAAATCGCGGAACTTCGTTTTGCCTGGATTGCTGTCGGTGTAGACGATTGCTCCATTCAGCGTAGGACGCGGCTGACGCAGGAAGGCCCAATACTGATTGAAATCCTGCGAGCCGATGCAGACAGCGTAGTTCCCCGGTGCTCTGCCATTATCCTCATCGCAACCAGGTACAGGACGTCTGATCGGCGAAGAGGGACAGAGGTAGAAGGGCAATTGCTGTCCCACAACCGCCTGATTGTCCGGGTCGGTGTTCCCTTTCGTGAAGTCATACTGCTGATAAGCGTTCGCTTGATCAATGAGTGGCAGGATGCTCGTAAAGAGACTCGATCCACTTAAGCTGGAATTGTTCAATCCACCGGAGTTCGCATTCGGGAATTGATTGTAAATGTCATGGTAGTTGTGAATCGCAATGCCAATCTGCTTCAGATTGTTCTTGCACTGGGTTCGACGAGCCGCCTCTCGTGCCTGCTGAACAGCTGGCAATAAAAGAGCAATCAGAATCGCAATGATTGCGATCACGACCAACAATTCAATCAGAGTAAATCCACTGAACTTTTTACTAGCATTGTGTTTGCGCACAATAAGACCTCCATTGAAGCATGAAGAATGTGGGTCACGAGACACTCTCTTGACCATCCAAATCAAGCTTCGCTGGCTGCCTACTCAACTTCGGTGGCTGGCTACGCTGAATTGAGACTGAATCTCAATGTCAGAATACAATAAGGGCCGATACCTCTACTGTCAACCTGCCGCACTGATGATATTTCGCTATTTGTTTATAGATAATTTCTATAGAGGCTGAAGCTGCATTCCCTTTCACCAATAGACATGAAAGGTTTTCTATAGCTACGCAAGTAGTGCTTTACGGCCACTCGTGGCAAACAAGCTCATGAATAGCGTGCGAAAAAAACTTCATATCGATTCAAGACAACCATGCCTCCAGGTGCTCTTTGACAAAATCGTCATCCGTCAAATGAGGGTAGCAATGATACAAGCGATCAATTTCTTCTAGTTGGCCAGGGCTAAGAACTTCGTTTTCATCGAGACACCAGTTTCCTTGAACAAGTCCCTGTCGTCGTAGCACTTCCAATAAACCGGGGATGCAGCCGCGAAACTCGTTCGCTGCATCGAAGAGAACAGCATTTACGTCCGTTGTTTCATTATTTAAGACCATCATCTCTGTTGAGATGGATTCTGTTGCACGCGCTTGCTTGACAGTCTCCAAGAGTTCGACGGCACGTTTTGTCCAGACTGCCCAGTGACCCAGCAGGCCCCCGGAAAACTGAAGTTCCGTCACTTCGCTAGTGTCAGTCCCCTGGAAACGATAGGTGGTGAGCAGGTCCTGGAAGATGTTGTCATCATTTCCTGTGTAAAGGGCAATGTCTTTGCGGCCTGATTCAGCCAAAGCACGAATCACATCGATTGTCTGATAACGATTGAAGGCGGCAATCTTAATGGCCACGACATTTTCGATTTCAACAAAACGTTTCCAGAACGGATAAGGCAAGGTGAGCCCGCCGATTGTCTCTTGCAAGTAAAACCCGAAGACTGGAATGACCTCTGCAACCGCTCGACAATGGTCGATCAGTTCGTCTTCAGTCGCTCCTGCCATCGCTGACAGACTGAGCAGGCCTGCAGCATAACCGAGTTCACGAGCCAACCCTGCTTCAGCAACTGCCTGTTCAGTGTCACCAATCAAACCAGCCACTCCGATGATATCACGATCCTGGACCGCTGCCATTTCCTCGGCAGCCAGTTCCAGCACTGGTCGGTAGAGCCCGACGCTTGCATCGTGGATGGCGAATTGTGTTGTATGCACACCGACAGCCAATCCGCCTGATCCCGCTGCGAGATAGTATCGACTCAACGCTCGTTGATGTCGCTCATCGAGTTGGCGATGTTCATTCAGCGCGAGTGGGTGTGCTGGAATGACCATGCCATCTAAGAGCAACTTTCTTAACTGTGCTGTTTCCATTTGAATTCTTTCTAGTGACTGAAGACAAATACTCGCGAGAGAACACTAAGTAGCATTCGTTCATGAACAAGTTGTCGAACTTTGATTAGCCGCTGGGCGTTAGCCCACGGTTCTGAGTAACCGGACGCCAACGCGTTCCGGCTATTGCGGTTAATTAATTCCAGGCAGTTCGTTAGCTTTGGAGGCTGATAACAACGAAGCGATGAATCGGTCTTGCCCTTAAAACTTTCCGTCGCGAACTTCAAAGTGGGTTGGTTTACTCCAGGTGGTGCCATCTCGTTTGAGCCAATCGGCAATCCAGATCTGGAGTTGATCCAGGCTGACTCGCGGCTTGCCGTATTTCTGATGTCCCTGCGAACCATTGTTGAGAAGTGCTGTTTGAGCGGGTTCACCAACGAACGTCACCTCTTGCTCAAAGAGCTCGGCGTACCGTTCGCAGACTTCTTTGGTTGAAAAGATTTCCGGGCCGGCAACATTCACGATGTACGGCGGCGTACTGGCATCAGCCAAAGCCTGGATGGTCATTGCATTCGCATCCGCCTGCCAGATGACGTTGGCGAAGCCCATTGAAAGGTCAATCGGGTTGCCTGCCAGGACTTGCTTGGCCAAGTCGACGAGAACACCGTACCGCATTTCCACGGAATAGTTGAGCCGGACGAGAGTGGTCGGATTTTGATGGCGATTGCAGAAGTAGGTAAACATCCGTTCGCGACCAACGGCAGTGTTGGCATACTCTCCAACGGGCTCCAGAGGATCACTCTCTACGGACCCGCCAGAATCGATCGGAACCAGGGGATAGACATTCCCCGTCGAAAAGGCAGCGATGCGACTCTCTCGATACTTGCGACAGACCAATGAAGGCAGCCAAACATTCATTGCCCAGGTGAGGGAAGCATCTCCTGAGGTTCCAAACTTGGCTCCTGTCATGTAGATCACGTTGGGAACATTGGGCAATGAATCAACAAACTCTTCGTTTAAAAGATCTCCCGAGATTGTCTCCACTCCAAAGCATGCAAACTTTTCAAGAAGTTGCTCATTCGAAAACCGGCTAACGGCAATCACCCGCCTGGATGTGCCGGCGGCATCGCTTGCGCGGCGCACCATTCTGGCGAGAGATGGTCCCATTTTCCCACCCGCTCCCAGCAAGATGATGTCCCCTTGGACTTGCTTTAAGGCATTGACAGCACCATCTGTCGGCTCGCTGAGCAATTCTTCTAATTGCTCTTCATCTCGAATCGACTCTGGCAACGGCTCAGACATATCAGTTCTTCCCTTTCAATAACCAAATTTCAACAGGCTATATTTTGTATCTTTTCGCATTGCCTGGATGACTCTCACCAAGGCTCCTATTCGCTGGTAATTGTGAACAAGTATAACTTGCAGAAGCGACTTCTGATATTCACGCTGCTTCTGATTGAGGTCGTCGAAGCTTGGATCAGGAAACCAGAGTGAAGCGTTGGCTGAGTCGTTGATGGCTAAAGGTCGCCCAGTCTTACCTTGTACTACAACTCTTTTGCTGATCACACAAAAACAAACTCGCCCGATGAACAGCGTCCATCGGGCGAGTCTGTTGTTTGAATTTGACGATCAGATTTAGTCTTCACGCATCAACTTAGCCGGAGGGACAAAGGAAGCGATTTTGTGGAACGCTTCTTCCACTTCAGCTTCCATGTCAGCGACACTGAAGCCGCCTGGAACGTCAATGTAATGTCCGCCTGCCAAGTGGGCGATGGCTCGCATAATATTCCGGTCAGCATCGATACCGACGCTCATCGTGTGAATTGTGATCCCCTTCTCAACCGCTTCATGAGCCACTTTGAGAACATAACGGCGTTGAGATGAATTGGTGTAGTAGTCGCGACTTCCATCGCCATCGTAGTCGAAGAGTTCATCCCAGTTCCAACCATAAGGGAGTGATGAACTTGCTCCAGAGTCCATGGTATTGGTATTCCCATCTGTCATGAGCAAAATTGTCTTACGAGCACCGTCCCTCGAATAATCATCGAGTAGGTCAATGCCATCTTCGAGGCCACCCCCCATGTTCGTGGCATAGGCATAATGAGCAGCTTGCTTGTACTGCATGATATTCTTCACGGCCGTGTAGTTATCAGTGATTGGCTCGCTGGAAATATCAACGTATGGGATGCTGGGATCGCTTTCGTTCAAGATCATTTCCTGGCGGTGGTAAGTGTCGTAGCTGACCATACCGATGTGATCATCGAATCCGAGATTATTCAGGAAATTGCAGAGAAGCATGTGCCCTTCTTTGATTGCGTGGAACGGATAGTGGCGAGTCTTCCAGAGATCGGGTGTTTCCCAGTGACCCGATTCATTACGCATGATGTAATTGATCAACGTCAGGCCGCCGTACGTTTCGCGATAACCTCGACTGGCGAACTCGTCGTAATCACGAGCATGATTAATGAACCTGTACCAACTCCCGACTGGATAGGGATAACTGTTCGTCAAGCCAAAGGCCTCTTTCACCGCCTGATTGGTATCATCAAAGCGTAACTCTTCAGCGTTGCCTCCATTGGGAGCGTTGAAGTAATACCAGAAAGATCGGCCATCTGAGACTTCCAGGTAGAGATAGTCAATGTCTTTGGAAGCATTGTAAGTCGTGTTATACGGTCGGTTACTTCCATAGGACCGGTAATAATCAGAGCCGTCGGTAAAGCCAACATACAATTCTCGTATTCGATCTGGCGAAGAAACCGAAGCAGATCGACGGTCTCCAGAGAACGTCACCGAAATCCCTGAATTCGTGACAGTAACTGGCTGACTCGTATTAGGTCCACGGGCTGTCACCCAAGCGGTTTCGATATCTCGGTAACCATTGATGTTGACGCTATTTCCACTGAGGTTGTTGAAGGTCTGATAGTTGCCATTGTCGTAGCGGACTTCGACGCTTTCGATATCGCCGTTACTGGTCACGGTCAAGTCGTCATACTTGAACGTCACCGAAGCTGAAACACCATTGCTTGTCTCGTCAACTGTTAAATGCAGAGGAGTAAAGGTCAACGATCCGGTGTTTGGCATCTGTAAATCGTTCCAGATGAGTTCAATGTTGTCCTCAATCTGTGAATCATTGAGCCGTTCATTCGCTTCATCCGTGTAATAACTGTCAAAGTTCATTGAGCGAGAAAAGTCGTGCACCACCACGATATCGCGCGACTCCACATAGGCAATCGCATCTGCCGTGACTCGGGCAAAGCGATCACCTGTTACTCCGGCAAAGAAGAGACGTAGCTTCCCATCAGGCTGAGTATGATCTTCCTGGTCTCGACGAGCTGCAACTTTAACAACGTTCGAAGGGGTGACATCCCATTCTACCTCGAACTCTTGAGTTGTTTCATCGAAATAGCGACGACCGAACTGCACGTCTGTTTGCGGATTGACATAAACACCGTTCAAATCAGCGACATGAGCTGCCACGACGCGTGCCTGTTCACGAGCGTATTGAGTGACATCAGTCACTTCAGGGGGAGCATTATTGACAGCTGCTGTGATTTCTTGAGCGGCTGCAAGTGCAGCAGCATCCACAGCATTCTGCATGCGTTGTTTCGTGAGATTTAAAAACCCGATATCAACTGATAAAGAGACGAAAACGAGACAACCTGTCAGGCAGAAAGCAGACAGGACGAGAAACGCTCCCTTTCGTTCTGTCGATTCATCCTGGGTAAACTGAACAATTTTGGATCGCGCGTTGTGTAAAATCATGGTTTCATCTCAATAGCTGAATGAACAAAGTTGCTGATGCCCGCGACATGTATCCAAATTAAAAATCGCTTCGATTGCGGAGCAGCCTTACTCATACAAGTCTGACTTACCGAGACGGAAGACAATCGATGTCGAGAGTGTCTGGTTTTCCATCACTCTCAGGGGGAACATGCTGACGTCCGAATAAGCAATCGATGCTGAAATACGAAAGTTTTGTAGATAGTTCTCTTCAGCATCGAGATCGAAGTCTTGACCTGCATTACTTCCTTCGGCATGAGTGATCGTCAAGGTCGTCTTGGAACCGTCAATCCCATTTGCCTTTAAGACGTTTCTGATGTCGTGGATCACTTTTTCTTCGGTTGTCATTCCTGGCGGGATTGCTCCGTTGTGATGCATCGAAGCAAGACGCCCTCCTTCTCTGACCGCTGAAATTAGATTGGTCGAGACGTCGAGCGCGCGACTCAACTCGGCCATTCCGAGAATGAGTGTGACAAATATAGGAGCGACCACCGCAAACTCGACCGCTGCAACTCCTTGTCGCTTAGAAGAAAAAGTGCGTGCTTGTTTTCTGACGACACATTGCATTAGAAAATCTCCTTATTCATGCCGCATGACAGACTGACCATATAAAGTCACTCCTTTTATCCAGAAAGGGGGAATGATGGCAACATCGTCGTAAGGTACACTGACGCGCACGACAAAGAGTTGACGCGTCTCTGCGTCATCCAGTTCGATCGTGGGAAGAGATGAATAATCAAAAGTGTCAGCATCGTAACCATCGCTATCAAAGATAGAGCCATCAAGAATAGAAACCGTCGCCTCCGCAGGCGCGAAAGTCGATCCAATCAGAGAATTCGCTTTCGCAAGCACTTCAGCTGTCGTTACACCTTCGACAACCCCATAGCGAGCTGCCCGCTTGGCTGAAGCATTCAGCGCATTTATAACTAGATAGACATGGCCTAACTCCATGATCATCGCCAGAAACATGGCGAAGAGTGAGGAGACCAGTGCAAATTCAACGAGAGCAACACCATTGCGCTCGTTCCGAGCAGAGCTACGAATCCGCGTAATCATATTTTCGATCTTGGCTGAATGAATGCCCAGCTAATACCTAGTTCGCAAGTCAGCAGCCGGTCGAGAAATAATTCTGATTTTTCGCAGATTCTCCAAAATTCAACGTCATTACTTAGAAAGTTGTGATACGTGATTCCATAATGCAACAAGGTAGTTCATTCTTACCGCTATGCACTTCTTGCTTCATCTACACAATCAGATAGGGCGGTGGCGGATATGCCCGTGGACCAGCAATTTGAATTTATGAACGAGCTTCTGCAATATCTGTCGACACTCTCGACATTGATCATTGCCATGGTCTGCGGAGCACATTTGTTTCTCTTCTTCGTATTGTGGATCTGGTCCAGGCGTGACCTGAAAAAGATTGCATCAGCACTGTTTGATTTCACGCGAGGGTTAAAGAATCAGTCGCTGTTGGATTCGACAGCACATCTCTCGGATCAGATCGATGCTTTCCTGTCTGACGTCAATGATGTTCTCGATGAAGAAGGAAGAGAAGCAGACCGCGGCGCCCTACTACAGCGAATGCGCGTCCTCGATGAGAAACGTCGCTACCTGAATTCGATGTTCTTTGAAACGACCTACAACATGGGTCGGACAATGATTGAGGCATATCCACTCGCTGGTGTGCTGGGGACAATTTTGGCAATTGGGGCCGCCTTGCAAGGGACAGCATCGGAAGAGACGGTCGCAACCGTCGGCTTGATCCTGGGGCGTTTTGGCGATGCGATCTGGTCAACAGCTGCGGGGTTGGTGGCGGCGATGCTGTTGATGTTCATCAACAGTTGCCTGGAACCATCATTCAATCGCCTGGCGGAGAATCGTCGACACGTCCGGGAAACGGTTTCCAGAGTGAAACGCGAACTCGCCTTTTCACAGGCGGCCAACAATTCACCCGAGGAGGAATCAACATGATTCTTTCTCGCAAGATGAATTTGCAACTGACTCCTTTACTCGACTTATTGCTGATTGTCATCTTCGCTCAGTACCTGGAAGTGAAGGAGACTCAGGAATCAATTGAAGAGAGTGCAGCGACTGCGATTGTCGAACGTGATGCGGCATTGGCGGCCCTCTCGGAAACGCAAGATCAACTCCAGCAAGTGCAAAGTGACCTACAAGATGAGATTGAACAGGAGCAGATTCTGGCAGAGACGATCGCTCAATTGTTTAAAATCCCGGAAGAGGAGATCGAACAGTTACTCAACAGCCATCGCCCTCCCGGTGCCCGTACTTCAGAGGATATTGAGAGGCTTAAAGAGCGATTTCGTCAGATCGCTGTCGAACAGTCAGGACGTGTTGTCTCTCACTTGTTGACTTATGAAGAAATTCGCAAGCGGTGCGATATCTGGGATGTCCACGTCACACCGAACAATTTCCTGACCCTGACGAGCGGAGAGAAGACGCTCAAACTGCAAATTCCGCTCGACATCTCGAAAGAGTTTGTCCAGGAAGACTTTGTCGATCAGTTCACCAAACTGGCTCGCACGTTGCCAGAACCGAAAAGTCTTGTGATTGCACTGCTGACCTACGAAAGAGCATCGCAACGCTGGGCTGTTCAGGGAGTTCGGGAAACTCTTCCGCAAGTGATGTTGCGACTCAATTTTGAAAGCGGAGGCAGGACCAGATACGATTATGCTGAACTTGGTTTTCGAATTGAACAATAAGCTCAGTTCCGTGTATCCTCAGTGACGCGCTCGAGTTTCCTTCCAACTTCATCCGACAGCAATCGGAGTGCCTCATGAAAAAACGTACCGCTGGCGGATTTGCCGTCGTGATCCTCGCCTTAGGTTTTATGCTCGGACAGCTTTTCGATCTCGGCACATTTGGCTTGGGCAAAACTGGAGACGGCGAGCAAGTCGATGCCAAGACCGACTCTGATGATGATTCACCAATTCAAGCAGACTTGAGTGATGTCTCAGCTAGCGGGGATCTCAATTCAACGACAACCGTGACTCCCAATCAGGAAGGTGGCGAGAAAGACGTTGTGACAATTGTGATTCACAATGATCTCTATCGCATGACATCAGCAGATGATCCACTCTCTGGACTCGATCTGCCCCTCAGCGAAGTCGTTCGCCAGGTCAGTAAAGCGACAGGTGGCGCACAGGGTGTGAAATTGAAAATCCTCTTTGAGAAAAATGCGCAAGAGGGAGCACTGGCTGACTTACATGCCGCTTTGCTTGAAAAAGGAATCAAACGGGAAGAGATACAGGAAATTTCTGGATACGTCGAGTAGTGAATCCAGGTAAAGTAAGCCCGCTCTCTCGCCTGGACTGTTGAGCCTCTTAACTTCCCCAGTTTGCCAGACAAGTTCGACCGGTCCCGAAACACCAGCGAGTTGAACTTCTCTTAACGAAGTGAATGAAGTCCCGAAATGGGGCTGTCGATGCTGCTATTATCGACCCCTTCACATTCACAAACATGGTGCTACGTTGTCGCAACTGGAGAATTCTCAATCCGAACTCGAACGACTTGAGCAGCGTTTACAAGAATTACAGCGACAACTGCTGGTGGCACAGAAATTCAGTTCGCTGGGAGAGTTGAGTTCTTCGATTGCTCACGAATTCAACAACATCCTGACGACGATTATCAACTATGCCAAGCTGGGGATGCGGCAAAAGGATGCTGATGCCAAGGCCAAGGCCTTCGACAAAATTCTGACTGCCAGCCAAAGAGCCGCCAAAATCACGACAGGCATGTTGTCTTATGCACGTTCGAGTGCAAATCGACGTGATTCACATAATCTGGCAACTCTTTTGCAGGATCTACTGGTCCTTGTTGACAAGGACCTCAAGGTTCACCGCATCGGACTGGAACTCTCCATCAACTCACAGCCGTATGCTTCCGTGAATGCCGGACAAATTCAGCAGGTGCTTCTCAACCTGATCGTCAATGCCCGACAGGCGATGGAACCGGGGCGAACGATGAAGATCATTGTGAGCGAGTCAAGTCAGGACGGCATGGCAGAAATTGCCGTTGAGGATCAGGGAACAGGGATTCCCCAAGATGTGCTGCCCCATATTTTTGATCGATTCTTCACTACGAAGGAAGCCGACAAAAACGGTCAAGGTGGAACCGGACTCGGGTTGGCCATGTGCAAAGAGGTCATGGAAGCCCACAATGGACGGATTCGGGTTGAAAGTGCGGTAGGACGTGGGACAAAATTCACTTTGCGTTTTCCGCAGGTTGCTCCACCGAACTTCTCAATGGAAAGTGGAGTATCCGCCCGTCGCCAACCTATGAGTTCAGCAACTGTCAGCGAACCTTCTATTGTCTGATCGTAAACTACTGCTCAGTATTATTCTGTTCAGTTTATTGCTTCGTGCAGGGGTCATTCTCGTTCGCTATGACGAACTGAACAGCGATCCTGATTCCTATATCGGAATTGCCCAGAACATCGCTGCCGGACGTGGCTATTCAATCCCTGATTCAACAAAAGCAACGGCGTTTCGTCCTCCGCTTTATCCCTTGCTGATTGCGCCCATTTCGAGCACAAACTTAGCCTGGGCACGAGGATTACTGAACTTGCTGGCTGCGGCTGGTAGCATTGTTCTTATTTACCGCACAGCTGCCCATCTCGGGTTATCGAAGTCGAGCCAGCTGGCTGCATCGCTGATTTATAGCTGCGATCCTCTTCTGATTCGTTACGCTTCTTATTCGATGACAGAGACCGTCTGTTCATTTGTTTCGGCGTTGCTGATTTGGCAAGTCTCACGACCGATCAAGAGTGGCAAAGACCATCTGCTGACTGGCATGGTCTTTGGGCTGTGTGTTCTGACGCGACCAACCTTTTGGGCATTCGGCATTCTCTACGCGCTTGTTTTGACAGGTCGCACTTTCTTTCAAAAATCAGGTGGCATCAAACCCCTGTTGGCAAAATTGAGCATATCGCTCATTGGCACAGCTGTTGTGGTTTCTCCCTGGTTCATCAGAAATCTTGCTGCCCTGGGAGAACCGGTCCTGATGACCACTCACGGGGGTTACACCATTTTACTGGGCAACAACGAAGCATTTTATCGTGAGGTCGTCGATCAACCGTTCGGAACCGTATGGGATGGAACAACAGGGCCCGGCCAGGCAGTCTGGGCTAATGAAATAAACAACAAGATAGACGAACTCGGACTCACTTCAGAAGTTGAACGTGACCGTTGGATGGCACAGCGGGCCAAGCATACGATCAGTGATAACCCTGTCTCCTTCGTAAAGGCGTCACTACTGAGATTCATCCGTTTCTGGAATATCACTCCCAGTGGACCAGCGGCAAACAATATACCCCGGCTGGCGATGGCTTTGGTCGCAATCTGGTATGTTTCTATCTGGCTGATGCTGCTGGCTGCCGTGGTTCTGCTGTTGTGTAAAAAGTCTTATCAAGACCAGCGTTGGTTGGCAGTCGGATTGCTCGTCGTTTCTTTCACGCTGGTCCATCTTGTCTATTGGAGCAACGTTCGCATGCGGGCACCCATCGTGCCAGCGATCGCCTTGCTGGCGGCATCGAGCTATGGAACCGGTCGCATCAAAGAATGCACATCACTCGACACTTCGGAATCGTTACAGATTACCTGATCAGACCTTCGTAATTCCGTTTAGATCGGTTATAAGCACCCTCCTCATTTTGCTGAACCGAACGGTCGCTCCAGTTCGATTCATCTGGAAGAGTCTCTATTTGCCAGGCTCAATCTCCATTGCCACTTAGACCACTCATGGAAGAGGTGTCTCCGTGTACGAAGGTTTCTTCGGACTCACAACACGTCCTTTCTCTGCTGTTCCAGCGACCAACTCATTCGTTGCACTGGAAGCAATGCAGGAAGTGATGGACGACTTGTTGATCTGCATTGTGCAGTCTCGCGGCATTGGTGTGATCACCTCCTCGCCCGGTCTGGGGAAGACTCTTCTCTGTAAACAAGTGGCAGAAACGGCCGCAACTCAATTTCAGACGATCTATCTGAGTACGTCCGCCTTCAGTACCAGACGTGCCTTGCTACAGGCCATTCTGTATGAATTTGGAATCCACTACGAAGGGCTGACTGAGCAGGAAGCCAGGCTGAAAATCCTGGAGGCAGCGCGAGCAATTGACAAAGAAGAACGCCGCCTGCTGATCATTGTGGATGAAGCACACCTGCTGAACGCTCGGCTCTTTGAGGAATTGCGTACGCTCACAGATTATGCCCCCCATGGAACGGCTTTGATCTCACTGGTCTTGAGTGGTCAATTCGAACTGGAAGAAAAGCTGGCGGACCCAGCGATGTCTGCCATCCATCAACGCATTGGCTGTCAAGTCACTCTACAACCACTCTCTCTCGAAGATTCAGCGACATTGGTTCGAGAACGACTGCGTCTAGCCGGTGCCAAGGACATTTCAGAACTGTTGACGGAAGACTCCCTGGAAGCAATCTGTCGGGCCAGCGACGGCAATCCCCGGTGCCTTTGTCAGTTAGCTGACCACAGCTTCTTGCTCGCCTTTGCAGAAGAACAAAAACCGGTCACTCGCAACATCGTGCTGGCAGCTCTGGACGATCTGAAAGAACTCCCACTGCACTGGAACGAGTTGTCTCTGGAACCAACTCTGACTGAGGCTCCGGAGTTGGAACCCGAACCTGTTGTGGAGAACTCTAAACAGATCGCTGAAGAAGTGATTACTGAGAATCTCGACACAGAAACTTTGTCTGAAGAGTACGAAGAAAAGCCTGTTGTCTTCCGCATCGGAGATGACGAGATTACGGACTTCCATGAGCCCGTTGAAGAGTGCGAAACTCAAACGGAAGAAACAATTGAATACAGCGTCATCGAAGTCGGTGCTGATCTGCCTGATGTTGACCAGGTATCAGTAGAAACGGAACGGGACGAGTCACAAACGATTAATGAATCGATTCAACACAACCAAAGTGCTCACACCTCATTGTCGAACACTCCCGATGGTGAACCCGTCTACGACAAATACGCTGCTCTTGATCGAAAAAAGGAACTCCCAAGCTTACCGTCTGAAAACGCAACTGAAGACGCACCAAACGATCGGACAGCAATCAACGAAACTAGCTCTGAACCGCCAGGTGCCTGCGAGACAGAATCGGCAGAGGAGGAAGTAGAAGTTCTGGATGCGATCCAATCTCTGAGAGAGGAAATCAGCGCTGCCGTTGATCAATCGAGGCTCAACTTGGTAGAGAAGCATCTTAATGAGCCTGGCAGCGGTCATCATCGACTTGATGTCGTCGAGCCGGAATTGATTCACAACGAAGAGGCAGACTCAAATCGATTGGATGAACCCTTCCATGATGACAGTAATCTCGCTTGTGACAAAAATCAGGATGAATCTCATGAGCGATTTGCGTTACTCTTCACTCGCTTGAGCCAACGCCGAAACCGTCTCAAACATGGACGGAGCTAAACTTCGGAATACCAAAGCCAGCGATCACAGTTCTGCCTGACAGGCAGAACTAAAAATTGAGAATCAACAGAAGTGATCACTCATAGTAGACAGTCCGGAACAACTGTAGGACAATGAGCATTCATCAATCGAGTATGCTTGTGCTTTTGCCCAAACCAGGAGTTCATAATGACTGGTCCCTATCCTTTGGATACTTCTCGCAAATTCAGTCGCCGCAGTGCGCTGGCTGCCACACTCTCAGCGGGCGCCGCTTCGCTACTAGCCAACTCGACTTCTTCGGCCAAAGAAGCAGTTAAGCCGAATCCGCTGGCGAGATCATCTCGCCAATATTCCATGAAGAAGTCCATCAACCTCTGGGCTTTTCCGTACCCTGACAAGATGTCGTTGCGGGACTGCCTGCAACTGGCAAAAAATGCCGGTTTCGATGGAATTGAACTCAATTACGACCTGGAGAGCGACCTCTCTCCCAAAGCGGGTGAAAAAGAACTGACAGCGATCCGTCGTATGGCAGACGAGATTGGCATTGAGATTAGTGGGCTCTGTTCATTCCTATTCTGGCCCTATCCGCTGACGGCTCACGATGAAGCCAGGCGAGCCCGTGGGTTTGAACTCGCTGGGAAAATGACGGAAGCAGCCCACCTGCTGGGGACATCAAATCTCTTGGTGGTGCCTGGCTCCGTTCACATTCCCTGGAGAGACGACTATCCCCCCGTCTCGAATTCACTCTGTGATCAACGAGCCAAAGAGGCAGTCAAAAGACTTCTGCCTAAAGCAGAGAAACTTGGCGTCAGCCTGAACATTGAGAATATTTTCTTCAATGGTTATCTGATGACTCCCATGGAAATGGCGGACTTCGTTGATCATTTCGACAGCGAATATGTGAATGTCCACTTTGACAGCGGCAATATCATGATGTTTCAGTATCCAGAACACTGGATTGATTATCTGGGACCGCGCATTCGTAACGTCCATCTCAAAGAGTTTACTAAAGAGGGCACCGATTATTCCCTCGAATCATTCCGTCCGTTACTGGATGGCACCACCGACTGGCCTGCAGTGATCGAGGCCTTTGATGACACCGGGTACAAAGGCTACCTGACCTTCGAATACTTCCGCCCCTGGAGCCATTATCCGGAAGCACTGATCTATCAAACAGCAGATTCACTAAACCGCATGCTGGGAATTGCTCAGAATTAACGTACTACATCAGCCGGAACGCGTTAGCGTCCGGTTACTCAGAACCGTGGGCTAACGCCCAGCGGCTAATAGATGTTTGGCAAATCATTTATCAGCGTACGCTGCGGTCATTCATTTTTATCAATGCTGATTGCTTTCGCCGAAACAGATTCAATCAAAGCTGATTCTGATTCCACTGTTGCTTTTGTCTCGGCATTCACAATCGTCATCATTTTCAAAGAAGTGTTCGTAATCATCTTTGTCGTCACCATCGACCGCCATTCCGATGAGACCGACGACCGGATTGAGATCGACAGTGGTGTCACCCGAGTCGGTTGTCTGACAACTAGAAAACGTCAAACAAATAATAATCAGCAATGATCGGGACAGAGCACTCATGATGAATGGCTCTTACCTCAATACCCAAATTGAAGCAATAGCGAAATCCAGACATCTACGGATATGCCTAGTTAATCATCTCAAAACTGAACAAACTATTCGTTACAGCTACTTGAGAAAGCACATACATTTCTGCTGACGACATTCATACTTAAACAGAGAGTCACGCAGCCTGCAGAATGGTGTTCAGCAGGTAATCTGCTGCGGAGGCGATAGCTGGGGAGTTGGTGAATTCCATTAAGGTGACCAGGCCCACCCCGATGAGGATGAGACCGCCGACGATGATTTTGCCGACGTCTTGACCTTTCAGGCTGCCCAATTGATCAGGGTCCCCAGAGAGGTAAGCACTCGCTGCAAAGAATTCTTCACCAATGAGCGTGTAATCACAGGCTGCAACGAAGAAGGGTAACTGGGCCGGTTGAGCTGTTCCGGCAACTTGAATGGCCCCGATGGCATTTCCCGTTTCAGCCAGAATCAGTGACTCTGCGAAGAAAGCTCCCAGATAGAAACAGGCTGCCGGTTTCTCTCGAACCATTTTTCCCGTTAGAAAAGAAACATAGGCGAACTGTTCATCCGTCACATAGTAAATCAGGTCTTCATTGTAGGCATCTGGGCGACCTGCTTTGAGAAAGGCAGTGGCCACGGTCTCGCGGGCTGCTGTCATCACCAGAGACTTTGAGGTTGGAGTTTCGAGTTCACAATCGTACTCCGCTGCCTGTTCTGCAACGCGAGAAAGAATCGTCAGGCCAGCGATCGTCTGGATGTCATTCATATCCTGAATGCCGGGAACAAACAGGCAGGCTCGTCCCATTTCTGTCGCTCGACCCACTGCTTCCTCAATCGCTTCCAAACCGGCGATGGGACGCACTTTCAACTTGCGACCACTCCTGGCCATATAGATAAACGTCACCACTGACCCGCAGACCATCAGCGAGATGATCGCCAACCAGAGACGACCGCCATCGAAGAAATCCAATCGCCCGATGGCAGGTTCCGTGGCGGGTAACCTCGCGTAAGAGGACTTGGCAACGACACCCTCAACCTTCTGTTGGGCATATGCGCGAAACCAGTACTTCTCTCCCGGAATGTTTTTGTCGCTGGTGACTTTGATCACTCCTTGAGCTAACTGTTTCTTTGATAGAACGACCTTCGCGACTTCTCGATAGAGACCGTTTGCTTCCGCTGATTTTTCAATCACATACTCGACGGGTGGCTGTTCCTGGTCTGTTTTTGACAGCAGTGCGATTGCAGAATCAGTCAGTTCTACCACGACGTCAATGTTTGTGCCGTCGTCCATTGGATGGTCTTTGGCAGTGATTCCCGCTGGAGATGGAGGGGCTGCCGATACCAGCAGGCTTAAGTTGAAGAAAAGCAGAAGCATCAAGCAGAGTCGAATGCATCTATTCATGAATCATCTCCAACTAATTCAACATTCGCCCTGGGGACAATAACGCGTTCTCCAGACTGGCAATCAACTTCCAAAATACGCGCCTTTGATCCCGATTCTAACACATGCGGTTCCGTTGGGAGAGCAGCGACCGTTCCGAGGACTCCGAAGTAGGGATCGCGGATCAGGCGGACGTGGGCTCCGATTTCCAGAATTCCACCACCGACTCGCTGTGCCGTTTCATCAAGAGAGGTTGCCGATGCTTTAGGAACGACAATTTCCGGCCGTAAAACACCTGCTCGAATTTGTGTCGCTCCGTTGATCGATGCTTGCTGGCCGGCCAGCGATTGCAGTAACTCGAAGGTGCGGCCAGCCATCGCAATTTCCCCGAAGCCTTCGGTAATGATCAACGTGACTCCGATCTCTTCCGAGCCTGTAATGGCAACTCCCAAGTCATAACCGAGGATCTCTTTCAAATCCTGATCATCGATCCCCCCGCCGATCAAGCCTGCGACACCGAGCTCCCGAGCCCGCTCGACTGTTTCACCTAACAATCTACGACCTCCAACGACAACGGCTCCGGAATGACTCTCATTGAGTAAGTCTGGTGTCAGGTCCTGATCAGGACTGGTGGTCAGAATCTGCAAAGGTCCGCGGGTTTCGCCTCCGATCCCAAAGATCCCTTGTAGAAAGGCAGCGGAGGTCTCGATGACGGCTCCCTGTCCCGGTAATACTTCCTCAACTCTGCCTGTGACGAAAGCATCCACTTCAATCGGTATCGGTGTACCGCGAATGATCACCTGACCTGTCACATTCGAGATAGATTCAATGGTGCCGGTCGCTGGCGATTTGTAGCTGCTGCGAAAGAAACCAAAAATGCCGTTGGACATCGCCAGTTGATCGCCTTTGTTGACGAAATCGCCGATTTGATGACTCATCGCCTGCGGGACATCCCCCGCAGTGATCCCTAGCTGGTTGGCCAGATTGACGGGATAAATGTTCCCCGGTTGTTCGGAACGGGCAATAACCTGATCTGCTGAGACCTGATCCCCAACGCTCACAAGAACATCGCCGCTAATCGGCAACTGCCGCGAGACGCGATAGCGAATCTCATCTTTAATTTGCAGGCCAGGTGTATATGCGTGTGCCATTGATCTCTCGCACGACGGTCAGCGATGTACGCTTGAGGATTGATCCGGTAATTCTTGACCAAAATTGTACTAAGTGGGTAGTGGGTAGCAGATAGTGGTTAGGAAGTTGTTCGTATAGCATCCATCAATAATTTTGTGAACTTTTATTAGCAGCTGACGTCAGCCTACGGTTCAGGATAAACGGACGTTCCCGCAGGGAGCCCAGCATTCCAGCTGATGCGGTAAGTACTCGTCCCATGAAACAAGCATCGAATCATTCTCACGTTGGAGTACACTCTGGATCATGTATTTTGAACTACCTTTTTCGTTGATTCTGCATCAGTTTATTAACGCGGATCGACGCGGATGCGGCGGATTCTCACGGATTTTTTATTCGATCTTATCACCTCGACACAGAGTCAAATTCCACACTGAACGGAATCGATTTAAAGAGTTCCGCATATTTAGCCTTGTTAGAAAGTCCAATTAACCACATTGAATCATGATTCATCAGCGGAGCTCCGCCGCATCCGCGATAATCCGCGTTCTCCAATTGGATTCATCATGCTTGTAGCGTTCATCAAATAACAATCTTTTAAATGTTGGGATTTATACTAAGTTCATTCCGGCCAGTTCTTATTACTAAATTCCTACCAACTAACAACTATCCACTACCAACTTTGAACATCAATCGACATCATCAAATAGCGCTTCAACAAAATCATCCGGTGAGAAGAGTTGCAGGTCGTCGATCTGTTCGCCGACTCCGATATATTTCACAGGAATTCCCATCTTCTTACGAATCGCAACCACAACGCCTCCCTTGGCTGTGCCATCGAGTTTCGTCAGCACGATCCCGGTGCACTTGGCAGCTTCGGAGAATTTAGTTGCTTGAGAAATCCCGTTCTGCCCAGTTGTTGCATCGAGGACCAACAGGCTTTCATGCGGAGCATCGGGGATGCGTTTGCCGATCACGCGGTGGATTTTTTCTAGCTCAGCCATCAGGTTTTGTTGGGTCTGCAAACGTCCTGCTGTATCGATCAGAGCAACATCGGCATTTGAGTTCACTGCCTGATCACAGCCAGCAAATGCGACGCTGGCGGGGTCGGAGCCTTCTGGCTTGCGGACGATTTCGCAACCGATCCGCTCGCTCCACATTGTTAGCTGTTCTACAGCCGCTGCGCGAAAGGTATCTCCCGCAGCGAGGACAACATTCTGATTGGCCTTCTTCAGAAAGTTCGCCAGCTTGGCGATAGAAGTCGTTTTCCCAACACCATTGACCCCAGAGACCAGAATCACGGTCGGGCCGGAGTCTGCCATGTTCAGTGGGGAGAGCGGATTCTCTTTGTCCCATTTGGTTGAGCCATCACCCTTGAGAATCTCTTTGAGTGTCTGCTTCACATTCTCCCAGATGGCACTGGGATCGACTGTCCGTCCGCCAAACTCTTTGCGTAGCGAATCGACCACCTCGCCGGCAGCATCGACGCCCATGTCTGTTGTGATGAGTCCGCGATGAAACTCTTCTAATTTCGCTTCGTCAAGAATTTCTCCTGCTTTGAAGAGGTCACGCACATCCGTTCGCAGGACATCTTTTGTCTTCCTCAGCGCCGACTTTAGTTTTCCAAAGAGAGCCATATTCGGTTCGATCTATTCATCTAAGGACCGTTCGAACAATAACAGTCCAATTTCATGTTCAGGTTGGTCGAGTCTCAACCGTCTCAATTGTTCCTGAAGTGGGTAGTGGGTAGCAGTTAGTGGATAGGAATTGATTCATATCATGCGATGGTGAACTTGTCAAAATCCTACCAACTACCAACTCTCCACTACCAACTTCTATTACGAGACGAGATTATTGCCACAAATAGGCGTTGAATGAAAAGAGGCAGTCATTTCCAGGTCATTCCTAATTAAGTGACAACTCAAAAGGGAGCCAGCTTACTCTGCTCCCCAGAATATCAAAGTTCGTAAACACGCTTGGTTCACGATTGCATAGACTGTAACTGTCGCAGTTCCTTAGGCAAAGGAAAAGTGACATGTTCTTCGCGAGTTGTGACTTCTTCAATTGTGGCTCCATATGTCTCTTCGAGATGCTGGAGACATTCCTGGACAACGATTTCAGGCGCACTCGCTCCGGCGGTGACGAGAACCGTTTCGACTCCATCGAACCATTCTGGTTGCATTTCATGTTTGCCATCGATCAGATGGGCCGCTCGGCCTTCTGTGAGACCGATTTCCATGAGCCGTTTGCTGTTCGAACTGTTTTGGCTTCCTAGAACAAGTAACAACTCCGCCTGTTGGATTAATTCTTTGACGGCATGCTGTCGATTCGTGGTCGCGTAGCAGATGTCTTCTTTCGGGGGAGATTCGATCTTCGGGTACTTCTCTTTCAAACGCTCGATGACTTGTCCTGCTTCTTCGACACTGAGAGTCGTCTGCGTCAGGTAAGCCAGTCTCTGGTCTTGCGTGAAGGTCAATTGATCGACATCTTCTGGTGTTTCGACGAGTGTGATGCTCTCAGGAGCCTCACCCATCGTGCCGATCACTTCATCATGGCCTTCGTGACCAATCAGAATGATGTTGTAATGGTCTTTTGCGTATTTGACCGCTTCGAGATGAACCTTCGTCACCAGGGGACACGTCGCATCAATGGTCCGCAGGTCACGTTCTCTCGCTTCCTGTCTGATGGCAGGAGAAACTCCATGGGCGCTGTACAGGAGAATGGAGCCGCTCGGAACTTCTGCCAGTGTCTCAACAAAGGTCACTCCCTGCTGAGTGAATTTCTCGACCACATATTTGTTGTGGACAATTTCATGGTAGACATAGATGTCAGGGCCGAATGCTTTCACGCACTCCTCCAGACAGTCGATGGCCATGTTGACGCCAGCACAAAATCCACGGGGATTGGCGACTAAGACTCTCATGAGAATGGCTCTTTGGTTATCATCATAAATGTTCTTGAAACCGTAGTTTAAGAGGTAACTTCACTTTGAATCCAGTCTGTTTTCGTGGCAGATCACACCGCCAATCTAGCCTCCTTACGGTTGGGCGTTCAAACACCATTGACGCACGATCACGGAGTGATCGGCGACTATCAACTTAGCTTGACACCAGCAGAAAAGCACCGTCTCATCAGATACATCAAATCATTCACAAAATCGTAAATTTATTGAAAGCGATCCCATGTTTCGAGTTTCCCGATTTGCCTTTCTCCTACTTGCCGGATTGATTCAGGCTTCGACCGTCTCTGCTGCTGATTCGACTGATGAAGCTGGTTTCGTTCCTATTTTTAATGGAAAGACGTTAGATGGCTGGATCGGCAAGAAGGAATCATATCGCGCTCAAGACGGCATGATTGTCTCCCTGCCTGGGGCGGGTGGCAACATGGTCACTGAAAAAGAGTACAGCGACTTCATCCTGCGTTTTGAGTTTCAACTTACACCCGCAGCGAACAACGGAATCGGTCTGCGGGTCCCAATCAATGCTCACGCAGCAACTCAAGGGATGGAAATTCAGATACTCGATGAAAAAGATGCCAAGTATCGAAAATTGAAGCCTTACCAGTATCACGGATCGGTCTATGGTGTCATCCCCGCTCGACAGGGGCAATTAAAACCTCTGGGTGAATGGAATCAACAGGAGATTCGCTGTATCGGTTCCCGAGTCACTGTGATTTTGAATGGCAAAATCATTGTTGATGGTGACGTCCTCGAAGCAGTGAAGAATGGTGCCCTGGATGACCGAGAACATCCTGGATTGCTTCGCAAGAAGGGACACATCGGCTTACTGGGGCACAAAACAGTCGTGCGGTTTCGCAACTTGCGCGTTAAAGAGGTTCAGTAAAGCTAATACTGCTCCTAAATAACTATTGGACAGAAATCGGCTGAAATGGCTCGATATTGTTGCTCAGAAACCTGAAAGAATGTGCCTGAGGGAATCGATTCAAGAATTAAAAACGCCAAGTCGCCAGGACGCAATAGTGCAAAGTCAAGCCTTCTCCACCTGCCCTCCTATCCTGGCGTCATTGCGTCTTTGCGTTAAAAACCTTCCCAAAGTAGAATTGTTGAGCTCTTCTCATTGGTCATCTATATTCATCTTTTATCCGTGTGTATCCGCTACATCCGCGGGAATCCGCGTTCTCTACATATCATGAGACCCAGAGTTGTTGTCAGTCTCTCTCGTTTTCACAATCTTACCGAAACTATTCGAGTCCTTCCGGGGTTAGATTCTTTGGTGGCTGAGCGGTTCTTTCGCTCCAAAGTTTTTTACACTGGAGTTTCCCGATGCGTTTTTGTGAACTCACGCTTATCTGCGTAATCCTTTTCTCTCAAACAGCTTTTGGTCAGAACCGTTCTTCACAGGAGCGTGCCCCCTCTGCCAGGGAGATGGCTCGGCAAGTTGATTCGCTGCTGAATGAGCTTCTGGAAAAAGAGGGTGTCGCTCCTGCTTCCATCACAAATGATGAGGACTTTCTTCGACGAGCGCACCTTGATTTGGCTGGGGTGGTTCCTTCTCCCAAGGAAACAACTCTCTTCGGCTTAAGTGGAGATCCAGACAAACGATCCAGGAAGATCAACGAATTACTTTCTGGGCATGAATTTGGAGAGCTATGGGGAAGTTATTGGCGCGATGTTGTGATGTCACGTGCGACTGATCAACGGTCAAGACTCGTTGTGCCTGCCTTTGAAAAGTGGCTTGTCGATCAATTCAATGAGAACCGACCTTGGGATGAAATTGCTCGTGAATTGATTACAGCGACCGGCTCGGTCAGAGAAACTGGCGAAACGGGACTCATCTTCGCCCACACTGGAGAGCCGGAAGAACTGGCTGCCGAGATTTCCCGCATCTTTCTGGGGATTCAGATGAGTTGTGCCAACTGTCACGACCACCCCACTGATTCCTGGAAACGTGAAGACTTCCATCAGCTGGCTGCCTTTCTGCCTCGTGTTTCTGTCCGACGTGAAGATCCCGGCAACCCAACCAGCTTTGCGGTTCGCTCTTATGACAGCGAACCACGCCGTCGGGGAGGGGTGAATGTTGATCAGATCTATCGTGCACTCGACCGCAATCGTGATGGTCAACTTGTCAAAACGGAAACGAGAGGGCCTTTGACTGATCGCTTCGACGATTTACTGAGCCGAGTTGACTCCGACAAGAATGGCAAGCTCTCCAAAGAAGAGTTCGAACAGGGTCAGGCGATGGCGAACAATCAGCAACAGGGTCGAGGGGAACTCGATTACTACATGCCTGATTTGAACAATCCTGCCTCTCGTGGAACATTAACGCAGCCTGTCTTCTTTATTCCTGAAGCCAAAGGTCCACGTCTCCGCCAAGACGCGGATGACATGACCCGACGCCACGCTCTGGTCGATTACATCACTTCTCCCAGCAATCCCTGGTTCGCTAAAGCCTTTGTGAATCGCATCTGGGCTGAGATGGTCGGTAAAGGATTCTACACACCCGTAGATGACATGGGGCCAGAAAGACTCGCCATTTTCGAGGAAGTCCTGGACCAACTCGCAGATGGGTTCATCAGTAATCAATACGATGTGAAATGGGTCTACCGCACCATCGCCAATACGGAAGCTTATCAGCGACAGATTCGCCAAAAGTCCGCAGACAGTTATGAACCACCGTTTGCCAGTGCTGAACCAGCCCGACTCAATTCGGATCAGCTGTATCGATCTCTGTTTCAGGTCCTTGGTGCACCGCAAGGGATGAGTAACTTTCGTGGAGGGGACCGTTTGTCGATGGCGGCCCGTCGCGGAGGGCTTGATCCCGGCAAAATTCAATTTCAGCAAACCTTTGGTGTGGATCCATCCACACCGAAAGATGAAATCATCGGGAACGTTCCGCAAGGATTGTTCATGATGAACAACCCGCTCATCGAACAACTGATTCGAGGAACGGGCGACACCAAACTCGCCCGCATTCTGCGTGATCTGGACGATAACGAAGACGCACTCCGGGAACTTTACTTGCTCGTGCTGGCTCGTGAACCCAACTCTCAAGAAGTGGCTATTGGGCTCAAACATGCTCAACAGGTTGGCAATCGAACTGAGGCCTTTGAAGACCTGATGTGGAGTTTGTTGAACTCTACAGAATTCATGTCCAGACGATAGTTCACTCCAAGTATCGGGCTTGATTTAAAACCGTGGGCTAACGCTCAACAGCTAAGAGAAATCGACAACGAATTTCAGATTGAAGACTTACTTCACAATTCAACAATGAGGAACGTCAGATGACCTCCTTTCTTCATGAATCAATCTCTCTCACACGACAGCGAGTCAGTCGCCGTCGGTTTCTGCATCAACTCTCTGCTGCCGGGATGCTTGGTTTTCGAGACATGATATCGCTGCAAGCGGAAGAACTGCGACGTCAGGGCAAATCCATGATCCTGCTCTGGATGGCAGGAGGTCCCAGCCAGTTGGAAACTTTCGATCCCAAACCGCGTCACGACAACGGCGGTGGAACGAAAGCGATCCGCACTTCCCTCCCGGGAGTGGCCATTGCAGACAACTGGCCGAACATGGCTAAGATCATGAACGAAGTGGCCCTCATTCGCTCAATGACCAATAAAGAAGGCAATCATCAGCGTGCAACTTATCAGATGCACACAGGTTACGTTCCTTCAGGGAGCGTGAAGCACCCCAGTATCGGCAGCTGTATCGCTCAGCAACTGGCTGACCCAGATGCCGATCTTCCGCGTGTGGTCTCCATTGGGAACACATTGGGAGCAGGGTTTCTAGGTGTCGATTACGAACCATTCAATGTGAATCAACCCGGTTCACTCCCACAAAATCTGGCAGCCAATCGTGCTCCGGATCGCTTCCGCCGTCGTATGGGTTTACTCGGCAAACTTGAGAATGAGTTTGCAGCGAAGGGCGCCAAGCAACAGGTTGAGGACCATCAGAAGCTCTACAAAAAATCATCGAAGCTCGTGTTGAGTCCACAAACAGAGACCTTCAAACTCGACAACGAATCGGATGAATTAAAGGCTGCCTATGGGGACACCGACTTTGGCCGTGGCTGTCTGTTGGCCCGTCGGCTGGTGGAGTCGGGGGTCACCTTTGTCGAAGTTCGGTCGAATGGATGGGATACCCACTTCGAAGGCTTTGAAGCCGTTGCCAACAAAGCTCAGGAAGTCGATCCAGCGGCAGCGACATTGATCACCGACCTCAAAAATCGTGGCATGCTCGAAAACACGATGGTCGTCTGGGCCGGAGAATTCGGACGGACGCCACGCGTCAACGCCCGCGGAGGTCGTGACCATTATCCACGAGCTTTTAACGCCTGGCTGGCTGGCTGCGGCATTCAAGGTGGCCAGGTCATCGGCAGTACCACGGCAGATGGCTCAGCGATCGAAGACCGTCCGGTGGAAGTCGCCGACTTCCTGCAATCAATCTGCCACGGCCTGGGTGTGGATGCCTCTTATGAAAACATCAGCCCACTGGGACGACCACTCAAAGTTGTTGATGGTGGTGACGTTGTGAAAGAGCTTTATTCCTAACGCGGCCTTGGCGGCCGCTTGGGCTAGGCTCTGTCCCTTAATTCTGAACTGGCCGATTCCGGCTATTTCAGGAGAGCAATAACACAGTGTTTAACAATAAATTGAGATGCCGTATGTTCAATATTGGCATTGATTTGCAATTACGGGACAGAGCCTAGGTACTAGAGATGAGGGGCAAGGGTGAAATATTTATTAACTCACTCCCAAGGTCTTCCTTGGGAGTACTTTTCGCGAAGATCTTTTTTGTTCACAACCCAATTGCGTAACCCGCCATTCAGATGGCTCGACGAACTCCACCCACCCTACAATTTTTCAATAGTTCGTCTAGCTGCGTGACGCATGACCGACGGAGCGGTCGGCGACATGATAAACCGCGCGACTGCACTGTGTCGGTGCAGTAGCAGCCTCGGTGATTTCGGTCACCGGGGTTTCTTCATTTCTGCACCTTGAGGTTCATTCTGCTGTACATAATGGTTCTTTGGGAACAGTACGATAAACTAGGGAGATGCTCTGCCGTGACACCCTATTCTTCCTGATCATTCTTGCAAGCTTTTTCAGCTTTAAGGCTGCCTTTCTACAGGCTCAAGAGGAAATCCCTTGGACTGACCCGCAGCAAATTCAGACCTACAGACGCCCGGTCGATTTCAGTTGGCGACTTGGACCACCCTGGATTTTCATAGCGAATTCCGGTTCTGGTTCGATCTCAGCTCTTGATCTTCTTTCTGGAGAATTGAAGGAAGCGAACATTGGTGGGAAACCTGTCGCCATTCGCTTTTTGAGTAGCAATCGCTTTGTCGTTGTTGATCAGGCAACAGGTGAGCTTGCGCTGTATCGCCTGAATCAGAAATCTGTCAGCCAAAACCAACGACTCTTTGTTGGTCGAGGGGCGAACAGACTTGGTCTGACCAGGGATCGAAAATGGATCGCTGTCGGTTCAATCTGGGATCGAAGCGTTTGCCTTGTTGAGGTTGGTGAAGAATTGAGTGTCACCAAACGACTCCGTCTGAAATTTGAACCTGGAATAATCAAGTGGACTCCCGATGGTCAGCATGCCATCGTCTTAGATCAATTCGCAGGGGAGTACGCGGTTCTGGCAAAAGCGACCTGGGAGATCACTGAATCTGGTTCGCTGACGGGACATCAGATTCGTGGCGCTGAGTTCGCTTCGAATGACCAACTTGTTCTTGCGCATCAGATCCTGCATCCCGATGCTCCAACAACGGCAGAGAACATCGCAGCGGGTGCAGTCATTGAAAATGTGATCCAGGAGATCTCTGTTTCATCGGACAGCAATCAACAAATCAGGCTTGAACCTCGGCTCATTCATGAGATTGGAGTCCCTTCGCACGGTGCTGCGGACCCTGCCGGATTGCTCGTTCGCGAGAATGGTCAGCAGTTAATCGCACTCGCAGGTGTCAACGAAGTTGCCTTCACCAATGAATATGGAGTGGTTGGGCAACGTATCGAAGTTGGACAGCGGCCGCTAGCTCTGTTGGAAGACCAAACAGTTGAGCTTGTGTATTGTTTGAATCAGTTTGATCAATCGATTTCAGTCATTGATCTCGTGAAAGAGCAAGTCGTCCAGACGATCTCGCTGGGGCCGAAACCAAAGGAAACTCCGGCTCAACGAGGTGAAGAACTTTTTCATGCTGGGAACCGTTCACGTTTCGGCTGGTATAGCTGTCAAAGTTGCCATGTAGATGGACACACAAATTATCAGCTGGCAGACACGTTTGGAGATGGAACTGCCGGAGCGCCGAAACGTATTCTCTCATTGCTCGGTGGCCGCGACAACAATCCCTGGGCCTGGAACGGTTCAATGCGGAGCTTGCATGATCAGGTCTTCAAATCGGGGGTGACAACCATGCGGGATGCGGGCTTCTCTGCTCGCGAAGCGAATGATCTGGTTGCCTATCTGCATCTGCTTGAGAGTCCTCCTCCATATCGTCCACCAGCTAATACAGACGACCATCAGTTCGTCTCGCTCGGCCGAAAAGTATTTACAGAGCGTGGTTGCGATGATTGCCATATTCCTCCTCTCACTTATACCTCCGACAGCACCTTCGATGTTGGTTTGACTGATGAACATGGAACCAAAAAATTCAATCCTCCATCGCTGATTGGCGTTGGATATCGACGGAGATTGTTTCATGATGGTCGTGCCGAAAACTTGAGTGATGTTTTCATTGAACATGGTCACCAACTTGACGAATCGCTTGAGGAATATGAACTTCAAGCACTCATCCGATTCCTTGAGAGCCTGTAACTGTCTGTCATTCTACTGTTCCATCAATTCGATACTGTTCTGTTTCATGAATCAACAACGTGCTTTGCAGCAACAACTCAGAGACTGGCAGTCTGCCGGACTGACTCATTTACCGTTACCGGATGAGCAAGCATTGACTGAGCTTACATCAGAAAATTCTGAAGAGGTCGTGGAAGCGGTTGCCTCTGACGCTCTTTCTCCAGCTGAAACCAAAGAAGTTGTCTCACAACCAGCAGGTGATCCAACCAATGACCTGCAAGCATTGGCTCAGCGAGTTGCTCAATGTACTCGCTGCCAGGAACTCTCCCAGAAGAGAACTCAAACCGTATTCGGAGTCGGCAATCCTCATGCCCAGGTGATGTTTATCGGTGAGGCACCAGGTGCGGATGAAGACCGGTTGGGTGAACCGTTTGTCGGGAAAGCGGGACAACTGCTCAACAAAATTATCGATGCCTGTGGATGGACCAGAGAAGAACTTTACATCTGCAACATCTTGAGATGCCGCCCACCCGGGAATCGTAATCCGACAACTGAAGAAGCGAACAACTGTCGGGAATATCTCGACGGCCAAATTTCAATCGTCAACCCGGACTATATCGTCTGCTGGGGTGGGGTGGCGGTCACCAACCTGCTCGGTGTGGATACTCCCGTGGGTCGTATGCGCGGAAAATTCCACAGCTACAAAAATGCGAAGGTACTTTGCACATATCACCCTTCTTACCTGCTACGAAATCCCTCAGCAAAGAAGCCGGTCTGGGAAGATATGAAGCTGTTATTGAGTGAAATGGGCTTAGAGCCAAAAGCTGGCTGACCTTCGAGAGCTTTCATCCATTATGAAGCGCCTGATAGCACATCTCGATAAGCTTCTTCGAGTGGGAGCTTGATGTTGAATTCTCCAAAAGAGAGATCATCTGTCAGGCTGCTTGAGACTGAACGCTCCCAGATGTTTTCTTGATTTCGCTCGTAGAGAACCGCTACGCAGCGATCTTGCTCCAGTAATAGATAATATTGGAGAGTAGGAAGCGTAAAGTAGGCAGTTTGCTTCTCGCCGATATCCAGCCTTCGAGTCGAATCAGAGAGGACCTCAACAATGACGACTGGCCGCTCCTGATATGTTGCCTCGGGAGGATTCGATTCACAAACAATGGAAACGTCCGGATAATAGAAGCGATCCTTACCATCATGAGAAATACGGATTTTCGTATCCGATCCGAATGGTTCACACTGCTGATTGCGGAGTTGATTGTCAAAGCAGTTCAGGACATTTCTCACGATGCGAGCATGAGCATTCGTTGCTCCGACCATTTCGTAGATCACTCCCTCGACATACTCATGCTTGGACTGCTGATTTTCCTCAGCTGTCAAGTAATCCTCAACAGATATGAGAGTCAGCAAATCAACTGTACTCATACCTTGCTCCCGTAATCGACTTAAGATTCATTAGAGCGTATTGCATAACAGTGTTTGGGATCTGTCCCGTGGATTGGCGTTCTCATTGCGGTAAGAGGCGTTCACCGCGGACAAATGGTAGAGCAAACTGCTCTAAAACATTATCTCCTCACTCGCCGGACACAGCAAGCGAGAAATTCATTTCATCTCGTCACGAATCGACCAAGGTCGCTCATCAGGCAACTGCATTCGAATTCGCCAGGACTGCGGATACCAGTTGTTAGAGCGATTGCCTAACTCTTTCAGCCAACCGAGTGGATGCCCCTGGTAATGCACATAACCAACGCCCTTTGGGAGATTTGTTTTAATCGTCTCACGTCTTAAATAACGCAAAGCGGTTTGACGATCGACTTCCGCCCCGGGGAATTGATTCTGATTGAACAGGCGAGACATCGCCAATGCATGGCTGGGGACCAGGCCATGTTTCTTTTCTTCCCCGAGTTCTATGCCGAAAGAAATGACCTTCAGTTCTGCTTGCAACTTTATGTAAAGATCTTGCCACTGCTTGGGAAGTGCGACAGTCTTTGCTCCATTTGAGAAGTAACCGAGTTCCTGATGCGTGATGAGCAGCGACCGCCACTGTTGTTGTTTCCTCTTCGAGAGTGCGACATATGTCTGGGGAAGTCGGCTCTCATCTGGGCAGCCATCATTGCATTGTGTACGTGGACGTTTCCCTCGCTTGCGTTGAGAGCTTTTGGGTCGTGAGCGAGTAACTGGATCGGTTGGTTCAGTTTTCCTGAGAAGTGCCAGGAAGAATCCCTCTCCACGAACGCGATGAGGATAAGCCTGATAGGCGAATGAGTCTCCTACCGGAATTGGAGAGAATCCCCAATTTGGATCGAGTTGCAGCGGGACCAGTTCCATTGCGAAGTGAGAGATTAACCATTCGATCTGTTGTTCGTTTTCTTGCCTGTTGTATGTACAGGTTGAATAGATCAGGTGCCCGCCTGTTTTCAGACAGGGGAGTGCATCTGTCAAAATTCTTCGCTGTCGATCAACACAGAGATCGCAGACCTGCGGGGACCATTCATCGCGACTGGCTGGTTCCTTACGAAAGAGCCCTTCCCCGGAACAGGGTGCGTCAACAACAAGGAGGTCAACGAACTCTCCCAACTGACCGAAGGCTTTGGGATCATTGTTTGTGACGATGGTATTAGGCTCTCCCCATTTCGTCAGGTTCTCAACCAGAATGCTCGCTCGACTGCGGATCACCTCATTCGCAACGAGGAGACCTTCTTCACCGATCAATGCGGAGAGGTGTGTCGATTTTCCACCGGGGGCTGCGCAGAGATCCAGGACAACTGGCTGGGTCAGTTCACTAAGAATATGACGAACTGCCTGTTCCAGCAGCATACTGGAGGCTTCCTGGACGTAGTAGCAACCGGCATGAAACAGAGGATCGAGAGTAAAGACAGGGCGATCCTGAAGATAATACCCATCAGTTGCCCAAGGGACTTTGGGTAAGTTTAGATCAAATTGTAGAACACTTTCAGCGACCTGTCTCGTGGATTGGTGTTTTCGTTGCTGCGAGAGACGCCCATCGCGGGCACATGGTAGAGCAAACTGCTCTAATTCATTCTCGCACTTCTGCGGATGAACTCTTAAACTGACGCTTGCGGGGAGATTTAATGCTTCTTCGAAAGGTGTAAAATCGTCTCCAAGTCGCTGGCTCATTGCAGTGATAAATGGGACGGGGAGATTCATATCGGAACTTGTAACCCACTGTGACGTCGAAAAACTGTTGATAATAGAACTGTAAGTCCGTGACAACTCTCTGGATAACTGACTCTGCAAAACTTGGTGTTCATAACGAGCCGTTTCTCCCACATATCAGCGATAGTCTGCCATCTAGAAAATCACAACTTTTCAACTTCTCTTTACAACCTTCGAATAGCAATAAATCTCTATTTTACATATACTTAGCCACTTCCAATTGAACCTTATTCACATTCAAGCTGCCCCCTAAATAATACTGCTGATAATTATTTAAATTAGGGAGATGGAAGCCCTGTTTTCAGATCTGAATTGTCATTAACCAAAGCATCAAGATGAAACTGAACTGCTCTCGAAGTCGCCTCTCTGCTGCCTTACAAATTGTCGGAAGTGTTGTCCCTACACGAACACCCAAAGAGATCCTACGAAACGTCAAACTGACGCTTGCTGAAGGGCGAGCCACTCTCTTAGGAACGGATCAGGAGGTAGGCATACGTTATGAAATTCCCGAGGTGGAAACTGATTCTGTCGGTGAGGTTCTGCTGCCCACACAAAGAGTGATTGCGATTTTGAGAGAGGTGAAAGACGAAGAGATCTCCATTGAAGTCAATGAAGAGGCTCTCTGGATACGCACAAGTCAGTCTGAGTTTCGATTAAGCGTCGAGGACCCGGCAGAATTTCCGAATGTGGCTGCCTTTGAGGATGAGTCTTACTACGTCATCCCCGGAAAATCTCTCAAGCAGGGGATTCAACGGACAATCTTTGCCACCGATGTTGAAAGCACACGATATGCTCTGGGCGGTGTCTTGCTGGAGGTGAATTCGGAATCACTGACTCTGGCTGCAACAGATAGCCGTAGACTCGCTGTCTTCAAGACAGGCTGTTCTGCACAGGGGAGCGTCTCTGAGGAGCAGGGACAGCCAGTGGTGCCTGCTAAAGCAATGTCATTGATTGAGAAGTCAATCGATGATGATGACGAGGGGGTCAAGATCGCGGTTCACCAGAATGAAGTGTTAGTACAAAGTGGAACCTCTACGATTTACGCACGTTTGGTCGAAGGACGATTCCCTAAGTACCAAGATGTGATCCCAGGCGAATTCAATGTGACGGTGGAGTTGGTTGCGGGACCGTTCTTATCAGCAGTCCGGCAGGCGATGATTGTGACCAATGAAGAGAGTCGGGGTGTCGATTTCTCATTTGAAGATGGCAGCCTCACACTCACGAGTGTTGGTCAGGATGTTGGATCATCCAAAGTGGAACTACCGATCACATTTGACGCTGAGCCAATCGTTGTGACCTTCGATCCGAGATTTGTGCAGGAGTTCCTGCGAGTACTTGATTCAGCTGGTCCTGTTTCCCTCAACTTGATCGATGGCAACAATGCTGCCGTTTTCAAAGGGGACGAAACGTACACTTATGTCGTCATGCCACTCTCGCGGGACGATTAGTGTAGTTTGCTCTACCAAGTGTCCGCGGTGAACGTCTCTCGCAGCAACGAAAACGCCAACTTTTGAGAGCAGGTCGCAAGACGTCGTCTGAGGAATGGAGGGAGAAGAGGTGAATCAAACTCCAAGTCAACGATCTCGTCCTTATGATCGGACAGAGCCTGACAAGCTGGGAGATGTCCTGTCCGAACTATTTGCGTTACGCGGCTATGGTCGAGTGAAGGCGAATCAACAGCTCGAACAAATCTGGGAGACGACAGTTGATGAACATATCTCTCAACAGACAAAAGTGATCGGATTAAAGAATGGCATTTTGCATATTGGAGTGACAAACTCCGCATTAATCAGCGAGCTCTCCGCCTTTTTGAAAGTGGAATATCTGGAGAAATTGCAGAGCGAACAGAGTCATTTGAACATCAAAGATATCAAATTCAAGTTGCGTAGAAATCTTAATGCCTAGTGATTTCTGCAACAGGGATGATTGAAGGAAAGAATCAGACCCATGAGTGAAGACGCGAATGTCGAACAGTCAAAAGATTACGGAGCGGACTCGATCCAACACCTGGAAGGGATCGAGGGGATTCGGCATCGGCCAGCGATGTACATCGGGGGAACCGACTCTGCAGGCTTGCATCACCTTGTCTACGAGGTCTCAGACAATGTGCTGGATGAGTACTCGAACGGATATGCTTCGACCGCGACGGTGACCATTCATGGTGATGGATCGATTACCATCGCTGACGACGGTCGTGGTATCCCGGTTGATATCATGAAGGACAAAGGGAAATCAGCACTGGAAGTCGTATTCACCGAGATTCATGCAGGAGGCAAGTTCGACAGAAAGGCCTATGCGGTCGGTACTGGCGGGTTGCATGGTGTCGGAATTACGGCTGTGAACGCCTGTTCGGAATGGCTCGAAGTCGAAGTCTGTCGCGATGGGTTCGTGCACCGCATGGAGTTTTCCCGGGGCCGAGTGACTTCAGATCTTGTCAAAGGGAATCCAACTGACAAGACTGGCACCAAGGTCACCTTCAAGCCTGATCAACAGATCTTCCCGAATACAACATTTAACTACGATATCATTCACAAACGTTTGCAGGATTGTGCCTTCCTGAATGCGGGTGTGAAGATCAATGTGAAAGATGAGCGGACCAGCCAGGCAGATTCTTTCCATTATGAAGATGGTCTGGCTGAATTCGTGAAGTGGATCAACCGTACGGAAACTCCCATTCATCCCGATGTGATTCGCATCAAAGGACAAGTTGAGACGGTCGATGTCGATATTGCTTTGCAGTGGAACGATGGCTATTCCGAGAGTATTCGCTGTTTTGCCAACGGGATTTCCAACTCAGAAGGCGGGACTCACTTCTCAGGCTTCAAGACAGCCCTCACGCGCACATTGAACAGCTACGGAAAGAAGAACAACCTTTTCAAAGACATGAATCCTTCAGGGGATGATTTCCGAGAAGGATTGGCAGCCGTGATCACAGTGCGAATCCCGAATCCTCAGTTTGAGTCACAGACAAAGATTAAATTGACCAACACCGAGGTAGAAGGTGCTGTGAACTCCGTCGTGGGAGATGTGTTGAATAAGTATCTTGAAGAGAATCCCAGTATTGCAAAAGCCATCTGTCAGAAGTCGCTACGAGCAGCTGAAGCACGAGAGGCTGCGAAAAAAGCACGCGACATGGCTCGCAGCCAGGGCAAGACTGGGACAGGTGGGCTACCTGAGAAGCTGCGAGATTGTCGCAAGCATGATCTGGATGTCTCTGAACTGTACCTGGTGGAAGGGGACTCAGCTGGTGGATCAGCTGACACAGGACGTGACTCAGGTTATCAGGCGATCCTTCCCTTGCGAGGGAAAATCCTGAATGTTGAGAAGGCACAACTTCTGAAGGTGTTGGCGAACAATGAAGTGACAGCCATCTTCAAAGCTGTGGGGATTACTCCCATGGCGGAAGAACAGGACATCGCCAAACGTCGCTATGGAAAAATCATCCTGATGACGGATGCCGATGTTGATGGTTCTCACATTCGCACATTGTTGCTGACATTCCTGTTTCGTCATATGCGGGAGTTAGTGAAGCAAGGATGCGTCTACGTCGCTCAGCCTCCCTTGTACCGGGTTCTGTCCAAAGGGAAGCGTAATCAGAAGCCGCGTTATGTGCAGACACATGAAGAGATGATGGCTGAGTTGCTGGAACTTGGCCTGCAGGATGCGACACTGGTTGTTCACCCCAGAAAGAATCTGCTACAGGAGACGAGTGACAACAGTGAGACCTCTGCTCCTAGAGAATTCACCAATGATCAGTTGAGAACCTTGGCGAAGACACTCAGCGAGTTGGAAGAGCCTTTGGAAGTATTAGAGCGACGGGGGATTTCACTACGCCGTTTGGCGATGGAACAGGCCTCTGCAGAGGGACTCTTACCTCGTTACAGAGTAACTGAAGGCGTGACAGATCATTGGTTCTCCACGAAAACTGAGGTTGAGAAGTTCCTGCAAGAGCAACAAGATCAACAGGGGCAGTTGGAAATTACTGAAGCTGCAATGGAACTTCCCGAATCAACTGATGAAGATGAGACTCCTGAAGAATCGAAGACCTTGAATGTGACGGATCTTTTTGAAGTGCGCACGATCAACGGAGTCATTAAGACTTTGCAAAGCGAATATCAGTTGTCGCTGAACGATCTACTTGAACCACCTCCGCGTAATGTCGAGCAGGTTTATCCTTACGAAATTGACAGCAAGGAGAATCCGCGTCGTTTACAGCAGTTACGCGAGTTAGTCCCGACGTTACGAGAAATGGGTGGCCGGGGATTAAACTACACTCGTTTCAAAGGGTTGGGTGAAATGAATCCTGATGAACTCTTTGAGACAGCGATGGACCCGGAAACACGGATCTTGATGCAGGTCAGCATGGAAGATGCCGCCGCAGCTGAAGAAATCTTCCGCGTGCTCATGGGGGATCACGTTGAGCCTCGCCGAGAATTCATTGAGAAGCACGCCTTGGACGTGAAGGACCTCGACGTGTAATCCGACAGCAGAGTTCGTCTAAAAGAAAACCCTCTCCAGGTGTAGAGTTCACCGGGAGAGGGTTTTTCTATGAATCACATCTGCAAAATAAGTCTATTTTGCAAGCGGTGTCAGCGTAGCTGACATCATGCGGCCACTTTCCATGCGGGGAGATTGTTCCACTGTCGAGCAGTCTGAGAGCATTTCAATGATGTTTTGCAGTAATTCACGTCCCAAATCATGGTGAGCGTTTTCACGTCCACGGAACATGACATTGATTTTGACTTTATCTCGACGCAGTAGAAACTTACGAGCTGAGTCAACTTTTACCTTCACATCATGTTCGCCGATTTTGGCACGCAGGCGAATTTGCTTGAGCTGTGTTCGGTGCTGCTTCGGCCCAGCTGATTTCTTTTTCTTTTCATAACGGACTTTACTGTAGTCCATGATTCGACAGACTGGAGGGGTGGCGTTGTCGCCGACCATGACCAGATCCATTCCCTCTTCCTGTGCCATCTCGAGCGCTTTGGCCGTTTCCATTTCGCCGAGCATTTCACCTTCGGCATCGACAACTCGGACAAGAGGAACCCGGATGTCATCATTCATTCTCGGACCCGTTTCCTGGGGTTTCGAGACAGAGTGCGGTCGTCTGATTGGTAGTCTCCTTCTGTGACTAAAAAATGTGACGT
>CAXAMN010027128.1:193631-209481 GCA_963970005.1 Durusdinium trenchii | reverse complement strand
ATCCTGAAACTGTGACTTTTTTAGCAGAAATAGTCAATACAGTTGGGGATGGTTCTCTGAGCGACTGTATATGTCGGATGTTTCGATGTTAGATCAATTCAAAAATGTTTGGTACGTCGGATTCCCGTTGAGGTGCTCTATCATCGCTCCTGTCGTTATTTGCTTCCGAAACAGAGACGCGTCTGCCGCACAGGTCTTGACCGTTCATCCGGGCAATTGCTTCGTCAGCATCATCCAGATTCGGCATTCTTACAAACCCAAAGCCGCGAGGCTTGCCGGAGTTGCGGTCCGTAATGACTTGTACGCTTGCCACATGACCGAAACGGCCAAAGGCCTCTCTCAGATCAGAATCTGTCGCATCGTATGAGAGATTTCCTACAAAAATGTTCGTCACAACAATTTCCTTAAATTTGATCGCGAATGTGCGATCACTGACGGTGAGAACGTCAGGGCCGATCATTGTCGGCAGAAAAGAGTCGAATTGGTCAACTGATTCCAATTCTCAATCCAAACTTTCAGCAAATGTAAGTCCAGACATTTAAAAAATTACTAATAGATTGACATTGTCATGTCTCAGTCCAGCACAAGTAGGCGGCCCATGAGTGGAGGCTGAAGCATTTAATGCTCTCATTGCACACTCTGGAAGTACGACAGCGCATGAACGATGTCTGAAACTACAGGATTCAGAGGTTGCTTCTTGGTGGAAACCGGTCCATTCGGCCTGAATAGCAGCGGTCCCATCACAAAAAAGTGATTCGTTCAACCAAAGCAAAACAATAAAAAAAGAATCTTTTGTGCCCTTGCTCATCCAATACTAGACCTTCATCGACCATTTCGCCAGCTGATTTCCTCTACATCACATCAAAAAGTGAGTAAATGTTGAAAGAAAGATGATATTTCCAAGCTATTTCAACAATTTGGACTCTAAGAATTGCCCTGAAATTCAACAGAGTCGCTCATTGTTGTGCCAGTTAGCCGTTTTTGATCAGGCTGTAGAGAGCATGTTGAAACTTAGGATGTGAGAGGTACAAGTGGACTCCATGTGAATCCATTCCTGTTTGATTCTGAAAATTGGGTGTTAAAGTTGGCTTGCGGCCTAATGATGGCAGACTGAGTAACGTAACGGGATCTTCTTTGTCTCGAAAGAGTTTCAATTCAAACTCCTGATGCCTGCTCGGAGGCCAGGATGGGTTGGGCGAAGCGAGTCCTAAAACGGTAATATTCCCCATCTGTTCTGGTTTACGGAGTTGCTTTAAGACCCACAGGGAATTTGCTGTGATTAAATTTCCCTGAGAGTGACAGACCAGAATTGATTTTTGGGGCTTCTTGGAGATTTCCCACAAGACCTTGAAGAGTGCTTGTGATGCTGGATTACCGACGAGCAAAGCCGATGCGTACTTCATCACGAGATATTCACTTTTCAAGTTCACACTGAGGTTTTTTATGCTGCGAGTGATATCGTTGACACTAAACCCTCCCATAACATCAGGGAGTTCGACCTGAGCACCGCGACCGACAGGGCGTACCCAGTCGAGAGCTGATTGAGCTAAATCCACAGCAAAGCCCATTGTTTCACACAGGATCCCTCGGACATCCTGGTTGGCAATTGTTGCGAGATGCCTGGCAGCATCCAGGTGTGCCTGACCATCGGTCATCATACCATTCATGTAAAAAATGTTGGTGTTCGTACTTCCCAGGCGGCGGTGATTTTTCGGTCGCATACTGGCATGGTGAACAGGGTAGCTTTGGCCCCCAAGTTCGATAAACAATTCTCCTTTTTTACTCTCTTCCACAGGTTGTGGATTCCCTGGCAAAGGAGTGAAGTGTGTTACTTGCCCACTGCGAGTAGGAGGAATGTCTTTAGGAAGAGGTTCAGCCATATATTAGCCCTTGAGAGATAAAACTGATTACTGAAGCATGACCACAAAGATCAAAGTTGGTTGATCTCTTTATCATCATTCAGCAGAGAATCGAATACCAGACAAATTATGGTAATAACGGATGCCTTGAGAAAAATTCTATCAGGTACAGAGCATTCGCTTTGTGAAGTTAAGAGAGAGTTTTTTCGATGATGACAGGTTACGTTAAGTCACTCGATGGCTGTGAGAGAAGAGTTTCGAGTCGATCAAGGATCTCTTCAGAGCCTTCCCCAGTCGCTTCCAAGATGAGATCTGTGCCTGGGAGTGCTGCTAACATCAGCAGGTCAAACATTGAGGTCGCATCAGCTTTTTTTTCACCGGCAGCGATCGAGATGGATCCTGTAAATCCTTCGACAATTGCAACAACATTCGAACAAGCCCGGATGTGCAAGCCCTGCTCAATTTGAAGCCGAACAACCCGACGGAATGGACCTTTCTCAGACATGAAGAGTTTACCGATCAACAGATCGAATCGAATGACAACGAATCAAGAGGCATACCCTAAACTCCAGTCTCTCTTCCTGATTCAAAAAGAGAGAGAAACTGAATCGGCAGATTGAAACGCGTAAAATAAGTTTTAGATCATGAATTAGACGAGGTTGTCATCAGCTTCCTGCAACAAATCAATGACTTGTTCCTGAGTCGTTGCTTGCTTGAGAAAACTACAGAAGTCGTCTTTTTTCAGGTAGCGAGTGATTGTTTCCAAGCCACGCAGATGATCACCTGGACGGTCTGGCGGTGAGATCAGCAGGAATAGAATGAAGACGTCTTCCCCGTCGAGACTTTCAAAGTCTAATCCGTCGTGGCATAAAGCGACGGTCGAAATGATTGATTCAACCGAGGGGTGTTTCGTATGAGGAACAGCAACTCCTCGTCCGATTCCAGTTGAGCCGAGTTCTTCACGCTTGAGAATGGCAGAGACAATTGCTTCTTCATCTGCCTCACGGATTTTATTTGCCGTTTTGAGGCTGGCTACCATTTGACGGATCGCAGACTCTTTGGAATCAGCTTTGAGGTCTGGAATAATCGCTTCTGGAACGACGAACTCAGTGAGTTTCATCTGTCGCATTCCTACTAGAACTAAAAAAGAATTGACGTCTCGGTTAAATAGAGATCGTACAAGGGTAGCAAATTGTTAAACGAAGTTGGTACGTGAACACGAAAAAGTCATCTTAGCAGAATTAAGATTCTGCTTCATCTTCCAGTTCGGCAGGGTTGGCTGCTACTTCATTTAGAGGTTTATCTCTTCTGTGGTCCGTTAGCTTCTCTTTGTATTTACGAATTTGCTGTTCCATTTTGTTGAGAACCTGTTCGAAGCAAGCTCCAACATCATCGGCAGGCATTTCCTGATGAGTCACAAAATCGTGTTTATGTTCGGCATCAACGAGCATTTCGACTCTGACTCGATCACCTTCATAATCGAGAGTCACCTGAATGGCAGTGACACGTTCGAAGTAGTGGAGCAGTTTTTCGGACTTCCGCGAAATATAATTCCGAAAATCTTCGCTGATCTCTCCATGCCGACACGTGATTTCTACCTGCACTGCAGTAATCTCCTGAATGAACGAATTGACTCACGTATTATTAATGACTGATGTTTTAAGACGGTACAGTAAGCATCGATTCTAGTTGACCACTGACTTGCGTCAATTCATAGACCGAAAAACGCTACTGAAACTGATTAAACAATGAGACATACTCTCATTCATTCATACAAGAAGTTACTGATGTTATGAATGAATGTCACATGTCAAAGCAAGTGACTACTGCTTTCCTTCTTCACGATTTGACCACCAGGGAAGACTAATTCCTCCATCCATAAGAACAGTGCTCCCGGTCATGTAATCACAGTCGCTACTCATCATGAAACGAATGAGGCGACCAATTTCTTCTGGTTGTCCTAAGCGTTTCCAGGGGATATTTGCAGCTCCTGCTTGAAGTTGCTCTTCGGTGAAGAATTTTCTCTCACCAGGTGTGTCAATCCAGCCGGGGTGCACCAGATTGACTCGAATACGATGTTTCGCCAATTCAATGGCAGCGGTTTTCGCCATGTGATCGATGGCAGCTTTGGCCATGTTGTATGCCATGGCCGTTGGGATCGGAATTTTTGCATGCGGAGAACTGACAACAGTAATGGCCCCTCCATGACCTTGTTCGACAAGACGTTTGGCAACGGTGCGGACAGCATAGAACGCACCCCACATGCTGACGTCAATCGTTTTGCGGAAGCCATCCATGTCGGCATCGATCATTAATTCTCGCTCGCTGAAGGCAGCGTTGGAGACCAGACCATTTATCTCACCCCATTCATCAATGATTGTCTGGACAATGCCATTGACGGAAGACTCATCGGAAACGTCCCCCTGAACAAGGAGTGCCTGAGATCCAAGAGAGCGAATCTCCTCTGCAATACTCTCCGCTTCAGCCAGATTGGACCGATAGTTAATGGCGACATCCGCTCCGCCACGCGCCAGTTCAAGTACTGCACCACGTCCGATTCCCTGTGAACCACCAGTGACGAGAATTTTTTGATTGTTCAGGTCCATATCAATTGATTCCGAATAGAGTTCGTTGAGCGTTGAGCGTTGAGCGTTGAGAGTTTAGAGATGAGAGTAATGTTATCTCAAACCGATCGCCCCTCCTTTATGACTTAGACAGTCCACTCGTTTGAGCCACACTTATGACCGTATTGATTCGACATGAGATCAATCATGTAGGTGATCTTCTTCAGCTTGCTGAAGTTGCCGAATGATTGAGGCACCAGCCAGTGCAGCTGGAAGATAAATCAGGGTATCGATGATTCCGAACCAAAGTGGATGTGGAATCATCACCAGGTTGGCAATTCCAGCGATTGTGAAAAGGAGACCCAGAGCAATTGCTCCTGCTTTCCACTTTAATCCGGCAACCCAACTGCTCACCGATCCGGCACAGAATGCACCTAACGCGTGTGCTAGGAGAACCATGGCAAAAGCACTTGCTGGGAGTCCTTGAACAAACTCTTTCATTTGATCGATGTCTTTAGTATCAAGACCTTCCGGGATTGGGTGCAAGAGACTGGAAACCGACTCAACCAGGAATACGGCAACACCTCCGGCGACCAATCCAGCGACAAGCGCCAGAACCTTTCTACCCATCGACTTGCCTCCCATGGTTGTGAAAAGATGACAGCTTCACTTGAGAGATCGAAATTCATAATCAGGCAAAGAGTCATCTGTGAAAGAATTCAGCTCATTCAGGGTCGAATTTCCGCTCCTTTGACGGGGGCTCCATTGTCATTAAAACAGCGAACGTGCAGATGTGACGGTGCAACGTTGATCGCTGTATTCACGTGAACAGTCACTCCGTACTCCTCTTCGAGGTCAGTCATCTCACGACGCTTTTTGTTGATCAGATAATCAGCGACTTGCTGATGCAATTCAACTTTGACTTCTTCGACATCAGCATGTGCTGAGGCAGTCATCAACGCCCGCATGACTTCGATTGCCATACTCTCAGCTGTTTTGACCTGACCGGTTCCATTGCAACAAGGGCAGTCTTCGTAAATATTGCGACGTAAAGAAGGTCGAATTCGTTGCCGGGTCATTTCAATCAGGCCGAACTGACTGATACGGAGGACTTTGGTTCTGGCACGGTCTCTTTCAACG
Source organism: Durusdinium trenchii (assembly GCA_963970005.1). NCBI lineage: Eukaryota > Dinophyceae > Suessiales > Symbiodiniaceae > Durusdinium > Durusdinium trenchii. Next base: position 203,918 of record CAXAMN010027128.1, on the reverse strand, counting down.
CATTCACGGAGTTTCCGTTCGACTCCGCGGCGATGTCGTTCTTCACGCATGTCAATAAAGTCATTCACGATCACTCCACCCAGATCTCGCAAGCGAATCTGGCGGGCGATTTCTTCAGCAGCTCGCATATTGACTAAATACGCGCTCTTCTCTGGGTCATTGTCCGCCCGATAGCTTCCGCTGTTCACGTCAATGGCAACGAGAGCTTCTGTTTGATCGATGACGAGCGAAGCACCTCCAGGCAATGGAACGTGCCGACTTTGAATACGGTCGATCTCGTCTTCGATTTTGTAAGTGTGGAAGAGAGGTTCTTTGCCGTCAAAGAGTTTGACCGAATCGACATGCTTCGGCATGACGACTTTCATGAACTCCCGTGCCTTCTTGTAGGAATCCTCTTCATCGATCCAGATGCAGTCGATATCGGCGTTGTAGATATCTCGAATCGTGCGGATGACAATGTCATTCTCTTCGTAGATGTCGATGGGGGCGGGTTGTTTTTCCACACGACGGACGATGGTTTTCCACAACCGCAACAGATAATTCATATCACGTTGCAGGTCTTTCTCAGTCCGATCAACACCAGCTGTTCGAATGATGAATCCCAGGCCTTCTGGTGGATCGAGATTTCTCAATGTCTTGCGAAGGTTGCGGCGGACATCTTCGTCAGGGATCTTTCGACTGACCCCTAACCGGTTCAGGCCTGGCATCAGTACCAGGTAACGTCCTGGGATACTGATGTAAGTAGAGAGAGTCGGACCTTTGTTCCCGATCCCTTCTTTGATGACCTGAACAAGAACTTCGCTGCCCCGTTGGAAGATATCCTGAATGGGCGGCTTGTTGCGGGCAGAGCGTTCGTTGAGTTTGGAGTTGCGATTATTCTCTGCGTCGTTGCGTTCTCTTTCACTTAACAAGTGCTTGTAATATTGGAACTCAACATCGCTGACGTGGAGAAACCCATTGCGTCCGACACCAAAGTCAACAAACACCGCCTGGATGCTTGGTTCGATGTTGACGACTTTTCCCTTGTAGATATTGCCTGCGTAGTTCTCGATGCTGGTACGGTCAACGTACAGTTCTTCTAACACACCATCTTCAACGATGGCGATGCGGCTCTCCTCTGGTTGGAGAACATTGATCAGCATTTCTTTTTTCATTGTACCCTCTTCGTGCTTGCGAACGAACAGAGTGCACTCCAACTCCATGATGACGAGAAGAAAGGAGATTGGCGGTAGTCAGGAGAAGATCATTTCGAAATGTTTCTTGAGTGACAAAATTCCATTGCCAGAGACTGATATCAAAAGGATGCTGTTGTGATCTTCTATTAGTTTGCTTGTCACAGGGGAGAGCGGTATTCCGTACCTTGTTACTCCGGTGCATTGCAGCTACTGAGTTTTCGCCTAATTCCAGGCCGTCGTCATTCTTGAGGTTTGCCAGTACCTGTTGACGAGATTGACACAATTGTTTTGTGCCTTCTTTGAACAGGGTGACCCCTTCCATCCCATCGCATTCCGCGAGGTGTGTCATTCCGATTGTTGCCCGCAATTGGCGATGGCAACAGAACGAATTGAGGGTCAAGCAGGAGGACACGCTGCGTGTTCCAATACCAAATTGTTTGTGTGAATTGAAAAAATCAGTAATCGATTCAAAAACCTGTCTGTGCGAAGGAGAGTTTAAAGTCGCTGTAAGTAATTATGAGACAGGTGTTTGTGTGTTTCAAGTGGTCGATTTTCTCAAAGTCTCTCTTGAAATCATTGAGCAGATATCGACGTGGAATGCAAGCTTACCCAAATTTTCCTCATGAGGCAAAGGTGTGCCGCCAGGTCAGCGCCTGTTTCTCCTTTCATGCCTGCTTTTTGTCCAACTTCGTTCAGTTTGTAAGGGTGGATTCAATCATCGGTATAGTTGAAGGGAAATTCAGACGGACTGATTCAGCAGGAAGATCCCGACCCGAAATCGATTCAAATTGGTCTTGTTCTAAAAAGGACTACTGGCATATTCTGCCGATCCGATCGCTGACAGGGCGATTTGCGAATGATCGCAAACGAGTGGAGTTGTCCCCGTTACTCCCAACCTGTCACAGGTGTGATGCCAGTAGGTTGCATCGTTCAACCAGATACCGTTGAAAACACCGTCCCAAACGGGAGTGTACTGCCGGATGACATGGATGGATGGCAGCACACGTGCACCGCATGGAGGTTACGCACATGGGCAAATTAGGCAGCACACTACTGACGTTTCTCTTTTCGATACCGATTACCGCTGTCGGATTCATGGCCATATTTGGAGTGCCACAGATCGCACCCCTCAACGCTTCTCCCAGCAATGATATCGTAATTCGTGATCCATATGCTCAGAATCCATGGGGGCAGCAGTCTGAAAACAGGCAAGAACTTGGTTCACCGGGAGAATTTCCTCAAAATTCTACAGAGGCCCCAACGTGGGGAACTCAACCTCAAGGTTCTAATAGTAACTCAGCAAACAATGCACCTACTTGGGGTGAAAGGCGACAACTTCAGCCAGCAGGGAACAGATCAACTTCACAAGTTCCTCAAACGAACAATCCGAATCCATTTGGGACAATATCGCCTAATACTTCTAAGAGTGTCGAAGATCGTAACTTAAATGGGCAATATGGGACGACAGTTGAAATCAACAATGCCCATCCAGGGCATCACTTCGCGAACCCATCACCCCAGGTCCGCACAGCGGATATTTCTATACCACCAAATCCATTTGCGAATCCCAACCTGAACTCAAATTATCCCAATACAACAGAAACATCGGCACAGATGCTGACTTGGACACAAGCTTCTGCTCGCTTAGCCGAACTCGGGATCAAGTATCACTTAGAACGAGGTGGACAGGAAGGAAGCTTTCTGTTTGTTTGCCTCTTTCAACCTGCCTCCTCCCCGCATGTGATGCATCGCTTCGAAGCAGAAGAGAATGACCCATTGCTGGCTGTCAATAAAGTGATTGGACAGGTCGAAAACTGGCTGCAAGAGCAGTATCGCTCAAATAATGGAATGACCGCCTCTCGATTTTGACATCAAAAATCGTTGTTATCGCTTGCCCAGAATATGAACTGGCTGAACAGGTCATGTTAAATCACCTCGTTCGCGTACGACCTTTGTTTGGGAACACATTGAGTTCCCGTTCGAATTCTCAGTCTCCAACTGGATGGCAGTGGCGGAATCGGCTTTCCCGCCAGGTTCATAATAAACCTCTTATTACCCCAGCAGAGTCGGGTGTTCGTTCACCTAAAATGGCTCGGTTGGAAGCGACACTCTTTGTCGCTGAGCGGGCCCTTTCCCTCAAAAAGCTGACACAAATGGCAACGCTGGCGGATGTCGGTGAAGCTCAATCTCTGATCGAGAGACTCAACGACCATTATGAAAGTTCGAATTCAGCATTTCGAATTGAACAGGTCGCTGCCGGATTCAAACTGCTGACGCTGCCGCATCTGGCAAAATGGCTTGATCGAGTGCATGATCGACAGCCATACATGAAACTCTCTCCTCCAGCGATGGAGACTCTCTCGATCATTGCCTACCGACAACCTTGTACCCGTGCGGATGTGGAAGCAGTACGTGGTGTCCAGGCAGCTGAAATGATTAAGCAACTGATGGAGAAAGGCCTTGTCCGCATTGTTGGTGAAGACGATTCTCTCGGTCGTCCCTATTTGTACGGGACGACGAAACTTTTTTTAGAAAGCTTCGGTCTCTCTAAGCTCTCTGAACTTCCTATGGCGGAAGAACTGGTCAAGCAGGAAACGGAAAGCGAATCCGAGAACTCTGAAGAAGATTCTACAGAACTTGACACAGAAGATGCTGTCAGTGAAGCAGCAGAGTGATCTAGCGTTGCATCGACAATCTTTGAGTCATCGCTCACAATTTGCGCAAGGTTAACGCTTAACAAATATGTTTGGCATAGCCTGCGCCATTCACTGCTTGAGATCCCGCTGATACGTTTTTGAGAGAGAACGCGATGTTGCAAAAGTACCGTTTCTTACTCGCTCTACTCATGTCACCCACGTTGTCGACGCTTGGTATCGCTCACGAACCGGTTGCGATGCCGCAAGCGGGCAACTATCAGGGGATGGTGATTGAACCGACTCTGGTTTATGCCAGCGATGTTCCTGATCGCGTGTTGCTTTCCTGGAAGAAAGATCCTGCGACATCAATCTCTATGACCTGGCGCAGTAAGGAGTCTCCCGCAGCAGTGGCCGAAATCGCTGTCGCGACTGAAGCTTCGCAGTTCGTGAAAACTATACAACGGTTGACTGCGGAGACATCCCCGTTGAAGACAAACCTAGGGACAGTGCACATGCACGCAGCGACCTTCGAAAACCTCAAGCCAGAAACCATCTATGTTTATCGGGTTGGGAATAAACGAACCAAACCGCTCAGCGAGACGGATGCCAAGTCGCAAGACGAAAACTCGAAAGACTACGCCTGGTCAGAATGGTTTCAATGCCGAACAGCTGCTGAATTCAAAGAAGAAGTGACCCCAGTGCAGTTCGTTTACGTCGGTGATGCTCAGAACGATGTGAAAAGTCACTGGTCGCGGCTGATTCGGGAGTCTTTCAAAGATGCTCCGCGAATGACCTTCATGCTGCATGCAGGTGATCTCGTCAATCGAGGTAACAATGATCAGGAATGGGCAGAATGGTTCCACTCGTTGGGATTCATTGCGGGATCAGTTCCTCAAGTAGCGACTCCTGGCAATCATGAGTACGACCGCGACCCATTTCACCCCGATTACGATGGCGGAAAAGGTTCGAAGCGACTCGCCCGTCGCTGGCCTCAACGCTTTGAATTTCCTGACAATGGACCGAAGCATGCGACAGAAAATATCTATTACATCGATTTGCAGGGGATTCGCTTAGTCAGCCTTGATTCTAACAGCGACCGCGCAGCTCAAGTCGAATGGTTGGAATCAGTTCTTGCAGACAATCCAAACCGGTGGACCGTCGTGACACATCACCATCCGGTTTATTCAACCAGCCGAGGACGTGACAACGAAGACATTCGCAAGCATTGGCAACCACTCTACGAGAAATATGGAGTCGATCTCGTGTTGCAAGGTCACGATCACAGCTATGGTCGCTCCCACCTGGGACACCACTCTCACGATGACCATACGCATTCGCACAGCCACGAAACTAAGAACGAAGCAACCGGCCTTCGAGTCGCCAGCGACAACGGCGGCCCGATCTATGTTGTCTCTGTCAGTGGGCCGAAGATGTATCCTTTGAAAGAATACCCCAAAGGCCAAAACCCCTTCGCCAAGCACATCAAAGAAACACAGCTCTATCAGGTCATCAACATCACACATGATGAACTGACCTACGAAGCCAAGTCAGCCACCGGGGTTCTGCACGATCGCTTTCGGATTACGAAAGAGAAGTCCGGCAAAAACAAGTTCCACGATGAGGCTCCGAAGCAGGTTGTGTTAGATTAAACGGAATGAGTTGTCTTCGACACGATAGCTGAAAGAACTTCCCAGATTTCTTTACCATCTCCGATGCAGGCGTCTGGGATGGTGAAGTGTTCTTGATTTTTGGTGACGATCTGAATCCATGATGAGTCACCCTTGTTGAAGTTGGCTGATTCAATTTCGCTAAGGTAAATCACGTTGGAATTTTGAGGACGCCGGGTCCACCAGCGGATTTTGATTTCATCAACTTCGCAGCCACATTCGTAATTCAGATAGACGGCTCTGCTTGTTGAGATGCCGGCAGCGACAGCCAGAAAGGCAAAGAGAAGTAGAATAGGAGCCTCTCTTTGCCAGGCGAGAAAACAGAAACAAAATCCAATCGCCACACAGCCCAGAATCGATACCAATCCCCAAACGCTGCGGAATTTGTATCTGTAGAGGGCTTGTTTCATAGTCCTGCTCGCAGACAAATAAAGTACGTTTGTACAACCAATTCGAATTTACCACAGGGGACACAGAGGATCACAGGGATAGTACATCTCTGTGTCTCCTCGTGACCTCTGTGGTGGAATTCCTGGTGTTCCCATTAAAACTTCAGGTTCCGTTCTTTAATCATGCTCTGCAATTGCTCTGCATGTTCTTTGCGAATCTTTTCGTACTTGTTGTCCTTGGCCAGGTTGTCGAATTGTCCGGGGTCGGTTTCCATGTTGTAGAGTTCTTCTGAGCCATCCTTGTAGAGCATGTAAGCCCAGCTTGCTGTTCGCCAGGAGATGCCGCCGCGGACCAAGGAGAGGGCTCCTTGTTTCACAGTTTGAGACGGATCTTTCAAAACGGGAACCAGACTTGTCCCTTCTGCACCTTGGGGAATGGGGAGCTCGGTCAGTTCACAGAGTGTGGGGAAGAGATCGACTAACTCGACGACCGACTGTGAGCGAGCGGCTTTGATGCCGGGGGTGGAGATGATGAGAGGGACGCGGATGACTTCCTCGTGCAGGTTCGCTTTCTGCCAGAAGGTGTGGTCACCGAGGTGATAACCGTGATCACTGGTGAAGACGATCGCTGTCGAGTCGCGCAGACCGAGGCGGTCAAGTTCTTCAAGCACGCGGCCGACCTGCTCATCCATGAATGTGACCGACGCATAGTAGGCGGACCACATTCGTTTTTGATTGTCCGGGAATTTGTCGATGCCGTTGATCGCTGAGCGACTGCGGGTGATACCCATGGGGGGGATGTCTTCCAGATCACCTTCTCGTAACTCGGGCAGGTTCATCTTCTGAAATGGATAAGGGGAAAAATACTGCTCGGGTGCGACCATTGGGTAATGCGGGCGAATGAATCCGGCAGCCAGGAAGAACGACTCGTCCCGATGTTTTTGCAGGAGTTCAATTGTTTTGGTGGCGGTCTTGTGGTCCGGCTGATCGGAACCATCTCCTTCATATTTCACGGAAACAAACATGCGGTGCGGCATGCGGGTCGATTGGCGACCTTCGAGTTCGGTCGTGAAGATATTGAGATTCAAGCAGGCATAATCGCCGGGGGTGTGAGCTTCTAAACCGGGAGAATTGAAGCGTTCGGTCCAGGATTCCGGGACGTCCTGACCGTTGGTGCCAGCGATGATGTCACCCGGGACGCGCATATGAAAGATCTTCCCGACCCGAGCCGAGTAGCGACCTGCTTTGCGCATCTGCTCCCCCAGGGTGATGGCCCCTTTCCCTTGATACTGACTGTACATCATTGAGATACGGGAAGGTCCACAGACCGTCCCCTGGCAATAGGCTCGCTCGAAAACAACTCCTTGACTTGCCAGCTTGTCGATATTCGGCGTTTTGCAGAGAGGGTCGCCGTAGCATCCCAGCACATTGGCTCGCAGGTCATCAGAGATGATGAACAGGACGTTTTTGATTTTGTGAGTTGTTGTTTGTTCGTCAGCTGCGAAACTAAAGCATGGCAGTAAGGTGAGTAAAAAGAGACCTATTGTAAAAGGGAGCTTTGATAGTTGATGATTGTTAGTACTCATAATTGTGCGTCTGGTTGAATTGATACGAAGCAGAGCTTCATGCGGGTACGTTCCCAAGGGAGACCTTGGGAACGAGGTGGCTATGGAATACAAGTTGAAGACCTGTAGCGGAAATCCGTTATTCATCTCCAATTGCCATCAGCTGACGAAATGTGCGGATAAACATTTTTCCGTTGGCGACGGCGGGTGTGGAGCGGCAGGGGTCGCCGAGGTCGATGCGGGCCAGTTCTTCGAATTCTTGGCCCGCTTTGATGACAACGCAGTGACCGTCGGCATCGATGCCGTAGATGATGCCATTCACGCAGATGGGGGAACTGAAGTAGTTGCCGCCGATCCGTTCCTGCCAGACTTTCTTCCCGGTCTCCAGTTCGTAACAGGTGCAGATCCCTTTATCAGCCCAGGCGTAAAGCAGGCCCTCGTAAGCTAACAGCGAGGGAATATGCGGGACCGTACTATGATCAACGCGGAAGACCTCTTCCGCAGACTCGTTCACGGGCTTGAGCCCAACCAGATGCTTGGGTCCATTGGTAAAGGCACAATTTGCGAAGACCGCATCACCGACGACGATGGGAGAAGCGACAGCTCGCTGTCCTTTGTTGACGTCATACGTTTCGATTTCCCAGACGAGTTTTCCCGATTCGCTATCAATCGCGGTGATGCCAATGGGCCAGGCTGAAAAGATGATGAGGTCGGACTGATCTTCTCGTGAGAAGACTGTCGGCGTTGCGAAATTAAGTCGGCCACCGGGGCGGGGGACTTCCCAGGCTTTCTCACCAGTCTTTCGATTGAGTGCGAAGAGCGAACTTTTCTTCTCAGTGTCGTTGGCCATGATGACCAAGTCGCCATGCAAAATCGGTGAGGTGCCGTAGCCATGACCTCCGATTACTTTCCCAAGATTGTCTGCCTTCCAGACGACGTCACCCTCATGCGTCAGGCAAATGATGACGAGTTCCTGAGGGGTTCCCCAGCTTGTGTAAACGTAGTCTTCATCAACACAAGGAGTGGCTGTTGCGTAGCTGTTGAACTTGTGTGTTTTGTGCGTCGCAGTCGTGAACGATTTTTCCCAGAGGAGCTCACCAGTTCTTGTTGAACGACATTGAATGCTGCGAGTGGTTCCATCTTCGGCGGCACAATTGACGAAGAGTTTGTCACCCCAGACAACGGGGGAACCATGTCCAATCCCTGGGAGATCGGCTTTCCACAGATAATCTTCATCGCTCCAGTTGGTGGGAATGCCGGTTGTGTCGCTGACGCCTGATCCATTTGGACCACGGAAGCGAGGCCAATTCTCGGCAGCGAGATTCGTGGAGAGTGAAACGCAGAGCAGAAGAATTGAGGTCAGGGGAAGTAGCTGCGGCATGATGTCGTTCAACGAAGGGCTATGATGTTCAGCCACCATTGGACCTTAATGAGAGTCTTTCTGCCACTGAACCGGGATTTCAGAAATCATGACTTCTAACATTATAATCAGCCGAAACGCGTTAGGCTCTGTCCCTTAAATCGATTTTAGCAGTTTTCGAGAGATTGCGATGTGTACCATTGCCAAGTAGTTTTCAATGATTTTGTCGTAGCGAGTGGCTACTCGACGAAACTCTTTGATCCAGCCAATGGCTCGCTCCACGATGTTGCGAGACCGGTATTTTTCTTTGTCGAAGTTCTCGCGGGCTGTTTCGTTCGAGCGAGTCGGGATCACATCTTCAATGCCCAGCTTATGGATGTATTCACGAATCGCTCTTGAACTGTATCCTTTGTCTCCTGCAAGTGCAGTTGGTCGTTTGTCCTTTCGGAATGTGTTGATCAAGCATGCCTGCATGACGTTTTCAAACTCTGGAGCTTCGTTACGTTGACCGGGTGTTGCGATCACTCCCAGCGGATGGCCTTGACCATCGGTGAGGAAATGAAGCTTTGTCGAATACCCTCCGCGAGAACGTCCCAAGGCATGTTTTTCCGCGTTTTCCTCGGTGGTTTCGTTTTCTTTTGGTGCACCGGCAGCAACACGATGTGCACGAATCACAGTCCCATCAACACACCATAACTCGAAGTCAATGTCACCTGCTTTCAAGATTCGATCAATCAAGGCTTCGTAGATTCGCTGCCAGAGTCCCGAGTCGACCCAGCGTCGAAAACGATTGTAAACCGTTTTTGCTTTGCCGAACTCAGCTGGTAAGTCTTGCCAGGGAATTCCAGTATGAAGGACGAAAAGAATTCCGTTGATCACTTGCCGATGAGGACGCCAAGGGCGACCTGGCTTAGCCGGACGCTCAACGGGCAAGTACTTTTGAATTGTATTCCATTCTGAATCTGTCAAATTATGTCGTGACATCTGGCTCCTCCTTGAGCAACTGTGATAAGAAACTCACGGAGGTTGTCAGGTGTCGCTGAAAGAAGAAATAGCAATTACGGGACAGAGCCTAGCGTCCGGTTCCCGACCAAGAACCGTGGGCTAACGCCCAGCGGCTAATGATCCAAGCCGGTTTTGTTAGAGCTTCTCATTCTCAGAGTCTGATTAGTTCTCACTGAAAAGTGCTTCGACGACGTCTGGCAGCCAGCCGCTGTTCCAGTGGTGGTCTCGTTGTGGGCCGTTGAGATAAGTAACTTCGATGCCGAGGTTTTTGAGTAGTTTCTGCATCTGCTCGTGATGCTCTCGAAAATTGTCGTAGCCAGCATGCAGTAGACGACCATTGAGCTGGTCTTTCGAGCCGAAATTTTTCAACAACCTGGTGAGTTGATATTCACGAAAATTCTGTTCGTTTCCGAAGATTGGTTGTGAACCATATTTGGATGGCCAGTCCATCATCAGAGGCGCGTCCCAGGCGGCTGCTTTCGCGAATAGA
>CAXAMN010027128.1:151882-193231 GCA_963970005.1 Durusdinium trenchii | reverse complement strand
GAAATACTTTTCCGGTTGCAGTTGTGGATTCGTTAGATGATTGGCATACCAGGGAAGTTCGCTGAAGGTGGGTGAGACGATGATGACCTGATGCTTGTGAACCAGATCATGCTTGATCGCTGCGGAGAGCGGGTTGCCCCACCTGCTCCCTTCCCCCGCTTCGACGGGAAGAAGGAACAGGATCGGATAGCGTTTGCCTTTGACGGTGAACTCTGGTCGAACTATCGACAGTCTGGTTTTGCCTGCTTGATGGGGCGAGTCGATCTCCCAGGATTCAATGCCATCTTTGGAGAAGAGCTGTTTCGCAGGAGGGGGCAGTGCATGTTTGGCAATGAACTCAACGATGGGAGTTGGGTTATCCAGGCCGTGAGGATGGTGTTTCACTCCCGGTTTGCGGATCAGTTCAATCTGTCCGCCGAGTTCCTTGTAGCGTTGAGCAATCAGTCCGGTGTTCTCTTCCCAGGGAACAACTTCATCGGCATCACCGAAGACATGTAGTAGAGGTATTCCTGCTTCGGCCAGCGGCTTCAAATTATCGACTGGGTTACCTGAGTATGCCTTGGCTTCTTCATCACTTTCAAAGTCCCACAACTTAAGAACCAGTTCCCAATTCGGTTTGCTGCCGGGACCGGTGCCGAAGCCGCCCGGCCAGCTTTTGAAATCGCAAACAGGGGCGTCCCCATAGATACAGGCCACCTTGTCAGGATTGGCGATGGCCCAGTTGTAGCAATACAGGCCACCTCGGCTCAGACCGACTAACGCCACCTTGGCAGCGAAGTCATATTCCTTTCGCAGATGTGCATAGCACTCATTCCAATACTCCACAGCTGGCGGACTACCAAGCATATTGGGTATCGAGAGATAGACGAGATGAAAGCCTCGCTTCAACAACTCGATGTCCGGGGCCGGCTTGTGCCCGAAGAACTCCCCATGCCAAACCCAGGGACGCCCGGAAACCTCTTGCTCAGGAGCAACGACCGTGACCCGCTTCTCACCAATCAGGAATTCATACTTGGGGAATCCATGCCAGTCCCCGAGTTTCCCTGGAAAGGTTGGTTTTGTTGCCTGTGATTCAGCTGAGAGGAAATCTCCAATGCCAATGAGCGTCAGGAAAGCGAGAACCATTAGAAGGGTGAGTCGATGCATCAATCAATCCTAAGCTGTTGCAGGGAGCGTTGCTTGTTTGGTCTGCCATATATAATGTTGTGCATCGCTTCGATTCTCCACTGACTCTTGAAGATTTCATTCTATGATCAACCAACCGATTCGTGTCTGTTCTTTTGAATCCCGTCGTCGGGAGGAGATGCGGAAGCTGATTGAGAAATTTGGTGGGGTAGCGACGGTCGCTCCTTCCATGCAGGAGGTTTCTCTGGAAGAGCAACCGGATGTGGTCGAGTTTTATGACAAGCTGATGGCGGGCGAGATTGATCTCATCATCTTCCTGACCGGAGTTGGAACGGATTCATTATTCAAGGCATTGAAGAACCGCATTGCTGAAGAAGAGCTGGCAAATAAGATTGGCGAATTACTCATCGTCGCTCGCGGACCTAAACCGACAGTCAGCCTTCGCAAGCGCGATCTGCAACCCAACATCAAGGCTCCCGAACCGAATACCTGGCAGGATATGGTTCAGGAAATGGAAAGCCAGAATGTCGAGCTGGCAGACAAGGTTGTCGCCATTCAGGAATATGGAGCTCCCAGCCTGGAACTGTATCAGTGGCTGGAATCGAAAGACGCTAAACCGTTGCCGGTGTCGATTTACCGTTGGGAATTGCCTGATGACATTTATCCACTGCAGTCAGCCATTGAACGATCGATCGCTGGTCAGTTTGACCTGTTTCTCTGGACGAGTGCCCAGCAAGTGGTCCATGTACTGGAGGTTGCAGCTCAAATGGGAGTGCAGGAGGACTGGATGAAGGCAGCTGCCAAGGCGGTTCATGCCAGCATTGGGCCGATTGCGTCAGCAAAAATGCGAGAAAGGGGCATCGAGTCAGCGATGGAACCGTCTCACCCGAAAATGGCACATTTAGTACGAGAAGCGATCAGATTTGCCTCGAAGTGACCTTCGCCGGACATTTCAAATGTCCGGCATGTAGCAAACCTTGAGTTTTTGTCTCCCTTTTTTCAGTTTTTCTCACCGGAATAATCATTCCAGCCGAAATAACCAGAATAACTGAACTCGTCGGTGCAACCAGACCGATAACAGAGACAACTATCATTCAATCGAGTCCGCACCGGGTAACCGGATGAGCCGATTTCTCAGGAAACGGCAGCGGAACACTCAAGACCTCAAGGAGTGAGTCCATGCTACTGCCACGGAAATGGGCACTGGGTTTGGGATTGCTGGCAGCAGTTCCTACTGTCTCAGTGGCCGGGCCGTTTGACTTTGCTAAACGAGGAGAGCAACAAGCCTCTGCTCAGGAAACAAAGCAAGCACCGAACCAAAACCAGAAAGTCGCTGAGGACATCGCCAAGGCTCTTGGCCGCGCGAACCTCATCCATAAAGACGTTTCTATCGAATTCAAATCTGGAGTTGCCAAAATTGGTGGCCAGATCAAGAACGAAGCACAACGAGCACAAGTCACACGCCTGGTGAGTCGTGTTCCAGGTGTTGAGTCTGTTGAAAACGGACTCTCGCTGATGGATTCCAAAACACCAGCAGCGATGCCGACTGAATCACACATTCAGCAGGCAGCGGCCGAGCAACAAGGTGCACCACACCGCCGCGTGCAGCCAGTCAACTTCGATCAGAAAGCTGCTCGCAGCAATCAAGAAGTGGCCCAGAACATCGCTGAGGCACTGACCTCAGCCGGTTTGAGCGGCTATGACATCGAAGTTCGCTACAAAAATGGTGTCGCCAGCCTGATTGGGAATGTTGAAGACCCAACACAAGCTGCCATGGCCTATCGTGCGACCAGCACTGTTCCCGGTGTCAATCAGATTCTGAACGAGTTGAAGGTCAAAGGTCGACCAGCTCCACAGGTTGCTCAGGGACCAGGTCAAGCACCATTTGGTCCTCAAGGTCCTGCACCTCAATGGGCACCACAATATACTCAACAATCGCAGTTTGCTTCACATCCTCAGGGAATGACACCACAGCACATTCAACAGGTTCAAGCACAACAGATGCAGGCCATGGTTCCTCCTGGACCGGGAGCACCTCCTGCAATGGCAGGGGCACAACCTGGTCATCAGGTCTACAACCAGCCAAATCTGCCGGAGCATGCCTGGCCTTCCTACGCTGCACCAAATAATTATGCAGCAGTGACTTATCCAAGTCAGTACGATGCCAGTGCTTTCCCTTACATCGGACCTTACTACCCATATCCACAGGTTCCACTCGGTTGGAGAAGTTCCACTCTGGAATGGGATGACGGCAGCTGGAATCTGACCTTTGATTCTCGCACCGATCGCTGGTGGTGGTTCCTGAACCCTAAAAACTGGTAACCCAGGAATAGCGAGAAATCGCGGGTATTCTGCTATCGGCTTAGATTGAATGATTTCGGCTCCCAGGAAGTTCTTTTCTGGGAGCCGATTTTCGTAAGGCACGCCGAATGTGTGACTTAGGTTATTGATTTAATCTTTTTCCAGGCTCACGCAGAGACGCGGAGAATGCAAAGATTGGTTCTTCGGTGAGAATGAGCGGCTGAGAAGTGAAGTCAAGCGACCAGATTTGTCCCATGATTAGTCCGAATAAGAAGGGATTGAATTGTAAGATCAATTGTTGAAAGTGCATCGTTGAAAGGAACGAGCCTCCGCGAGTCTGCGTGAGGTTCTTCGAATGAACTTTTTTCGTAGCCTGATCAGCCAGTGAAAATGCCCTTTCAGCGAAATGGAATCAGAAGTAGACTTCTCTGCAGTGCACCTCTACTGCGAAGTCGAAGTGGACTCAATAAACAGCGCGCTGCGATGGATGCAGCACCTTGTGGGACTGAATGCGAGAACCTCAGTTCATGACCACACTTTAGCGGGAAGGATTCGCAAAACATGCCATTGGTTGTGACTCATCATCGTCGGACTCTTTACGTTGCGACGTTGGCCTATTTTTCCATCTCCTGTGTGGCCGTTGCACAGTTCCCCAATCAACAGAACGCTCCTGGGAAAGCGCAGGTCGTTCCGAACGGGAATGCAGGCAATAATATCCAGATGGAAATGCTGCCCGAGCGACTCTCTCCCCAGATGCTCAATCTGCTCAAGGTCTGGGAAAGTAAGACTTCAGAAATTGAAACACTTCAGGGAGTCTTCAGGCGATATGAATATGATTCTGTCTTCATGACCGAGAAGCGTGCCGTGGGACGGTACTGGTTCGGTTCACCAGACAAGGCCCGCATGGACTTCCAACCTGATCCGGAAGTAATCAAAGCTCTGGAAAAGAATCCTAACGAGAAACTGGTTCATAGTTTCGAGGGCAAGAGCTATGCAGTCGAGGCAGAAAAGACGACCTCCTGGATCTGTACTGGCAAAGAAATTCTGGAGATCGATCACGAACAGAAGCAATACAGCAAGATGGAAATCCCGGCTCAGTACCAGGGTCAACGGATTACAGATGGCCCGATGCCATTCCTGTTTGGGATGAAAGCCGACTCTGTCACCAAACGCTACAAAATGGCCTTCGGCAGCATGCATAAGCCGGGAGAGCGAATCCATATCATCGCTTACCCCATCGTGCCGGCCTTACGCAGAGAGTTTCAAAAGGCGGAACTCTTACTCGATCCCGAGACATTTTTGCCTCAGGCTGTTCGCTTGCTGGACCCTTCTGGAAACAAGAAAACGACTTATACGTTCTATAGTCCAGAACCATTTAGTCCGATTGATAAACTGCGTGGTCCCTGGTCAGTTTATCTGGGACCACCCTGGAAGAAGATCGCTGACATCAAAGCCGATCCCGATCAACTTCCAATGCAGGAACAACGCGGGGCCTCGAAGTTTCCGCTTCGAAGAACCGTTGAAGAACAGTCTCAATTCAAAACGCAATAGATTGTTCTTTACCGGACATTTAAAATGTCCGGCTAGTCGATGTGCTTGTCGACAAACGACCAAAGTTGTCTACGCTTCCCATCTTTGACGGGATTCTCTTCAACATATTTGATTGTCGTTCGTAGCTGATCGGTGTCTTTAATGTGAACGCACCAGTAACCTTCAGCTCAAATCGAAGGAATCCTGCCTGCATTCCTGTTGCGATGTGAGTAGAGAGGGTTTTGTTTTTCCCGAGTGAGGCGGTTGCTTCCATATCGCTTCATCTGCATCGCAATTTCTTTGGTCTTCATGTTTTCGCTAATAGCAACGCTATGAAGATGTTGCTCCATGATTGCGTAGGCAAGAAGGCGGAAGTCGTATTTTTCCACTGCTTCTGCAATCCCTTTGGAGAGAATCAAAGCTTGTTGACCACTCAATATCACTTCGGGAAATTTTAACGCCTCTTTGGCTGCAAACCTTTGACTTTGATCATGAGAGTCTGCTGCCCTTGAATGGCCATCATTCACAGTTGTTGCTTCTCCAAACTTTGCGATTTCTGGAGACCAGACAAACTTTGAGTGAGAACCACGCGGATCGTTGGGTAACCAGAATCCATAAGTGCAGAGAATGATGTGGTGAGCAATAGCAGTCATTGTAATGAGGGATCAGTCGGACACTTAAAGTGTCCGGCAAACGGCCCTAGCTCGCGACAGAAGATCGCTTTTCTGAGATCAGTTTCAGTAATGCGTTCTGCGGATCGGCGAACTTCTGTAGGCCTTCTTCCATCAGGTCAGTTTCCATTTGTTCGAAGTTGACCTTTGAGTCAATTTCATCTTGAACTTCCTGTGCAGGCATCTCTTCGATCCGGCTGGTGAACGTTTTGCCTGCCATGTTTTGAACAGCTTCGTTCACCTCTGGTGGATTCGTCTGAATGTCTGAACCTGCCAGGGCTGAGACATATTTGTCTTTGGGGTCTTCCGGTAACTTCGTCCCCATGCTGGCGAAGATCATCTCTTGCTGTAGCGGCAAGCCTTTGTCTTGCCAGAATCTTTTGTTGTTTTGCCAGATCCGTTTCGCATTGAGTACTCCCACCTCTCCCTGAGCTGCGTCGGAGAGTTCTGTCACCTTCTTAGCGGTATAGGCGTCGATCCGACTGATGAAGATGCTGTAGACTGATTTCAGAGTCTTAGGCTCTTCACGTCGCTGCGCCCCTTTCCAAATGTTGTCGCGAGCCGTTTCATACTGCTCTTTGGAAAAGATCAATGTCACATTGAGCGTAACTCCCGCAGCTGCCAATTCTTCCAGAGCCCCCAAACCACCCGGCGTCGCCGGAACTTTGATCATACGATTGGTATGCCCAGCAGCCCATTTCTTACCTGACTCAACGTACTTCGCTGAACGCTCTTCTGTGCTCAGGGGGCAGTCAACCGCTTCCAGTAGTGGGTCAAGTTCGAAGCTGACGTAGCCATCGTTGCCGTTGGTCTGTTCGTTGATTTCAGCGAAGCTTTTCTGAGCATTGCTGACGAGGCTGTCGGTCAAGGCCCAGGCGATTTCTTCATCGTCCAAGCCCTTCTCGACGAGATCAGAAATGTCATCATCAAAGCGACCAGACTTAATCAAAGCCGAGACAATCGCCGGGTTCGACGTCGCCCCCGTGGCACCGAATGCCAGATTCTCTTTCACCAGATCAGGATCAACACTATCAAGCCAGAGTTTCGTTCCAGTGGCGACCAGTGATTCGAGTGGCGTGGGCATGGGCGAATTCCAATTCTGAGTATTAAATCTAGATGATTCCTTTAGCTGACTTTACCAGTTTCTTTATTGACTTTCATCTGTTCCTCCGGTGCATCACCGGAGGCTAAATGGTCTGAAGATCAACCTCGCTGGACGAAATGGCACCAACTCGACATCATGCTTTCCCTTGCCCCTCGACCCTAGCCCCTAGTTCATTCCTCATGTCCGACCGACCAAACATCATTTTCATCATCACCGATCAACAGCGATTCGACACCATCGCTGAACTCGGTTTTCCTTATATGGAAACTCCCAACCTGGATCGCCTGGTGCGGGAAGGAACGACGCTGACGAATTGTCATGTCACAGCAGCCAGTTGTGCGCCGAGTCGGGCTTCTCTGTTCACGGGATATTACCCTCACACGACTGGGGTCCTGAAGAATGCCGACCTCTGGCGGCACTCCTGGATTGAGCAGTTGAATGAGTCAGGTTATCGCTGCGTCAATATCGGGAAGATGCACAGCTACCCTTATCACACGCCGCTTGGTTTCCATGAGCGGTACGTGGTCGAGAACAAAGACCGTTACCTCGAAGAGCGGTACTACTTCGATGAATGGGACAAAGCGCTCAGGGCCCGAGGCTTGGTCAAGCAGCAGCGAGAGTTCTATCGGAAACGTGATGACTACAAAAAGGCACTCGGTGCCTTCGACTGGGAGTTGCCCGAAGATTTGCATTCCGACATGTTCGTCGGGGAAATGGCGAAGTGGTGGATTGATTCGTACCCGCAGACGCAACCACTCTTCCTCGAAATCGGTTTTCCGGGGCCGCATCCCCCTTATGATCCGACTCCTGAATATGCAGCGAAATACATCGATAAGGAACTCCCGCTGCTGGAAGTGACACAAGAGGAGTTAGACAAGCAGCCCGCTGCGCTGAAGGAGCTTCGACAGCACAATAATGAAATTGATCATGATTCGGTTGTTCTCGATCTTGACCCAAGTGAAGAGCAACGGCATCGACAGCGAGCCTACTATCTGGCGAACGTCACGATGATCGATCAGAAGGTTGGTGAGATTCTGGAAGCCCTCGACAAGAAGGGCTATCTCGAAAATTCGGTTGTCATTTTCACTTCTGATCATGGCGACTGTTTAACGGATCATGGGCATTCACAGAAATGGACCATGTACGACATCATTACCAAAATGCCAACGATCGTCTGGTCACCGGGAAGATTCGAAGCAGGACGAAAGTTCGATGGTCTTTGCAGCCAGTTCGATCTGGGGCCTGCCATTCTGGAATTAGCCGGCATCGAACCACCCGCCGACATGGAAGCCAAGTCTCTGCTCCCAGCTCTAGAAGGGAAAGAATGGGAAGAACGTGAATACGTCTTCGCTGAGCAAGCGAAAGATGGCATTCTGACCGGGACCGATTTCATGACCATGGTCCGCAGCCGCGACTGGAAACTGGTCCACTTCCTCGATCAGCCAGACGGCCAACTCTTTGACCTCAATGAAGATCCAGATGAAGTGAATAACCTGTGGGATTCAGCAGAGCATCAGGAGAAGAAACGGGAAATGCTTGATGTGCTTCGCGAATGGAGAATGCGGAGCCAGCTAGAATCGAAGGACCTGTTCGCGGAGTATCGGTGAAGTGAGTATTATTGGCTAACACGATTGGCAGGCTGCTTCCGTATTTGCAGTTGGAGTGCAGAAGTAGACGGAAGTTTGGTCAGTTGCTAACCTTTAGTCAGGTGTTCATTCTTTAGTTTCTGCGGATTTTTTAGATGGCTGAAGCAACGCGACGTGTTGATCCAGAGGAAGTAGATCGTATTCGTGAATTGTTGCGTAAACATGGAGTTCGAGCGACTCCAGCACGCATTGCGGTGATGCAGGAACTGCGGGCAGCGACTTCTCCTCTGACACATGCCGATGTCACCGAGATGCTTGTTCCGCTTGGGTTCGATAAAGCGACAGTCTTTCGCAACCTCAATGATCTGGCCGAAGCGGAATTGATTTCAAGAACAGAATTAGGAGATCACGTCTGGCGATTTGAGGCTCTCGATCCTGAACGTCCGGTGGGCGAGAAACATCCTCATTTTGTTTGTGTGGAATGTGGTGGGGTCACCTGCCTGGGAGATATGGACTTCACAACTTCTTCCCGCCGTCGTGCCAAGTCGATCGGTCGAATCACTGAAATTCTGATCAAAGGGCATTGTACTGATTGTGAGGGTCAGTAAGAGTCAATCTCCAGAGTTTACAAGAGCATTTTCACTCTTCATGTGCCCTCGCATGTAAGTTTTGATCGGTTAAAGCGTTGTGATTGCAAAGGCGAGCTGGTGGCATGTTCAATGAAAATGCTCTAATGCAAATGCGCTGGCTCCAGATAGCGGATACACCAGGCCAGTATAACTCCCAACAGAAGACAGGCACTTAGTCGCCACCGGTTGTGATTATGGAATTCCATCTCAGGCAGCAAATCAGCCAGAGCAATGCAGAGAAAAATCCCTGCTGAGAAGGCGAGGCTGGCTCCGACGATGAATGATGTTTGCGAATCTGCAGACCAGACTCCCATCAGAAATAAGGCTGCTCCAATGGGGCAGAGCAAAGAGTAAAGCAGATTCATCAAAGTGATCCGAACTTTTGACTGGCCCGCATTGATCATCAGTGTGGTGAATGAGAGCGAGTCAAACGGTTTGTGCAAGATGATCCCCACCAAAACTCCCAGCCCTAGCAAGCCACCCAATTGATGGTTCGCATCCGCTTGCATTGAGGCTCCTAACGCTAAGCCATCGAGCAGAGTGTGAATGCTCAAGCCTAAAAACATTCCAGCCCAACTGACTCCCCCAGCGTGATGATGGTGGTCATGATGGTCGTGTTCGCAAGGAGTCACGTGTAGACTTGATTGTGGATTCAGGCTTTCTTCTGTTCCAATCTCCGGAGGTTCATGGTGGTGCACGTGTAATGTTCGGAGCAGGAAAAACATGGTGATGATCCCAGCCATCATCCACGCCATGAGGAAATCGACCGACGAGACTCCCAATTCATGAATTGCATGAGGCAGCAAGTGGAACAAACCAATACCAATCAACATCCCCCCGACGATACTCAACAGACTCTGAAAACTGAGGTGTGAAAGTCGAACGTGTGTCGGTAACCAACCACCTAGCAATGATGCTGCAGCAATAAAAATGGTGTAAATAGCCAACGACCGAAAAATAATTGTCGATGCTTCCTTTGAGGTAGTGGGCGATTCGTCTTTATCATGTTCGTGTGAATGGTCATGTTCTTCGTGGTGGTGACCATGCTGATGACCGGAATGATCATCGGCACCTTGAGTACTTCCGCACGTAAGCACCCCAATTATGAAAAGGGACATCAGGAGAGAAAAGCGATGACTCATCACCATAATCGAATGTAATGTCGCACGAATACTCAAAGTAATTGTCTCGGTAGAAATTAGTGAGAGATAAGATCGGTAAAAGGTACCTACTTCGCGAAGAGTCTGGATTGCCGGGAGTCTATTCTCAATCTCACACATTAGCAATCCGACTGCAAAAGTGTAGTTCTGCTCAATTTAATGGGCTCTTCTTCGTCGGGAAATGCAGTTGCATTATTTGCAATCTTCTACATTTCATTTGCATTTGCACATTCTAGGACCGAAACTCTTTAAGAGTTGCATTTAATAATTCTTGACGAAGGCCAGAGTCCGTGAAACGATCGCAGCACCACGAAAGCCGAGGTGGGTTTACGATCATCGAACTCCTCGTTGTAATCGCTACCATCGGTATTCTTGTTTCCCTGTTGATGCCAGCTGTTCAACAAGCCAGGTCAGCTGCACGAAGGACTCAATGTTCTAACCATCTCAAGCAGTTGGGACTTGCGACTCACTCTTTCCATGACACATTTGGAGCTTTTCCACCAGCCCGTTTGATCTTAAGTGTTCCGCGTACGACAAACGATGAAGGCACTTTAGTCGGTTTGGACGAACCAAGTTGGTATGTGCGACTGCTGCCGTTTCTTGAGCAAGAAGCATTACATGAACAATGGGATGAGTATGTGACCTATGGTTTGAATCCTGAAATTGCGAGAAATCAGGCATTGAAGGTCTTCTTGTGTCCAGAGCGTCATTCGATTGAAAACGCTGTGATCGGCGAAGAAACTGTCAAGATTATTGCACCTTGTGGGTGTCCTGGTGGAGATCAGACTGTTCCTGGAGGAGCAGTTGCCGACTACGCAGCCAATCACGGTGATTTGTCACCAGGTGCAATTAGGAGGCCAACAGATTTTTATTGGGGTGGAAATGGAACTGGCGTCATCATTTCAAGTCGTCCAGTTGGAGACGAGGATGGTATTGAAAATAAATGGCGTGATAAAATTCGCATGGCTGATGTGACTGATGGAACAAGCCAAACATTGTTAATAGGGGAGTCACACGTTCCGCGAGGGAAAC
Source organism: Durusdinium trenchii (assembly GCA_963970005.1). Classification (NCBI taxonomy): domain Eukaryota; class Dinophyceae; order Suessiales; family Symbiodiniaceae; genus Durusdinium; species Durusdinium trenchii. The sequence continues at coordinate 182,092 of CAXAMN010027128.1, read as the reverse complement.
TAAATTCCACTCCCTATAACGGTCCTGCATACTTTGGTCGGCATTTGACCAATTTTGCACGGATTGGTGGCCCAGGTGTTCCTCTCGCACATAATTCTGATGATCAAAGAGCCGGGCTATATTCTTTCGGGAGTTCCCATGTTGGGGTCGTTCTATTTGCAATGGCCGACGGAAGCGGCAGGGCGATTTCAACATCAATCAGTACAAACATTTTAGGGAATCTTGCCAATCGACATGATGGAAAGGTTGTGGGAGAGTTTTGATGATGCGTATTCTCACACTCATGGTCCCAGTCTTGCTCGTAGTCTTTGGCTGTGGTCCGACTCAGATTCCAACTTACCCCGTCTCTGGTCGTGTCGAATTTTCAGACGGTGAACCTGTTCGGACAGGAACTGTTGAGTTGGAATCAGTGGAACACGGTACAACTGCAACAGGTTCGATTCGCGAAAATGGAACTTTCGTGCTTGGGACTTATGAGTCTGATGATGGTGCAATTGCCGGTAGACATCGAACGATTGTAGTGCAGATCGTGATTGATGATGGAATCACTCGTCATGTCAGTGATCATGGACGTCCCGTTCCACCAAAATTTAGTGACTACTCAACCTCAGGAATCAGCGTCCAGGTTGATGCCATCCCTGACAACAACATTGTGATTACGATTCCAACCGAAGAGTAGGGGATTTTCTTTCTGGGGGTGTTTTTCACATTCCAACAGTTGTTGAAGGAAAAGAATGCTGCTTGACATCACAATTCCCCACCCAATGACTGTGCTAATCGAGAGCGAAGTCACGGGCCACCAGTTTGACAGATAAGTCGCCTGCAACCGCCATGTGATTAACTGGACGATCACCGCGACCAGTAACCAGCCAACAAGTTTCACTTTTTTCAGGTAATGGAGTCCATACCTCTTAGACGCATAGAGTTGAGCAGCCTGAACCATTAAGTAAAGAGTGAGCACACTCAAGGCAGCCTGCCATCCCAGCATACAGCCTATCAATGCGGTTCCGGCTATGAACTCAGGATCATTCTTGAGAAGTTCCTTCAAGCTCGTTCTATGAAATAGAGAACCGATGAGAGTCGAAGCAAGAAGTGCAACGGCAATCCCCATGCCGGCAGTCATTAAGGCATCGGTAATCGTTGGTTGCCAACTGGTCGTTTGTTGTGGATTCCACGACACTAGCATCAATTTGGGCCAGATGTTCAGCGGAATAATTGCCAGAGTGAACGTGGTTACCATAGAACGAAACCGAACTCGCTGATTGTCGTAACAAATGAGACTCCAGGTCAGCAAGGCAGTCAACAAGTAACAATGAAAGAGATAAAGCCCGATGAGATCCCATTTCGTGTAGAAAATGATCCACACCACTCCAGCATGTGGATTCGGGTTTCGAATGGGAAGATTCTGTCCACCTGAAAGTAGCTCAACAAAGTAAAACAATAGAAAGAGCGTCCCGGAAATGGCTTCCACGATTGGATAGCGGGCAGAGATGGGGAGGTCACAAGAGCGGCACTTGCCTTGCAGCCAAATCCAACCGAGAACGGGGATGTTGTCTCTCCCGGAAATTTTTGTTCCGCATTGTGGACAGGTCGAAGGCTTACTGACGATCGACTCTCCTCGGGGTGTTCGATAAACAATCACATTCACAAAGCTCCCGATTGTCGCTCCGTAAACAAAGAACCAGACTGCTGTAAAAACCTCAGTTGTTCGCAGACGGACAGCTTCCTGGAATGTCATCTCTTCCAATGCTTGAACCGCAGGCCCCGGTTCACGGAACATCTCCAATAGAGCATCAACCCCTGGGATGACGATCATATAAATCGCCAGCAAACTCAGAATACTAAAACCCCAATACTTCCAGGAGATACTTGCAGCTTTGCGTTGAAATATCTTTCCAAGATCAAACAGCGACAACCCTCGTAATCTCATAGCCTGAGCAAGGTCCATTATCAAAACCAGAAGCATCAGGAATGCCACGCTGGTCAAGGAAAATGGACCGATGGCTAACCAACGTGGTACATCACCAGGATGTGATTGATGGAAAAACAACGTCGCCAGCAGCAACACCAGCGTCCCGACCATGGAAACAAATCGTCCACCCAAACCACAAGCAGCACGAACGACAAGCCAGCAACCGGCAGCTATCAGGTTCAAAGTTGCAATGCAGGCGGGAGCGAGAGACAGCCAAGCTGTTAGTGAGAAAGCAAGGTGCACAATAATCAGCGAGGTCAGCAAATTTCCCACTGGATTTTGCTGGCAAGCGTGCGTTGACCTCTCGCGAACTCCGGGCAGTTCGTGTTCTACAAGAGGCTGCATCTGGCACTCCATAATCAAAAACCATGTACACTAATCAAGTTAGTGCACATATTGTGTATGTGCAATGGAATTCAAATGCAGCTGCGAGTCATCTCCTTAGAAAAGATGAAGGAGCCTGATTAATCAGGTGCTAAAACGGAATAAGAGCATTTGAAACCTAAAACCATCACGTGACGAGAAGCAACTTAGCGTAAAATTAACTCAACCGTTCTTGCAATTCACTTGCAATAAGACAAGAATTGCATAATTCAATTGAGAATTAAATGCATAATTGTTGGAAAGGTGAACTGTGAGGTTGCTGGAGCGTACGCTCGAAAAGTCCCATTCAATGTTGAATTACGATTTTTGCCCTTGGGCAAATCGGTGGGTCTATTGGATGAGGAATCCGCTTGCCAGTTTGGCTGCTGCGGCGATCGCTGCCACCTGTTGTGGGATTTTTGTGAACCCGGCAGCATTTCTTGTGCTCGCTGCGATTCTGTTGGTTGGGATTATTGGAGCGGCCTGGCCTTGGCTGTCTGTGCGTGGGTTATCCGCTGAAGGCGAATTCGTGCAGACGCGATGTCACTTTGGTCAAGCGGTCATCGTCCGCATCCGGGTCATTAACCGGCTCCCGTGGCCAGTGTGGGGACTTTCCATCCGAAAAGGCTTCCATGAGTCAGGTAATGAGGCTGATGGAATTGCTCTCTCACGTGTCCGAGGCTGGTCCGAAATTGAATTTGAGTGGACGTTTACACCCCCTCGCAGAGGTGTGTATCCATTAGAAAAACCGCATATCGACACGGCATTTCCATTTGGACTGTGGCATGCTTTCAAACCGATTGAGATGCAAAATGAGTTGATTGTCTGGCCGAAGTCCGTCTCACTCGATGCGATGCCAGATGCGTCTGAATTGCAAACCAGAGAAGATCAGTTGACCGACCGCCGCAGCGGACATTGTGGTGATCTAGTGGGAGTTCGTCCTTTTCGAACTGGAGATTCACTGCGACGGGTTCATTGGCAGCAGACTGCTCGTACCGGCAGGTTGATCGTTATCGAACGGCAGGCACCATCGACCTGTGCTGTGCGTGTTGTCGTTGATGTCGATGTCAGTCGACATCTGTCAGATAACGACTCTTCTTTGGAGCAATCATTATCGCTGGCAGCGAGTGTGCTGGAGTCGCTGCATCGAAATCATGCTTTTATTGAGCTGCAAGTTCACGAAGAGGTTGTTCCCGTGGGAGAATCTCAGCGAGAGCTGATCCGCGGTCTTGATACGTTGGCGCGCGTCCCGGTACAGGGAGTTCATTGCCAGCATGAATGTCATCTGGACCAACCAACCAAGGGTTTACCGACAATTGCGATCACGACGGACCTCGCCTTCTCTCACCATCGAGGGCATCGACATACCAATGTGGGAGAACGTTTCATTGTCGTCAGGACATCAGCGACCAATGAGTCAAGCAGTGCTGAAGATGGCTGTGATTGTCATTCATGGATTGAAGTCAACTCAAACGATTCTTTAGAGGAAGTCTTCCCCAGTCGATGGAGGAGAGCCTGTGCCGTCGCCTGATCCTGCTCCTGTCGAGAACCGTTCAGAGACTGCCGTTGTGAGACAACGTGCCAGTCATGGTCACCACAATACACTTCAGTCATTCACTGATGTTCCCTCACAGGTTGTCACCGTTGGTTTAGCCAGTGTCGCGGTGGCGATCCATGCTATCGTTGTGGCAGACGGCGAATACGGCATCTGGTTTTATAGCTGGCTACTAATCAAATTGTTGTCGATGCTCTTGTTGGCTTGGGGGTTCCGCAGAATCGTCAAACGCTTCAACCGCGAGTTGATTGTTTCACCGATTCTCGTGCTGATGGGTCTTTCTGCAATCATTCTGGAGTTCTGTAGCCGATCCTTCTGGGGGATCGGGAACCCGTTTGAGATCATGACCATGACCGTCGTGCGGAACCTCGTGTGGGGACTGGCGGTTGTGAGTGTCTTACCCATTCATCAACGTCTAGCAGTCTCGCTGAGCCTGTTTCTCGTGATGTTTGGTTTCACGATGAGCAATGACGTCTCGCTGCAATGGTTGGCTGGGGTCTTCGCAATTGGAGCTATCGTCTGGTTAGTCGTTTCTCATTGGGAAAATGTTCGGCGTCGGTTAGAAGGGCGAGAACGTACCGCCTGGCCTCGCTGGGCGTTTGCGACTCCCTTGGTTCTCATCCTCATTCTGGGCTTAGGAGCAGCGACTGCTGACCGCAGTGTGACGAGAGCGTTACGTGGTTTTCTGCCGAGTTCAGGAGGGATTGGCGATCCCGATCCTTACGCACGAGATGGTGTGGGCGACGGGGAAATGCTGGTGGCAGGGACGGAACGCATCCAGAGTTTTGCACCAATCGAAGATGCTCTCTTTATGCAGGATGACAAGCCAAGCCTGTATGACCTCTTCGATGACACTTATGAAGATGAAGCAGAGATTGCCAAGAATGACCGTGCCATCAGCCTGCCGACCGCATTGGCGAATCGAGCGCAAGAACACCTCCACCATCGCACAGAAAAAGCAAACCGTGAATTCTCGACTTTGCGGGAAGTACGTGATCCGTCTCGCAAACGACACGTCTCCGACATTCGCAGTCGGGCTCTCTTTTATGTCGCAGGACGAGTTCCTCTCCACCTGAGGCTGGAGGTTTATGACCTGTACGATGGAATTCACTGGTATCCACAAGAAAAACCAAGCTGGCAACAGCCACTCGAATTAAAAACGTCGAGCGGTGAACCCTGGGTCATTTTGAATGATCGAGGTGATGCGCGAGAGTATCTCGCCTCGGCTGAGACACACGCCATCAAAAATGTTGGCCTGGAGACGAACGTGATCCCGGCTCCGAATTACTTACATGGTGTGCACATTGATTTGGTGGACCGGTTAGATATGTTCCGCCATGGGCCAGATGGCTTAGTCGCGCTGGACCGGAAGTCGCTGCCGACCTTGGTGCCGATTCACCTTGCTTCCCGGTCGATCAACTGGGAGAAGTTACCCGACGTTTCGAGTCTTTTTTTGCCATCATTTCTCGAAGATGCCACAAAGGTGATTCCAGGACATCTCGACATAGAGCGCCTCCGTCGGCAAGCTAAAGAATGGTATGGCAAAGAGCAGAACGATTGGCAAAGGATCTCCTCCATCGTTGAACATTTACGGGCTGAGTATGTCGTCGATGCAGACTGGAGACCTGAACCAAATTCAGAGAATGGGGTCGAACAGTTTTTGTTTGAATCCAAACGAGGACCGGACTATCAGTTTGCTACAGCCTCTGCGATGTTGCTGAGAAGCATTGGCTACGCAACGCGAGTTGTCAGTGGTTTTTATGTCGATCCTGCCAGCTATGATAGTCAATCTCGACATACTCCCGTTTACAAAGATGACGTCCACTTCTGGACAGAAGTGCGTGTCTCAGGTGGAGACTGGATCACGATTGAAGCGACTCCCGGCTATGAGGTGTTGGGGCCGCCGCCCGGCTTCTTTGATCGACTCTGGGATAGCTGCACAACGATCATTCAGTTCTGCCTCCAGAACTGGTTACTGTTCATGACACTCTTTTTGAGTGCTTCTCTGTTGTGGTGGCAACGTCAGCGAGTCAGTGATTTTTTCCATTCTGCCCGTTGGCAGTTGATCCTTTACTGGAAGCCTGAATTCATACTCCCTGCAACCCTCCGCTTGTTAAGACAACGGGCTCACTTGAGTGGAACTGAAACTCCCCGCTCAATCACACATCACCATTGGTTGGGACGTTTGTTGACAGCGACCGATGTTCAGGAGCATGCGCGAATGCTTTACGAACTCAGGAAAGAAATCGATATCGCTGCTTATTCCCGTCGAGAAGGTCAAATCTCAACGAGAGCCAGTTCGCTTTGTAGAGACGTCGTTAGCACTTGCACACTGAACTGGTTTGGAAACCTCCCTGTGGATTGGTTGCAGCCATCAACTTTTTCTTCACCTCAGCGGCACCAACAAGTCGAGGAGTCAACGCACTCTCATGTCGAGCACATTGGAAAGTAATCCGATCATGGAAACTGCCACTTCTGAACAAGAAAAAGCGACAGAAGCGTCTCAGTTGCTAGCTGCCATTAAGCAGGTTGAGCAGCGGCTGAACACTGTTTTGAAGGGTAAGCAAGACGTTGTTGAAGATGTCCTTGTTTGCCTGCTTGCACAGGGACATTTACTTTTGGAGGACAAACCAGGGTTGGGGAAAACAACTTTGGCAAAGGCTTTAGCTGCTGCCATCGGTGGGAGTTTCTCTCGCGTTCAATGTACCCCCGATCTGTTACCGGGCGATATCACTGGTTTCAGCATCTTTAATCAACGGGCTCATGAGTTTGAATTTCGTCAGGGGCCTGTTTTCGCTGATGTTTTACTGGCGGATGAGATCAACCGAGCGACGCCCCGGACTCAGAGTGCCTTACTGGAAGCGATGGCTGAACGGCAGGTGACGGTCGATGCGGATCGTTATGAGTTGTCGGAACAGTTCTTCGTCATGGCAACACAAAACCCGATTGATCAGCATGGAACCTACCCACTCCCCGAGGCTCAACTTGATCGCTTCGCGTTGAAATTAAGTGTCGGTTACCCCGATCGCGCTGATGAAAAAATCATGTTGCAAAGTGCCGTTGGCGGAGCGAATAAACGTGACAGCGGTCAAGTTCCATTGTTGTCACCGGGAGTGTTGGCTGAAACTCAAAAGCATGTCACCTCAATCTATGTCGACGAATGCATTCAGGACTACCTGCTGGACTTCGCTTCTGAATCACGGAAGCATCCACAAATTCACTTGGGGCTCAGTCCCCGTGGCTTGCTGATTTGGCAACGGATCTGCCAGGCAAAGGCATTCCTAAACGGCAGAGATTTCGTCACCCCGGATGATGTGCAAGCAACGGCAATCCCGGTTCTGGGGGTTCGTTTAGGAGTCGATCATGGTGATCCCTCTGTGGTGATTAAAGATCTCGTCAATTCGATCGCTGTTCCCGAGGGATTCTCCAAGGAAGGATAGCGTTGAGCACCAATCGATAATGTTGCTGAGTTCGACTATCTCAGTCTTCAGTCAAGGTAAACAGATGCATGAGCAGTTTTATCAGAATGAGAGGGTGCACCCGAGTCTCTCGGTCTTTGATCGGAAATCATGTGGAGTACATGAAATGAACTTACCTGGACGACACAAGGTCGGTTATTCCATGAGTTTCTCGCTTTTCATCGCTCTTCTGATTGGAATGTCCTGTTCGCTTCAAGGCTGTGCTGAACACGAAGAGGACGAGGACCATCATCTGGAACATCTCATTCCCGAACATAAACCAGTGAACTATGCAGATGCGATTACTCAACTCGATGAACGTGGAGCGAAGTTCTTCAAAACCGAGATGAGTGAATCTGACAAGACGGAACTGGTCGACATCGTTGATTGGCTACCAGAAATCGCTGCCGACAGCGATTTGAATCGACAACAATGGGAAGCTGTTCAAAAGGCGACGCCTGAATTAAGGCAGATTATTGTCAATCAACAGGGTGACAACTCGCAAAAAGAATGGGAACGACTTGTTGATCACCTGGGGAAGCTTATTAAGGATTCAGACGTCTGGCATTCTACTGCTGCTCATTCAGGGATGACTCCCGAACCGACAAACGAAGAAAACTCCAACGATAATAGTGAGGATCAAGATGATTGAAACACTGATTGGGAGTTTCATCCTCCGGTTTCTACAGTCGTTGATCAGTGCTGCCCCCTTTATCCTGGCTGGCTTTGCTGTCATGGGAGTGTTGCGTCGCTTGATGGGGCGAGAGACGACACTGCTGATGTTCGGAGGCGATTCAAAGCGTTCACTGTTGCAAGCCTGGGGTATCGGCATGCTGCTGCCCGTTTGCTCATTAGGTGTGATTCCCGTGATTCGAGAGTTACGTCGCATGGGGTTAAAGGGAGGGACGATTCTTGCCTTCGCGATGTCGGCTCCTTTGTTCAATCCACTCTCAATTTTATATGGACTGACTTTATCGGAACCGACAGCCATCATCGCCTTTGCTTTTTGTTCACTGATCGTAGTAACAGGTGTTGGACTTTTCTGGGATAAGATTTTTCCCGGAAGCGGGGAGGCAGAACCAGCTCCGCCTGAAGTTGCCTATGGCCTGAAAAGAATGCTCTCCATCGCAGTGGCCGCTGCGCGAGAAGCAGGTGGGGCATCCACTTTGTACATTCTCATTGGTTTAGCTGGAGTTGCCAGCCTCGGGGTCATCATACCGCACGGGGAACTGCAACATGCCATGAATGGGGACAACCCGCTCGCTCCGCTGACGATGTCTGCTGTTTCAGTCCCGGTCTATGCAACACCAATGTTAGCCATGAGCCAGTTGGGCATGATGTTTCAGCATGCGAATTCCCCGGGGGCGGCCTTTGTATTACTCGCCCTGGGAGCAGGCATGAACCTTGGTCTGGCAGCCTGGATGTTCCGTCAATATGGAATCAAGAAGTCAGCTGTCTGGTTCGCACTGCTGATGGTGATCGTACTCGGCCTGGCCTATGGAGTTGACCGCCCACTTTTTCCGCATGAGATTGATCCAGCGGATCATACGCATGCGTTCGATATCTATTGCCGACCATTTACGGGTGCCGTTCCCAATGTGGCTCAAGCGGTGATGACCAAACTGGAACGAGACACCCAACCTTACGAGCGATATGCCTGTTTGCTCTTGGCGATCTTTGTGGGATCGAGTCTGCTGCTTAACTTTTTTGATCGTCAGAGAAAAGTTGAAGCGTGGCTGGAAAAACCACCTGAACAGAAGGAAAAGGGGAAATACGATATCATCATACCCGGCCCGGTCTTGGGAGGGATTGCACTTCTGGGGCTTGTCGTTGCAAGCATTGTCGGCTGCTATACCTACTATCCTGACCCGCAGGAAGTGCTGGAAGAAATGAACGTCGTCAAGGCAGAGGCACTCTCTGCGGCCCTCTCAGGAGATGAAGTCCACTCAGATTACTGGATTGATCGTTACCAGGGATGGAGCCGGAAACTGGAAGTCGGAGCATTCCTCAGGGACTGGGAACTCAGCGACTATCATCGCATTAAAGCACGAATACTGCGGGAACAACTCGAATTGCTGAAGCATGAGGTGGAACATTATGCCAGCGAAAAAGAGGAAGAGCACCACGATGATCATGATGAGGAGTCTGAAGAAGATCACTACGCAGAAATCAGTCATATGGTGGGGCACATCGGGCGGACGCATCTGCGATTAAGTCGGGCCTTCCTGGAAGAACGCTAAGTCCGAATCTGATGAAATTTCAACATGAATAGAAGATCATTTGATGTCAGGCGATGAGCATTAAGATCAACGAGGCAAATACGGATCTGGAAGAAGCGAGCCAGCTACTGAAATCGGTTGGCCTCCGTCGAACGGTTGCCCGAATCAATCTGCTGCAATGCCTGGCAATTCAAACAGCCCCGCGCACTCAAGCGGAAATTGGCGAGCAGTTGAGCGCGCATGGATTTGATGACTCGACGATTTTTCGCGGGCTGACTGACCTGACTGAAGCGGGGCTTGTCGTTCGTATTGATGCTGGCGACCGCATATGGAGATTTGAACTCCATGATCGAAATGAAGATGGCAGCAAGTCAGCACAACATCATCCACATGCCATTTGCACACAATGTGGTTCCGTGATTTGCATGACTTCATCGCTGCTCGATGACTCCCGACAACTTGCTCCTGAATGGGATATTCACAGTGTCACCTTCAGCGGGATCTGCGAGCAGTGCCGTACGGAGCGAAGAACGTCAGACCGGTAACCTTCACTATTAGATATTCATTTTACGTGAATAGTGCCAGATCGATATTTGTAGAGGGGGTTACCAAAACTCAGCGGTCAGAAGATCATCTTCCACCATCGCTGTACGAACTGACCAAGTTTACGTGACCGGAACCGCAATCAGGACAGCGACTCATGGCAGGGTACGACTGGAGGTTGCCGCCGCAGCGCAGACATGGCAGGAGGAGAGTTTCTGGAAAGCCTATGGTGCCATTTGAGTTTATCTGGGCGAGTTCAACATAGCCTCTAAGGACGGAATCAGATTCGATCAAGTCAGCATTATCGCTGAGCCAGTTATTCCATAACCAAGATTCAAGGGCGAGGGGAAAGCAAGGCTTGAGTAAGCAATCCCTGCACCTTAGTGTACGACGACGGGTGGCTGGGACAGTAGCGGAGCGGATGTCCCAGAAAATGGACGTCCAATTCAGGGTCATACGCTGATCGCTCCTGACCCAGCCACCCAACGTTCAAGGCGGATCACAGACATGTCCGAATTCATAAAAATGATAGGCATCTTTCCCGAAGACCTTTTCGCATCCGTCTTGATCAATAATTTTTACAGCGAAGGTTTTCACGTCCGCACCTTGAATGATGCGTGAAGCAAAGAAAACATTCTGCTCATCTTTAGCATAATGTTTACCCAATAATTGAAATGTGGCTGGATCGGCGTTTTTGATTGACCTGCCTTCAAAGTAGACGTTCCTATCGTCAATGCCGTATGCTCGTCCGATTGACCTGAATGTGCTCGGATGCTTAGCTGAACGCACTTTCACAGCATGCTTAGTGCTTGTAGATTCACAGAAAAAATAGACATGTCGACAGTCCCTCGCATAGCCAGCACCATAGCCACCAGAAGATTGATCCATGTGAATATATTGATTGCCATCATCCAAAACCTCAAAGGTTGAGGGATCTTCGACCTTGGCATTTCCATAAGAAGTCAACACGACCTCGTGTGATCCAGCGAAAAGACGATTGAACACTCTAAACTCTTGTGGTGACACTCCTCTTAGTAATCGCCCATCGCGCAAGACAGACTTGTGGTCCTTGATGTATTGGCGATTCAATACCTGGCATGTCGTCAAGTCAATAGCAGTTTTCTTGAATCGCGTCTCATATGCGCGACTGTATGGTGAGACATAATATATTACCATCCCCTTACGAACATAATGCGACTGCTCTCCGTCAGGTGTTGACAACGGAGTAAACTGATCAAAATCAATTGTCAATGGGACCGGTTCCATCTGGAACAGGCAGCGTACATCATCGCGTCTGATGTCGTATGCTAATAGCAATTCCAATTGACAACTTGCTGTCGCTTGCCCTTGATACAACTTTAAAAAGTCCAAGCTGATTAGAATCATATCTTCTATGACGCCGTTGCGTGAATACTTCTCATAGCCGTTTCTGAATGTGTATTCATAATCGAGTTGTTCGTCATTCAGAACAATTTGATACCCTTGCAACTGGGCAATCATTTCGAGCTCGTCCCTTGCTTTACATTTCACTTTGATCTGTAGATTGGTCAATGCCTTCAGGTTGAGGGAAGCCACTTCGATTGTGACATCAAGTAGTTCGGTGTCACCTTCAGTTTGATTTGCAAACTCCCCTTGGATTGTGTGTTTAAGTAAAGGGACAGAAGAAAACTCTGGCATGATGATCCTGCTTTTTCGAGATTCCACTTTCAGGACTTTATTTGCTTATTACACAATCACTTCGGCGGGGTAGCTGTAGACAGATTGCTGTATTGGACACACATGTTGCTATGTTCTGGATCGACAGGGTGGCAGGGACAGTAGCGGAGCGGATGTCCCAGAAAATGGACGTCCAATTCAGGGTCATACGCTGATCGCTCCTGACCCTGCCACCCTGCTGTGTTCAATTTTGAATCTGATCAGCATAAAACCGTTGGTGTAGTTGCGTTGCTCCAGTGGCACGAGTTCAGTTCTGGTCACGGGGCGAGCGAACATGGGTTTGCCAGCACCCATAAGGAACGGATTGAATTTGATTACGATCTCGTCGATTTCGTCAAACAACGCAGATGCTAGTTTGCTGCCGCCACAAAGCCAGATTCCTGCCCCATCGATTTTCTTCAGTTGGCGCACTGCATCGAGTGAGTTTGAAGCAATGTGGGTTACGGATGGATCAGGGCTTTGCACGAGTGTCGTCGAAAAAACGAATTGCTTGAGGTGTGCATATGGACTTGTGAAGCCAGCCTTGGCGCCAACCTCATAGGTGTGTCGTCCCATCAAGACTGTGTCAAATTGCTTGTTCGAGTAGTGTGCGTCGAAATACTGACGCAGATGAGTTGGGATTGTTTCAGGGAATTCCGTGAGAATATCGGCAACGTGCGGACCTTCGAAGGTGAAATCGTCGATTGAGCCATCGGCACGCGCAATGAAGCCATCGGCGCTGCACGCGATGAAGTAGGTTAGCTTTCGCATGATGTAGGGTTTATGGAATAACGAAAAGAGTTTTATCTGATTGGCATGGATGCGAGTTGGATAAAACCAGTTGAACAGTGTTCTTTCTCTTGCGCCGCTTCGCTGATGGCAAATTGGCGCCGACCGGGTATTGTATGAATTCGCGTCAGGTGAGAACAAGGGAATTTGTTTATGAGAGACCATGAACGAGTTTAGTGATGTAGGCTGGGACTGGTCCCAGCAGTTCGTGTTGAACGCTTTATTGCTGGGACGAGTCCAAACCTATGACAGGCTCATTTGAAATACTTATCCGCTGGCCAGAGTCTGCTGTGGATATAAACATCTTCATCCAACAATTCAATTTCTGGCCGAATCAACTGTGGCGCAGATTCCATCGACTCCAGGCCGAGGCCTCCAACTGGACTCATGGCACCGGCGCCGCCGATGAGCTTGGGGCCTACGAAGCAGTGGACTTCGTCAATTGCTTCAGCGTCCCAGAATGCTCCGATGATTCCGTTTCCGGCTTCCAGCAGTACATTTGTAAATTGGCGTTGCCCTAAGTTCTGCAGCACCTCGGTCAGACAAAGATGCCTCCCCTCGGAACTTCTCGAAGTCTGGATGACTTCAACGCCCCGTTCAGCCAGCTGCTGCAGATGTTCCTCGTCAGCAGCGTCTGTTGTGAATAAGAGAACGGGGACCTGTCCAGCTGTCTGCACAAGTTGCGAATCGATCGGCAACCGACCTCGTGAATCGAGAACAACTCGCACCGGTGTCCGAACCCCTGCGGGGCGGACCGTCAACAACGGGTCGTCAGCGAGGACTGTCCCGATTCCGGTGATAATGGCGTCCATTCTGCCGCGCAATTGATGGACAACCTCCCGCGATTTCTCGTTGGAAATCCATTTGGAAGAGCCTGTTCGTGATGCGATTTTCCCATCGAGAGTCATCGCCCATTTCGCATGCACGAACGGTTGCTGCTGTAGTTGCAGCTTCACAAACGGACTAATCAACTCACGTGCTGCTGCTTCACAAACCCCAACAACAACCTCAATTCCCGCGGCCCGCAGTTTTTCAATTCCCTGGCCTGCCACATGTGGAGCGGGATCGACAGTCGCGACAACAACCTTACGAATGCCGGCAGCGATAACAGCATCGGCACAGGGAGGTGTTTTTCCATGGTGGCTGCACGGTTCAAGCGTAACGTAAAGTGTCGCACCCTGAGCTTTGTCTCCTGCGGCTCTGATTGCTTCCACTTCTGCGTGAGGAGCACCAAACCGAGTGTGAAAACCTGCTGAGATGAAATGGCGCTTGTCGTCCATTAAGAGAGCTCCGACAGCAGGATTCGGCTCGACAGCCCCAATTCCCCGGCGAGCCAAGTCCAACGCCCGCAACATGGCAGCTTCGTCACTCTCGAAAGTTTCCACTGACAATCTTGGAGCCTCACATATGATCACCGCCTGACGAAGTCAGGCAACGTCGTTTCCTCTCCCCCGCATGTTGCTGAGCTAACATATCGACTCAATTCGGGGGAGAGGATTAAGGTGAGGGGGAATCAAAATCACGAATCAGTCATGACCCCTCATCCTAACCTTCTCCCCACAGCGAGGGAGTCACTCAAACCGTAGACACATGGTGGGGAGAAGGGACCGAGATTCGCTGCTCATTACTTAAGACTAAACTCTACTCCAGATCGCTGAAGTATTGTCAAAATCTCAATCAGGCAACCAGAGTTTCTTTTCTCCAGAACCTGATCCTTCTCCTTCAGCTGCCCAGTTCCCTTCGGCAGCGATACTTTGTGGAGTGACAATCGCCCCTTCCCAAGGTGGATCGATTTCCAGGGCTGCCACAAACTGTTCCAACCGTTCACGAACGGCGGGCAGCTTTCCACCGTAGTAGTTCCACAGTTCGAGCAACAGATTCTTCAACTCTGGGTCATCGAGATTCCGCGAACGGTATTGTAGCTCACGCATCTTCCACATTAACAACTGCTCGAACCCACCGTTCTTTTCCTTAGTACGAGCGAAGCCCTGTTCGATCCACTGGAGTGCCTCATCTTCACGCAAGGAGCGGCTACAAATATCAGCCAGATTTGCATAGGCCTGACCAGCTTCTTCTTCGCTCTCGTCAACCAGTTCAGGACGGTTCTCCAGGAACTCTTTGAGGACTTTGTATCCAAAGCCGCAATGTTTGATCACTAAGGCCCGCTGCATCACCAGGCCAAACAGCTTGTCTGACATTCCTTCAAAACTGATGTCCTGTAGCTGCGTAACTGTCAGCGTGTTGAGATCGAGGTCTTCCTCCGGTGGAATCGGTTGCGGGTGGGAAATTCCCAGTTCATCTCGCAACTGATGTTGATCGAGGATTAAATCACGACGATCAAGAAACGCATCAAACACACGCACAGCTGCCGCCAAACTGACTTTCAGCTCATCGTTTCCTTTGGCTTCAGCCGGGCTCTGATTCTGTAATGATTTTTGCGGAGTGGTCATCCAGGTTTCGTGAATGCACTTCTCTACGAATTCTTTTCTGAGTTCCTGCCGCACTTTGGCCGGGGTCTTAGGAGGGAAGAATGCAGACTCGGTCAGTGAGAGTTCATCTTCTGCATACCAAGCAACAACATCATCGTCATTGGCAGCTTCCTCGTCATCTTCCATTTTCTCAGCGAGTTCGCCGGCAGCTTTCTCAAAAATTTCGATGGAAGTTTGCAGTCGCTCACCTTCAATGGCCGTGACATGCGCTGTCGCTTTGGAGTCCGCATCCTGTTGGTCGAGTAGGGTTAAACGACCGATTGAGCGAGGTGCGTTGTCCAAAGTCAATTCGCTCAGTTCGTCATCTGTCGGAACATTCCGATCAAGAATGTCATAAGATGCCGAGACACCACTCGGTTCTTCCATCTGAGGAATTCGACAAAGCCGATCCTCGTTGTCCAAACGGGTCAGCAGCTTCGACAACGACTCCACATTGTATGAGTCAATCCGCGAAGCAACCGAATTCTCTTTCTGTCGCCGGTCGAGCAACTGAGCAACGGTTTCCAGCTCAACGGCTTTATCAAAATCGTCATACAAACCGGCTGCTGTATGCAGGGCTTTAGCCGCCTTTTGCTCGTCTGCATCCCAGACTCGCATCAGACCAAGCGTATGCCACAGCGGTGCTGAAGCAGGATCGTCTTCGACCATTTCCTCCAGGATATTCGCCGACTCTGCAAAGCAACCATGAATGTAAAGTCGTTGCGCCTTCTTCAGTTTTGATTCTAAGCCTTCTGCCGGTTCATACTCTGGCAGCGGCTGCCCTCCCCGCAATGGATACGGCACACTGGTATCGGAGTCGAGTTCCAGCATTGCCATGAGTGTTCTTTGTCGATCCTGATCAGAACCTAGGCGCAAGACAATCGCCATGTGCTGCCTCGCAGCCATGTCGAAGCCTTCCTCCAGGTAGTGTGCGACCAGTTTGCCCGCCAGGATGGCGACTAACTGAGGTTCCGCTGCCATGCTCTTGAGAAAAGCGCGGTGAATCACCTTTTTGCTTTTTTCAATCGGTTCTAATTGCGCAACAGCGAGCGCAAGCATCGCATTTGCTAACGGGTGCTCAGGACTATTGCGTAAAAATGGAACGAGTCCATCGCGGGCTTCAGCGAACTCTTCATCATTGAACAACGCCATGGCACGCTGAGTCACGAGCCAACCGTTGTCAGGATGATCTTTGAGGAGCTTGTCAATGAGTTGCAATGCCATGTGCGGCTGATTGTTT
The DNA here is from genome assembly GCA_963970005.1 of Durusdinium trenchii. Taxonomy (NCBI): domain Eukaryota; class Dinophyceae; order Suessiales; family Symbiodiniaceae; genus Durusdinium; species Durusdinium trenchii. Next base: position 165,790 of record CAXAMN010027128.1, on the reverse strand, counting down.
TCCTGCAAACGTTCAATCTTCGCCATCTCGGGAAGAATTGCCTGGCAACAGAACTTAACCTTCTTGCCACTCCCGCACGGGCACGGTGCGTAAGGATCCATAAAGGAACTCTCCTGATTGATTCTTGAATTCTCCGCTTCACTGCAGAGGACAATATGATTCTTCCTTCCAGTTCCTAAAGAACTGAAAAGTTGCATAAGTACTCATGAAGACTCTGACACGACCATCGAGCAAGCCTGAACAAGTCAGCTGTAGGAACTGACAGAGCCCATGTTGACTGAGTAGATCAGCCCTCAAACTCTAGCGAAACTAGGGGGTTTTTGACAGTCCAGTGAAGTGATCAGAATTCACTCAGGAAGTAGCAAGCATGCTAATCCAAGCAGGATCAACAGGGATTGTAAAAAACAAAAAGGATGTCAAACCCTTGTTGAGAGATGAACGACCAGAATCAATAACTAGATGAACACTTTCAGAGAACAAATAGTTCGCCGCATAACTCAGCATCGCTGGTTCCATTCAGAAAAGAACGCCCCCATTTGGCCGTAGGCTAGATAGTTACAAATGTATGATTCTTACCAACAAGTTTTGTAAACTGGAATACACATGTTCGTTTGTGATTCAATCCATTGAATAAACTGCTTTTCAAAATCAACGTATGTTTCAGTTGCTTTTTGTTCAAACTTACGCTGAAGTTCTGTTGCATACTCTTCCATTGCCTTAGTGATTCCGAAGTAATTGTCAACAGCTTCCAAAGCGACTGCAACCCCAACTCCTACCAGGAATGCCGCACCAGCCCCCGCGACAACAATCCCGGCAGCTCCACCAGTGACGAGCAAGGCAACTGCACTCGCGATTGCCATTTTCGACACTCCCGATGCGAAACGTACTCCTAGTGCAGCGAGGGTGTCTTCTTTCTCGTCGAAAAACAACTCATTGATAATAAAGAATGGAACAAAACAGATGAAATTCACTTTCATTGAACCAGCAACCATCGCTTTCGTGCCAGCTCTACCAACTGCCATGTTGACAACTTTTGGGTTCGAAGCGAGATAGCGTGTCCCTCGAAAAATCGTACGTGTACCAGCATAGCCCTTGAAGATAACGTAGCTACGACCTCTTCGTGTAACTGTTTTAAATGTACCCGTCATTCCGAAGTCGCTCAACAAGCGTGAGATCGTCTTCATGTCAAGAACAATAGAAGGCAGAGAAGGTAGTTGAGACAAAGCAATGGAACCAGGATCTGCACGCCCAATTGCTTTGTCTACTTTTTGCAAAAAAGGGGTATAACGACGGATAATTTTGTCCTGTTCGCTGCCAGGCACCCAACAGACATCGCGATTGTTTTGCGCCCAGTTGTAAATCAACACTGTGTGATCAACGGCTGCAACAGTCTCAATTTTTGGTTCGCTCACGTCCAGACCTCCCAAAACTAACATCAAGCAACATCTTCGCTACTTCTATTGTCATGTTTTATTAAACTGGGTTGCCAACTTTTTCATGATTTTGAAATTGCACCGTTTAGTTTTGTAAGAAGAAACTGCTCTTCACATTCCTTTCTTGGAGATTTATTTTCTTATTATCCTCCAATCGAATGCATCGTTCGTTTCGGCTGTACAAAGTCTTTCGCATTGATTTTATGGCCGGCCCATTTTGCTTGAATGGATTCCTGCACCGCTGCGATGATTTGTTCATCGTCAGCATCTGAACGCAATAGCTCCTTGACGTCTACTTCATCAAGACTGAACAAGCAGTTGCGCAACTTACCATCGGCCGTGATGCGGAAGCGATTGCACTGTTCACAAAAAGGCTGACTGACCGAGGGAATGAAACCAATTTTGCCAATCCCATCAGCAAAGGTATAGTCAGTTGAAGGTGCACGTGGAACTGGATTTTCTTCTGCAACAAGTGGTTGAAATTCTCGGGACAGTACGTCAACAATCTCACTGGCAAAGAGAACTTTCTCCCGTTCCCAGGCAGCATCCGCATCCAATGGCATATATTCGATGAAGCGGACTTCACAGCCTGATTCACGAGCAAATTTGCCAAAGGGGATAATCTCTGAATCGGTGACACCCCGGATGGAAACAGCGTTAATTTTGATGGGATCAAAGCCGACTCGCTTCGCAGCATCAATTCCCTCTAAAACTTTCTCGTACCCTTCCCGTCGAGTGATCTCTTTGAACTTCACCGGATCGAGAGCATCGAGACTGATGTTCAGGCGTCTTAATCCGGCCTGGTAGAGTTCTTCTGCCTGTTCAGCGAGTAAGATCCCGTTGGTCGTGATCCCAATGTCTTTGATGCCCTCAACTTCTGCCAGCATTTTGACCAGCTTTGGCAGTTCATTTCTGACCAGAGGTTCCCCGCCCGTTAAGCGCAGCTTGTTGACACCATGGGGAACGAGAATTCGAACAAAACGGACGATCTCTTCAAAGGTAAGCAATTTGTCCCGCTTCAAAAACTGCACGTTGTCCGCAGGCATGCAGTAAAAACAACGAATGTTGCAGCGATCGGTGACACTGATTCGCAGATTGTTATGCATACGACCGAACGAATCGATCAATGGATGAGAGGCAGCTGTCATGTTACTTGGTTCGTTTGACTTTCGAGGTGCTGTCCAAGCCTCGCCAGGTAGTCCCAGGAAAAGAGTCCCGTGTGATGTCCATCAGTCCATTTAATTTTGAGAGCATAATTTCCACTGAACCCAACTTCTTCAGGGAGAATATCATCGGGAACGGTCGCCGGATCCAGCATTCTTTCTCCCGTAAACTCATTCACACAGGCAGCACAGGGGCATTCACATCTCAAAAAACGAAAAGGATAACGGGTCGTTTTTTGTTCATTCCAGACAATCTCAAAGACCCCCTGGTCTTTGATAGCACGGATATTTTGCGGAGGAGAGGCCATTTCGGCTCCTAAATAAATGGTACTTTACGGATTCTACGCAGAACAGGAGGGGTTTATTCTTATTCGAATCCGTCTCTTGAGAACAGCGCAGGTTGATTGATTGACCCTAACGGTGTTCACGGTTACGTTCTCATCATGAGTTGAATTGGATCTGTTCAAGATACTGTTTTTTGCAACGACAACATCTCTCCCCCATCGTACGGGATTCCGTTCAGGATTCCAGTTGATTGAACTGCTGAAAATGACATTACGGCGAGAGACTGTATTTTAAAGAGGTGGCTCGCTGAAAATGTTCCTTGTACACCATCCGATTTAAAAACAGATGCAACACCTATCAATCAAGTAGCTTATGTATCGCGGCCTCGGAAAACTCGTCACGCGCTTTCCCATCTTCACGATCGGGGCTTGGTTGACTGTGGCTATTCTGGCAATTGGTCTCGCTCCTGATTCACATGGAATTTGGCAAGAAGGGGAGCTGGCCTTCCTTCCCGAAGAAGCGATGAGCAGCCAGGCCAACCAACTCTTTCGGGATGCGTTCCCCCCAACAGATGGGAGACGCTTTGGTGATGACTCGGTCGGATCTTCGGTTCAACGTGATCCCCTCGGCAGTAATGTTGTTGTCGTTCTGTTTCGAGAAAACAGACCAGAAGGACTCGCTGAGGAAGATCGGGAATTTATCCGCAAGGAGTTGGTCCCTGGTCTGGAAGCGATTCGGGAATCGACTCCCCCAGGTTACGAACTGATCGAAGGAGAAACTTTTCAGGAAATCCCTGCCAGTGAGAGATTAGGAACATCGATTTCGACTCCGGATGACAGAAGAATCGGTTCGTTGTTGATCAGCCCTGACGAACGGGCCGCCCTGGTTGTGCTGGAATTGAAAACTGAGTTCCTGGACAGGCAAAACGGCCTCATCGTAGACCGCATCGAGGAGTTCCTGCAGTCTCCTGAACTGTTGCAAGAAAAGCCGATCGGTCTCGCAATGGCAGTTAGCGGGTCTGCGACTGTGGGGCGCGATATCTTGCGAGCAGAGTCTGATAGCGCGAAACGAACTGAAATGATGACCAAGTTTCTGGTCATCACTCTCCTGTTTTTAATCTACCGCGCTCCATTACTGGCACTTGTGCCTCTGATCACCGTTGGTGTTTCGGTCGAGTTTACACTCGCTCTGCTGACGCATTTAGCAAACCAGGGAATCATCGGGCTCTTTAATGGTCTCGAAATCTACGTAACGGTTGTCGTCTATGGGGCCGGAGTCGATTACTGCCTGTTCCTCATTGCTCGCTACAAAGAAGAACTTGATGCAGGCAATTCATTTGGTGAATCTGTCGCGCGCTCGATTCGCAAAGTCGGAGCTGCTCTGGCAACGAGTGCCGGGACTAGTATTTTCGGCATCGGCATGATGGCCTTCGCTGAGTTTGGCAAGTTTCGACAAGCTGGCATTGCTATCTCCATCGGCCTGTTTGTCGCTGTCTGCTTTGCCATCACCTTTACTCCAGCGATGTTGTTGCTGCTTAAGAACATCGCCTTCTGGCCGAACATTCCTTCTGAAAAACCGAAGGGGGAGAGTGGGTGGCTTCCGGCGCAAACCATTTGGAAGAAAATTAACGAACAGAAATGGCTCGAACTGTTTTGGAGCCACGCTGCTGGGATGCTCAAGAAATCACCTGGAACGATCTTCTTAACGACGATTCTGCTGATGGTCCCCATTGCCATCTATGGATTCGTGAAACAGGGTGATCTCAGCTATGGCCTACTGACGGACCTCCCGAGCGATGTCACCAGTGTGGAAGGTGCCGCGGCCATCAAAAAGCATTTCCCAGCAGGGATCTCTGGCCCTTCAACAATCCTTGTCAAATTCAATCGTGAGGAGTTACAACAGAAGTATGAGGGTGACGATCTGACCGATGCCTCAACCTCGGAGAAGCTCAGTGAAGAGATGACTGAACGGATTGAAGATGCACTGCAGCGCTTCAACAACTTGGAGTTTCGAATCGTTGACATTCGCAATCAGGAAAATCCTCTCGGAACAAATACTAAGGCACAAGAATACCTGGCATCGCTTAAATTAAGAGAGCGTGGGGCTCTGCGATTATTTAAGCAAAAAACATACAACAGCACGCAAGGTCCCCTGGCTGGACAAGTCATGCGTATTGACTTCGTCTTTAGCACAGACCCCTTTGATCGTATCTCGATTCGTAAGCTCGGAGACATCGAAAGAATCGTTCAGGAAGCAATCCCCGGTGACCTGCAAGAGTCGGCCGAAATCTACACACTGGGGCCGACATCTGGGATTCGTGATCTAAAGCAATCAACCGACCGCGATCGCCTGAGAATAGATATTCTGGTGGTGGTCGCTGTCTACTTGATGTTGGTCGCTCTGCTAAGACATCCGGCAATCTGTGCATACCTCATTATCACGGTCGTCTTCAGCTATCTGGTGGCCCTGGGGATGACATTTATCGTCTTCTACTTGCGTGACCCTGCTAACTTCACAGGCATCGACTGGAAGGTCCCGATTTATCTTTTCACTATTTTGATCGCGATGGGAGAAGACTACAACATCCTGTTGATGGCACGTATATTCGAAGAACAAAAACGTCATGGTCCGGTCGATGGAATCCTCGTTGCTCTCAAACGGACAGGCGGCATCATTTCCAGCTGTGGTCTCATCATGGCCGGCACCTTCGCGACTCTGATGAGTGGTACTTTGCTGGGGATGGTCCAGCTCGGCTTTGCCCTTGCGTTCGGTGTCTTTCTCGACACATTCGTTGTCAGACCAGTGTTGGTCCCGGCTTACCTGATCCTGTTACACAGCGGGCGATTTGGAAAGATAGGAGAATTCTTAGGAGCCAATGCGAAACATACGCTTGCATCTGAAGAGGAATCTGAATCTGATAGAGGGTAGAGTGCAAACATTGTCACCCATTGACGGTGCCTGAATCAGGCAGATTCTTCCAAGCAACTGGGCAGCATCATGCGTAATAAAATCATCATCACCACACTCTTCCTGGTTGTCTTATTTCTCTCTGAGTCACCTACACTCTGGGCTCAACCAAGGTCTAACCAACCAGCCACCAATCTGTACAAAAGCCAGAACTTCCGGGTTGTCACGGACCTCCCCAAAGCGGACGCCGAAGAGTTGTTAGTTGACCTGGAAAAAATGCTCAAACTGGTCGTTCAATATTGGGGACGCCGCAATCGCATGCCGATTCGCATGTTCGTCTTCGACGACTTTGCGAATTGGTCGCCAGAGCAACTCTCTCAAATGGATGCAGCTGGAGTCGATTCCGCCCGGACTGGTGGTGGATTAACCATCACCCGCGTGCTAGGCGTTGTTGGAGGCCCGAAACTCGACTCCGAAGCGATTGTCTATGCAACTTCAAAACGAAAAACTCCTCAACACGAGGCGATCCATGCCTACTGCGGGATCAACTTCGGCTGCACAGGTCCGGTCTGGTATTCAGAAGGAATGGCTGAGGTCGGAAAATACTTTCAAGCAGGAGAACGAGGAGTCAACGCCAGCGACTATGTCATTGAATACCTGCAATCACAAACTCCGAAGCCACTGAGTGATATCGTCAACAATCCCCTGGAGCGGACCGGCGATTCATGGCAGAACTACGCCTGGAGGTGGGTCATTTGCCATATGTTAGGGGCGAACAGTAACTATGCAGCGAGATTCAAGCCGCTCGGGCTCGCTTTGCTGGCTGACAAGAACGTCAGCTTTGCCCAGGTCTACGGAACGCAAGCAGAGGAAATTGAATTTGAGTACAAACTCTTTCTGAAAGACATGGAACCAGGCTATCGCTGCGATCTGTGCAGCTGGGACTGGAAAGCGAAATTCCGTGTGATCAATAATAACTACAAATCATTTGCACGTATTCAAGCCAACAAAGGTTGGCAGGCATCCCGAGGCAAAGTCGCCACTGAGAACAGATATCTCGCTACCGCCGACGGCCAATGGTCCATTGAAGAAAATGGAGACAAATTCACAGCGGCCGGAAATGAAGAAGGAAAAGGGAAGTTAGTCGGCATCGTTTTCAATGATTATGAATTGAGCGAACCGTTTGAAATTGAACCTGACACGCCATTTACAGTTCCCATAGACGGTGACCTCTTCCTTCGCTGCCAGGATGCCTGGGGTTCCCTTGTTGATAACAAGGGAACCATCAACGTTCGTGTCTCTCTAAACGATTCTCCCATGAAATAATCGTATTCAAGTTAGATTCTCGTTGTTAGCCGCTGGGCGTTAGCCCACAGTTCTTTGTCGGGAACTGTCCGCTAACGCGGATCGGTCGATGTTATGGTTAGGATTTCCAATATTATAAACAAGGTACTTCTGTGAATTTAGTGGCTGGACGGTGAAGAAATCAGGACACCAGTGAAAGAAAATACCATGAGCGCAACGAATCATATGTCCCTTCTCCCCACCATGTGCTGACCTATAAAAAGAAGTCATCGCTGTGGGGGAGAGGGACTGGGTGAGGGGAACAAGTTGCCTGACTTCGTCAGATATCATTACTGAATGATCACGTCTCATTCGCTTCCATCATGAATTGTGCGTTGCCATTAACAATTCGATGAACCAATTTTAATCTTCTGTGAATCACTCTGGAGCAGCTAAGGTGCTCCAGAGTAGCTGATCCACTCAAATCTCTGCGTTTTTGCGTGAGTTCTTTCTCTCAACAGCATTCTCAGCGTCGGAAATTCGCCTCGCAGAGATCGGCGAAATTTGCTAAATGGTGCTCAAACCGTCAATTTTCCTGCAACTCTGAGCAAGGATGCTCCGATGCGACTGTTCAATATTTCTTCTATCACCCTGGCAACCATGGCTGCCAGTTTGTTCTTCCGTCAGTGCCCGCTTCTGGGAGACGATGCGGAAGGTCACTTGCTCCGCTATAAATTTCAGCCGGGCCAAGTGATTCGCTATGAAGTGTCGCTGCACGATGATTACGAGGTGACCATCGGCGAAGTGACCGAGAAGCCGCATTCTTATCAGGATTCGGTCAAGAGTTACCGGGTCATTTCAGTTAATGAAGATGGCTCTGCCGAACTGGAACTGATGATGGAGTGGGTCGAAATCGACCTCTTTCAGAATGGAGTGGCAGCCGACTTTGACAGTCGAGTCGATAAAAAACCGATCGAGTTGTTCCAGCCTATTTCGAAAATGGTCGGCAAACCACACTTGCGGCTGAACATCTCACCGACAGGCAAAGTGACCAAGCTGGTCCCGCTATTGAACGAAACAGAAAAGCCAAAGGATCTGGCGGTCGATGTCCTGGTTGAACTGCCAGAGAAACCAATCAAAGTCGGCGGGATCTGGAACGAGGATATTTCTGTTCCAATCAGCCTACCTGATTCTCAGTTGAAACAGATGGTCCGCGTGCAACGACGCTACTTCCTGCGGAGCGTCGAAGGTGGGATCGCGATGATTACCATCAAGACGAAAGTACTGACGCCTCTCAACGATCCTGAACTGGAACTGCAGCTTCTCAGGCGACAACCAGAAGGCTGGATGGAGATCGACCTCAATCGCGGGCTGTTAGTTCGCAGACATTTGACTCAAAAGAATCAAGTCGTCAACTTCGGTCAGGGAGCCTCCAAAATGGACTTCCAGCAAAAGCACACCGAACGACTGATGCCAACTCAAGTCGCTGCTGAACCAAAGACCATTCAATAGTTTGAGTTCTTGCTAGAACAAAGAAATGAGCCCCGGGTGAATCACCCGGGGCTCATTTTCTTTGAATGCTCAATCAAAACCGGCTTGTTACATTAGCCGCTGGGCGTTAGCCCACGGTTCTAGTGAACGGAACCGGACGCTAACGCGTTCTGGCTGATTGTTCTGTGTTCATCGCTCGAACTAATGAGCTTCGTCACCGGAAGACTGTTCGCCCGCTTCCGTTGCTGGGGCCGGCATCGGCTTGGCGGGGGCGGGACCATGGGCCGAGTATTTCTGAATTAACACAACTCCGACCACCACAAAAATGAATCCGATGAGTTGCCGAGGATCGAGATGAAATTTTCCGTGCTGAAGGCGTTGCATTAACAACCCAGTAATCGCAGCTACAGAAGTCGCTCCCCCAAACACGACAGGCATGACTAGAGAAGCATCTTTTGCTTTGAACATGGCATAAGTCAGTGTCAAAGCTCCAAATGCACCCAGCGAGCCGGCAATGAAGCCCCAAACTCCTGCCTGAAAGGGAAACTTAAATCCACTTCCTGTAACTTGAACAGCGACTGCCCCTCCCAGAAATCCCCAAATCATGTACGCCAAGCCAATGAAAATATACGGCTTAAAAGGTGTTTCGCCGTCTATTCTCGATTTCCCTAATGCGGGCCCATACAAGCCCCAGAAAAAGGCTGTCGCAATGGCGAATAACAATCCAATAAATTTAGGGGACATAAAATACTCGCGTGATAAATTTTCAGGTGGGACAAAAGGGGAAGGCGTCAATCGACGTATGCTAACAGTTTTGCCGACCACTTAAAGCGAATTGCATAACAGTGTTTGCGATCTGTCTCGTGTTCTGTCTCGGGGATTGGTGTTTTCGTTGCGGTGAGAGACGTCCACCGCGGACACATAGTAGAGCAAACTTCTCTAAGGGCCATTCGAACAATAACAGTCAAATTTCATGTTCAGGTTGGTCGAGTCGCGACCGTCTCAATTGTTCCTGAAGTGGGTAGTGGATAGGAAGTGCGTCATATCATGCGATAGTTTACTTGTCAAAATCCTACCAACTACCAACTATCCACTACCAACTTCTATTATGGGACGACATTAATGCCACAAATAGGCGTTGAATGAAAAGACGCCGTAATTTCCAGGTCATTCCTAAGCACGATCATGATTTGCCAAACTCAGCCTTCTTTGATCGCGGTGATGATATCCGTGACCGCCTGCTTTCCATCGGCAAACAGCATCAAGGCGTTGTCTGCGGAAAAGAGCGGGTTGGGAATCCCGGCAAAACCGGGGCTCAAACTTCGCTTGATGATGATACAGGTCTTGGCCTTATCCGCATTAATGATCGGCATCCCGGCAATCGGACTGTTGGGATTGGTCCGGGCATCCGGGTTCACCGTATCGTTCGCTCCGATCACCAGGCAGACATCCGTTTGTTCAATCTCCGAGTTGGTTTCGTCCATCTCTTTCAGCAAGTCATAGGGAATATCCGCTTCTGCCAGCAGCACATTCATATGCCCCGGCATACGGCCAGCGACCGGATGAATGCCGAAGGTGACTTTGATCCCTTGATCTCTCAGTAAGTTCGTCAAATCACGGACAGCGTGTTGTGCCTGAGCGACCGCCATTCCATAGCCGGGGACAATCACCACCGAACTGGCGACCTCCATTAACATCGCGACCTCCTCAGCAGAGGTCGATTTGACGTTGGTGTAGACTTCATCAGCGGAAGGACCATCGGCAGCTGGCCCCAGACTTCCAAAGAGGACCGCAGGCAGTGAGCGGTTCATCGCATCGCACATCACCTTGGTCAGAATCAATCCGGAGGCCCCTACCAGCGAACCAGAAATAATCAGGACATTGTTTTGTAGGACGAAACCGGTCGCAGCTGCTGCCAGCCCTGAATAGGAGTTGAGCAGAGCAATCACCACCGGCATGTCTGCTCCACCGATTGAAATGGTCAGTAGATAACCAAGTCCAAAGGCGACAAAGACGATCAACCAGTACCAACCCGAGCCAGGGTTATTGACGAGCACGACAGTCAAGAGCAGAACAACGAGCGCCAAAGCAGCATTGATAATTTGTTGAGAAGGGAGAGGCTTCAATTTCTTCACAAAGGAAAGCTCAGCCAGCTTGGCAAAGGCAACGAGTGAACCCGTCAATGTCACCGCCCCAATGATCCCGGCCAAGGCAACTGAAATGATCATGTCTGTCGAAATGAAAGATTCATTAGCTCGACGCAACCACAAGTCCCCCCCAGCCACAAAGACAGAAGCCGCCCCTCCAAACCCGTTGAACAGGGCGACCATCTCCGGCATCCGTTCCATCTTAATGGTCACGGCAAAATAGACACCAATGCCGGCACCGATGAGGACACCAATGATGATCCAGATAAAGCTGACGACCTGAGCATTGAGCAGTGTCGCCACAACGGCAATCAACATCCCGATCGAGCCGAACAGATTTCCACGCACAGCCGTCTTGGGCCGCGTCATTCCCTTCAACCCGAGAATGAAGAAAGCCGCCGAAACGAGGTAACAAACATTAATCCAGACGGGAGACAAAACTACTCCTCCTCAATGGAAGTGATACAGATAAGAGTCCTGGAAACGGCTGATTGAATTAACGCTTGAACTTCTGCAACATGCGGTGCGTCACTAAAAACCCACCGACAACATTGACCGTCGCCATGATGACAGCGACCACTCCCAGGAATGTGGCAAACCCACCGTTTTCAGTCCCGGCTGCCAGAATCGCTCCCACAAGAGTGATCCCGGAAATCGCATTTGAGCCCGACATGAGCGGCGTGTGCAATGTCGGAGGAATTTTGGTGATCAGTTCGATCCCGAGAAAAACCGCCAGCATGAAGACCGTTAGTCCTGTGACCAGCGCCATCCCTGATGACATCGACTGCACCTGTTGTGCCATGTCCGTGAACTGCTTAGGAAGTTCGATTGTGATCTCTTCAAGTGCCAGGAGAGTTTGCATAGGGGCATCCCAATAGTGCTTCTAACTCAGTATTACTTTGTCTCATTGAAAATCAGGACTGGGCTTGATCGCTCTCAGCCTCTGTAGCTGAATCAGTCTCATTTGTATTTGCGTCGTTCGTATTTTCTACAGTTCCTTCAACTGAACCCTGTTCATCGCTTGAGTCATTCTTAGTAGCTGACTCATCCGCTGCTGCGCTCTCTTCAGATGGTGCAGCCAATTCCGGCAGTCCTGCGATTTTGCGACACAATGGATGAATCATTTCACCCTGATGCGTCACTAACGTTCCCGCGATGATATCGTCTTCCAGATCAAGGTTGACCTCACCATCTTTGATGAGCAGCTTCAGAAACGTCGTGATATTATTGGAATACATCTGGCTGGCGTGACGTGGAATGTCTGAAGGAACATTCTCCGGTCCCAGGATCGTGACGTCATGAACTTCGATGGTTTCGCCAGACTTTGTTAATTCACAGTTGCCACCACGTTCGGCAGCCAGATCGACGATCACTCCTCCAGCAGGCATCGCTTCGACCATCTCTTTCGTCACCAGAATCGGAGCTTTCTTCCCCGGAATGGCAGCTGTGGTGATGATGACATCACTGTCAGCGATCACTTTCAGCATCAGTTCTCGCTGTTTGCGGTAGAACTCTTCATCCATCTCACGAGCGTAACCACCCTGCCCTTCAGCAGTGTCCAGGTCCATCTCAACGAATTTCCCACCGAGACTTTCCACCTGTTCTTTGACTGCTGAACGAACGTCATAGGCACTCACCACGGCACCTAAACGTTTCGCTGTTGCGATGGCCTGTAGCCCCGCCACTCCCGCTCCCAGAACGAAGACGCGAGCCGGAGTCAGCGTTCCCGCAGCTGTCATCATCATTGGGAACATCTGTGGAGAATGATTTGCAGCCAGCAATACAGCCTTATACCCCGCGATGGTTGCCATGGATGAAAGGACGTCCATGCTCTGGGCACGCGTCGTTCGGGGTACCAGTTCCAAAGCAAAGATGTTCAGCTTCTTACCGGCGAGTTCCTGCATCTTGCCAGTATCGGAAAGTGGATCACACTGGGCGATCAGTGTTTGACCTTCCTTCAGCTGATCCAGATCTTGATCGCCAGTCGTTGGGTTCGCGACAGCAGCTCGCACCTGCAGGAGAACATCACTACTTTGGATCAGCGAATTGCGATCGTCAACCAGCGTCGCTCCTGCATCGACATAAGCCTGATCGAGAAAACCGGCTGCGAGGCCCGCATTTTTCTGAACATGAACTTCGGCTCCCAGCTTCTTTAAAGCAGAAACCGAGGCCGGCACCAGAGCCACTCGCTGTTCACCGGGAAATGTTTCCTGAGTCACTCCAATAATCACGTGCTCTCATCCTCTCAAAAAATGTGCAATGAATGACGTGTTCAGCGAGCATTTTAACGCGTCGCTGATCAATCAGGTAGTGCCCAGCCAGTCATATCAGCTGACATTCATCAAGTCCGATGCGCTCATCCATACCTGAACACAGGTCTGTTTGACCAACCCAAACCAACCATTTTCACACTTGCTTAACCACCACCTGATTAAAGGTGCTCAGGCCGAATCATCAAGATCAGTAGGGTGTGGTGGAGTTCGGTAATCCACCAGGAAGGTTGGTAGCGAAATGCCCCCTGCATCAAATCAGTGGCTATTCTTCAAAAATAACCGAGAACGTAACGCACCATTTCACCGACGGATTACTTCGCTCTCCCCTTGAACAAATGTCTCTTCATATTTGCTGGCTCAGATGACGTTGACGCACGACCGGCGGAGCGGTCGGCGACTCACAAGCTATTTCAAAAAGTTGCCAGTGGTTGCTGCCAGACTGCCTTCAATTGGGAAATCTCTTCTTCAATGAGCATGTTCTCTTGGCTGTCCTGAATCCGCACCTGACCCGTCGATGTCACTGTCCCCAATTGTGTGGGGGCTATAGCCCCGTTCTTTGCAAAGGCCTGCTGCACCGCGTCAAGTTGATCTGGTTCAACCTCAATGACATAACGCGTATTGCTCTCTGAGAAGAGCGCAACCGTCGCAGCCTCACCTTCGCTGTCCAGTTTGACATCAACACCCAAGCCACCAGCAAAAGCCATCTCAGCCAAAGCAACAGCCAAGCCACCTTCACTCAGGTCGTGACAACTGCGAATCAATCCAGACTGGATACAGTCATGCACAGATCTGAAAACTTGCGGAGCCTGTTCAAGATTGAGACGCGGAACAATTCCAGACTCACTGCCAGTCACCAGATTGAAGTGACTGCCTCCCATTTCATCTAGCGTCTCACCGACCAGCAACAGGACATTCCCTTCTGACT